>CM045761.1:147996804-148548587 GCA_025200525.1 Camellia lanceoleosa
GAGAGCTTTTTTCGAGCTACCAATCACACTCAAATGTATACTATTAATATCTTTCACAACCGTATGCGATCTATATAAACCTAAAATTCGCTTCCTAATATAAAATAAAATAAACTTGTATCTACATCTTCTATTCCACAATTAAAACACAATTTTTATTCCCAAAATAAATTTAAGTATATCTATACTATATATATATTTTTAATTTCATAATTTTGTTATTTTATAATGATTCTATGATTTATAATTTAGAAAAGTAAAGATGAAAAAATTATTCTGTGCTACTTTTCTAACCAATTAGTTTTTCCATCCAAAAATCGTGAGGCCATCATACACATTATATATTTTTCCAAGCCATTCATGTCTCTTCTCTATAAATATTACATTTATGAACAATGAACTCATTATTTTTAACTTTCTTTTTATGAGACAATTTGGAGGTTAGTTTATATTTAGGACCGTTTGGCATACCGTAAAAAATCTAAAGTCAACAAAAGTTACTTGCAAAAAGTTAAAAGTTAATACTATTCATAAATTAAAAAAAATTTAAAAATTAATTTACACAATATTTCAATACAAAACTCAACGAAGTTGATGAGATACCTAATTGATGTCAAAACTAACACGGCCAAATTACGAGGAACAAAAAAAGAAAATTAGATATATATATTTGTTAAGTTTGAGGGTAATGTTAGGGTCAGGAGCCCACCACAAGTCCCGCTTTTGATAATCCTAATCGCTCAATGTGTAAAATTCACGAGTACTATGTGCTTAAAAAATCACGCTGGATCGATGAATAGCTACGTGATCAAATCAGATTTTTTCAGTCATTATTTTCACCGCCCATTAATTTCATAAAACTGCTTTTGATCACATAACTATCGATATCCGACAAAGTGATTTTTCATAAGAATATAGTGCACCAATGAGTTCTACATTAAACCTATTCGACTATCGTAAATTGATTCGTAGGGCCCCTCATGGCCCAACAATACCATTGGGTGGAAGTCTCATGCACATTTCAACTAAGCTCGTGACTATCTCTGCAAAATTTGTCACCGGCGAGTCTACTTCATAGGGTTAAAACTAATTTTTGTCATTTCTTATATAATATTTTAACGACATTTTTTCGTAAAAAGCATAAAAAGCTATCCCAAACAACTATATTTTTTCCTTAACTTTTAAATCCAAAAGTCAAAAATGCATTTATTTGTAACACCCCAAACAACCCTATTGTAGTTTCTTTAAAATGTATTCTTTTATCATTAGGTACACCATTTTTTCTTTTCTTTTTATCTATGACCCTTTTTTGTTTTTGTACTTATATTTTATGTACTTCTCTCCTCTACAAATCCATTATCTGCTTTTTTGTTAATAACTATTTTTTGTTGGTTAATATTATTTTACTAGAATTCTTATACTAAAAATAGCGTGATAGGTCATTTGTATAATAAAAAACATGTCATCATTATAAAGTGATAAATCACAATCCAAAACAAAATCATAATTAATAAGTTGTTTTGTATTGATTTTATGTTTTATATCAATATTACTTTTTAAAAAAAAAATTTACTTTAACATTTTTTCATATCATGATACATGTTAACCGATAGTTAGTACGTAACATTACTTCAAAGGCATATAATAGTTTTCAAAGTTATAAAAGAAAATATTAATTTTAATCATTTTTTTTAAAACTATTAAAAGGTGTTAGCCAATTATTTAATTATTTACCTTTTAATATGCGCTTTCTCTTTCTTTATGATACTTCCTTTCTATCTACTCCATTGTGAGTTCATATGTTTATAGAAAAAGATCATATGAAATTTAAATTTTTGAATCTTTATATAAGAAAATTAAAAAATAAATTTTAAATTTAAAATATAACTATACAAACTATATATCCTTTTAAATATATAGCTTATATTTATAATTAATTTTAATCTATCCATCACCTATCCTTATTTATATTATTATATAAATAAATATGTTGTACGAGACCAGTTCAAAATCTTAATCAATTTTTTTTTTTTTTCAAAATTTAAAATTGTTAAATGCATAAATGCAATATCATTAATTTTTCCTTTTTTATAAATTTTATTTTAAATCTTATAAGATTTGTTCAATGACTAATATTCAATTTTAAAAAATCCAAGGTATTCCTTCCAAAAGTTAATATAGCAAGTCTATTAAAATCATATTTTAAAACTCAAAAATTATTAATATTTTTATTTATTTATTTGTTTTAAATAAGCATGTTAAAGTATAAATGATATCCAAATAAAATTATACTTTATTAAATACATATGGCATTAGTTTTAATTAAAATCACATCTTTAAAGTTTTTATTCATTTTAATCTTTTATATTTTAAATTACATGTTACAATATTTCTTTTCTTACTCATTATTAAGCTTTTAATTATTTTCCTTTCAAAACCAATATAATAATTTTTTTAAAATTCATATATTTTTATTCTAAAATAGTGAAGTATTAGAACTATGTCATTTTTTTTATAGCAAAACATAATTTTAATTGTTACGTCAATAAGTAAATAATCACTACAGTTAGGTAAGGAGATTGCCAATTAAAATAATTTTTTCGTCACGAAGTAGTAATAAATAGCTTAATTAAAACGGATTTAGTCGCCAAAATTGGTGACTTTTGCCGATTGCGCAGCTTAGTCGCTTAATATTAAAGGCTTTTTGAAGCATCAGCGCGCTTTAGTTCCCAATGTGCGTATTTTAGATGCATTGAAGCGTTTGCTTAAGAAATTAAAAGTGGTGATGCTTTTTACAACTAAAACAATTTAGTAGCTAAAGTGATGGTTTTGGCGACTAAAAACAAGATTGGTCGCCGATTGTTGGTGTGTTTTGGCTTCACTAAAAAATAGTTTAGTCAGCTTTTAAAGTCACTACAACAAAAGACAATTAGCTTAATAAAAATAAATTTTCGTCGCTAAAAGTAGCACCTTGGCGATTAAAATGCGCTTTGGTAGCTAAAAACTGAGGACTTTTTGCCATCAAAACAAATTAGTCGCCAAATGTATACTTACTCAAGAATCAACATCAATTTTGTAGTCAAAGTAGTGGGGTTTTGGCTAATTAAAATTCACTATCACCAAAAAGTGGAGATTTTGGCTACTAAAAAAAATTAGTAGCTGTGCGAGGGGTTTCAGACCAAAACCCGCCTTAGGCCGCCAAAACACGTTTTCGCCACTAAAAAAATTAGTAGCTAAAAGGAGGGGGTTTTGGCGACTAAACCGCTTAGTCGCCAAAAGTGGATGTTTTGGCTACTAAAAATATTTAGTAGCCAAAAGGGACCATTACCACTAAAATTGAGTTTAGTCGGCAAAGTGACAGCTTTACACTCAAAAAATCACTTTAGTCACGAAAAGTGGTTTTTTTAGGCGGAAATTAATTTTTTTTATGGCCAATTATTTTTGCAGCTGTAAATTCAAAGTATGCCTAAAAATTTTAGTCACAAAAAGTGGCTTATATTTTTTTAATAAATAATTTAATTTTTACATCAATTATATTTAATATATATAATTATATTTATATATATACTTATTAAAAACCAAAGGAAAATAATGTATAAATAATATAAGTTGCAATTATATTCGCGAGGATTCAGTACATAGTGGGAGGGACTGCCGTAAGGTTTGGAATGTTGGGAAGTTGGAGGTCATAGTTCGAATCACCGAGAAAAGCTCAGCAAGATGGAAATTTTTTTTTTTCAAACATGCTTTTGGCAACTAAAGAGTTTAGTCGCCAAAAATTAATCGCTTTGGCTGCATTTATCAGCTTTAGTCGAAACTCAAAAATAAAAATAAATAAACACTATTGGCGGATTGTACCTTAGTCGCCAAATGCATAATTTCCAAAAAAAAGGAATTCAAGATGGTTTACAAATGCTGGTCGCTGCTTTTCATCGACTTTTACGGTATCATCATTCTTTTAGTCGCCAATCTATCCGGCGCATCACATATTCACGCATAAAACCGGCGCATTTAAATTATTTAGCTTTCCGAAAAGTAAAAATCCGACCATGCATTGTGTGATTTTTGGCGACTAAAATTTAGTCGCCAAATGCTAGGCGAGAAGCTTTTTATTACAAAAAAAATAGTAGCTAAAACTTGATCCATTGCTTAATTTAAAAATTTAGTTTAGTAGCCAGTAAGGGGACGTTTTTAGCTTAACAAAAAACGAGGTTTAGTCGCCAAAACTACTTATTTTTAAGCGAAACTTAATTTTTTATGACTAAATGGTATAATTAAGTAGCCTAAAAATGAATAGAATTGGCGACTAAAAATTTAATTTAGTCGCCAAAAGTGGCCTAAATTTTTTTTTAGTAAATAATTTATTTTTTACATAAAGTATATTAATTAAAAAATTATATTTATATATATTATTTTTGTATTAATAGCAGTTAATATCTTTTATATAAATAATATATATATTAAATATATATTCAATGTGATGTTATTGTGGATATAGTGGAGGGAGTGTGTGTGGCAAAAGGTTTGGAGTGTGGTGGTGGGATGTCTCAGGGTTTGAAAACTGGGAGACAATAAGTTCAACATTTTTTTTTTTGTAAATAATACTTTTGGTGACTAAAGCTGGTAGGTCGCATAGAAAGCTTCAGATATTGGCGCATTTAAAAAAAATAGTCGGAAAATGTAGAAATTAAAAAAAATAATTTATGGCTACGTAAGCGGTAAAAAATTTAGTCGCCAAATGTATAATTTAAAAAAAAAATAAAAAGAACTTTGTGACGCATTTAAATTTGTGAGTCGCTTCTGAAGTTTGTTTTGGCAGCCTTCAAAAAGTGGGTTAGTCGCCAATACCTTCCGCTTGATCGATTTTCCGGCATGACTCAACATAGGCGACCTTTAATTAAAATTTTAGGTCATTAAAACCTAAAACCTAACTTTTTGGCGACTAAAAAATCAACTTTTAGCTTAATTAAAAAATTTAGTCGCCAAAAGTGATTTTTTGTAGTGAATTTTTAATCTATCTATACTATATATTATAGTAAAAGTGAACATTTGAAACAAAATTTTTAAACTTTATATATAAATTTTATTTCACGAGGAGACAAAATACAAAAGATTAAATATAATTATCAGAGTTTTTTTGATAAATAATATATTATTTTATAAATCGCATATAACAGGTGTGTCATCCTAGTTATCATCAAGAGTATGGCCAGTGTGCCTATTTAATAATATATATTATCATTCTTCTATTATTTTTTAGAAAAATTTAGATTAATATAATTATTAATCTAACTTTTCCCTAATTATTAAGCACTCTGTTATTATTTGAACACAATCGCTAATATAAAATTTTTCAAAGTACAGAATAATAACTCATTAAAACATCATCCTATGTGTTCTACGTAAAACATAAAACAAGTATCATTGATATCACAAAACTTATTTTTTCATGCAATTTTTAATGTTCCTCAATCTCTACAAATGTATAGTTGTCCAAATGCAAAGAAAATTATGAAACCTCCATGCCTTTGGCATTAGTGTTATCCACAGAGTTGCTGTGAACCAAGGAATGGAAGGGTGGGGAATTGAACTTTCAATCACCTCTCATCTTATCAAGGGATTGTTTTTGAGAATATGTATGCAGAGTATCATTCAGTATAATTTTTGATGAAAGGGAAGTTTTATATTCTGTTTAGTGATTAAATGGGAATCAATATTTACAGAGGAGTCAATCCTGTTGTCTTCCATTGATAAATCAAGAGATTAACAAAGAGATGAGTCGTACTGTTTTTGAATTTGAAGGAAAAAAACAAACAAAACAAAATAACTATCAAGTTAGATATAGAATAATATAAAGATAAATAAGACTAGATGTCTTTTTTATATAGGTTAATATGCTATTCATTTTTCATTCAATGATAGTGTAATACCACCCATTTAGGATTTATAATTCGGCTCTATTACATATTTCAAGGCTTGTGTTGTATAGAAGATTACGTTGACAAGTTAATGTTGCATTACTAACTATTAATTTAGTTTTTAATTTTTATTTCACGCTTCTGCATAAGTGAGCCCACTTCATATGGGTTGATTTTTACCCTGCCACACCTGCTGCTTAATCCCTTCTCATGCCCCATGTTAATTTCATTAGCAACTAACATTTAAAATTCTTTTTTCATCAGTTAAAAGTTAAAAATTATTTATAATTTTTAAATGCGGTAGTTCTTTATTTTAACCCAACTCGTATAGATAGAATAAAATCTTACTACACCGCTATTGCAAGCACAATACCTACCACCCTTTAATAACATGATCTTCAAGCCTTGCTTTTGTTTTGGGTTATAGAAGATGAGATTGAATTAGAATAAATGTGAGACCCAATAATATTATGTTTATTTACAAATTTAAGAAGGAGATTGATAGTACCTTAAAATTATGATAGGCCTTCATTGTTGGAATTTGATAGACCCACATGGTACTGAAAATAATCCGTTGCTATTGGAGGAAGATTTACTATTTTACCCTGTTATGTTGTTGCCCTTACTCTTATCACTTTCATTTCCATATTTCTACATGCAGCAGACGCAAGAAGACAAACTCCTATCACTTTCACTTACATATTTTTTTTTTTTATAAGTTATTAACTTTTTAAACTTTATATAAATTGCACCTTACCTGCTCAAACTCTTAAAAACAATTTTTAAAATATGTTTGAATTGAATAATTAATATAACATTTCATGAAATAATTAAACACAATTAGATGGCTTATATTGGTTGGTTTGGCAAGGGTTTCATTTGGGCTTTTTTGACTCAACGAAGTCACAAAAACAGTAATAGTTTCATGAGCTAGCCGCATAAAAACATGTCTCATCCAACCCCATAATCATTACACTCTTACTCTCACAAAAAATCCAAAGTTCTTCCTAAACCAAGCTTTTGAATTCAATATAAATGACAAAAAGCCAAAAAGTCAAAAAAACCAACCCACTTCCCAAACGGAGGCTCAAACTCTCACTACCCCCCACAATAATGGTGGGTGGTGATTGGAGAAATAATAAAAAAAAAGGACAAAAATGAAATAAAAAAAAAAAAGAAAGAGAGTTAAAGGGGGTGTTAGGGAAAAGGGTCTCAATTTTATTCATTTTATTAATAGTTGAATTCTATAATATTAAAAAAGAATAATGTTGAGTAAAATTTATTAATAGTTGATTTCTTTACTATTTAGTTTTTTAATAGTTTAATTAGGCATCTCAAGCCCAAATTTGATAGTAATTTAATCTCATTCTTATTTTTCAAAACAAATAAGAACTATTGTTAGTCTACATTATCAAACAAACACAATTTTTAAAAATTTTCATTAACGGTCTCTTCATTAATAATACTCACACTAATAATTTCACCAAACCTAACTCTGAAAAAAAACGGATCCTCAACCCCATCACTGGTACAACCCCATCATTATCCTGTAATCTCTATCTACGATCATCATCACTGAGCACAACACCCATCCTGTGAGGCCTCATAAGAATGTGTTTAAATTTTTTCTCATAAGAATGTATTTTAAATGTTTTCGTTAATCTAAGTGGTTGATATTATAAGAATTATCAAATATGTTACCCATTAAAAAATTCCTAGCTAACAAGTTAATCATGCTACTATTCCAACCACCCCACAATCATTCAACATCATACCAAACATAAAGATCTTACTCGAAAAGTGTTTTTTCATTAAAAATGTTTTTCCTGAAATAAATTTTCAAATATATATATATATATATGATATCTGAGTAGTGTTTATCTTCATCATTTTTTTTTTTTTTTTTCTGGGTCATATTTCTCTTCTCTTGTTTTTTCTTTTCGTGCATCACCTCTTCATACTTTTTAAAAATAATTTGGCGTTTAGATTTAGTTAATCCATTTTGAGATTGATTTTAGTAATTTAAATAATTTATTTTTAAATTCATTAAATAGAATATTAATAAAAAAATAAGATGATTAAACATTGATAATTATATGTTTGAATCATATTTATTTTTTAAGAAATAGACGATAAATATAATTTCAAAAATAATTATTTCTTTTTTTTATAATACAAATTTGATTCAAACATATAATTGTTTATATCCGATCATTTTTATTTTTGCATGAATATTCTACTAAGTAAGTCTTAAAAGTGAACTGTTCCACCATCTTTATTTTTGCATGAATATTCTACTAAGCAAGTCTTAAAAAGTGAACAGCTTTGAATCATCAATATATTTTATTTGATTTTTATATAAATTTTGTGTAACTTCTAATTCTCTATATTTTTATTTTCAAACGAATATAAAATAAAATTAATTAATTAAAATAACTTTTTTGTTACTAATTCTCCTTTCAATTTAACTATTATTTTTAATATAAAAATGAATTTTTATTTTGTTCTCTCTTATAATTTAAAATATATCATATAAAATTTTATATGATAATTACACTTTTATATATGATAGGACTAAAATTATTTAAATACACAAATAATTTAACTAAAATTATTATATATAAATATTCAAGTAACTCTTTCATATAACAATAAGGTTAAAATTATCAAAATAAATAATTAAATCACATTTTAATTTTAAATTTAAATTAATATTATTTTTTAATAACATATACATTGTAACATAAAATATTATTTAAAAATAAGAAAATTAATATGTCTATCGACGGGTTAACTGTTAATAAATAATAAATGTAAGGGTAGAAGATGTTCTCTATACCTCTCATGTGTACTCTATTCTGGATCTCATAAATAATTTGAATTATCCATATCATAAACTTTGCAATGAAGATTATTCATCAAACATATATAACCACGGAAATAAAATAAAATTTTATTTTATAAAATTAATAATAAATATAATTGTAAACTTATATATTTATTTTACAAATAAAATAAAATTTATTCTTATATTTATAATTATCTAATGAAATTAATTTTTAATATAAATAATTCTTACTCTAACATTTATGAGGTAAACTGTTTAAATCATACGTATGGACATAACTTATCCCAAGAAATTTTATAATGATAAACACAGGTGGCATTGTTAGAAGCACATATATCGATGAATTATTGAGAGTATGGGCAGGTAGGGTAGCTTTGACTGGCTGGATTATCCTATTATCAATTATCCAATTTTGCCAGGTAAAACGTGGCACCATGTCGTTGGTTGGACCACGTAAGGAGGCATATTCCCTCCCAATGACAACTTTCCTCCATACCTTTCTCCCTCTATTTTACGCAAAATTATAAAGGGTTCGTTTGGTTTGATTTTCTGAAAAAATTTTGAGAAATTTTTTCTATAAATAAGTTTTCAAAAGTAATTAAATTAAATAAATTTTTTCAAAAATTTTTTTCAAAACTTGTAAACCAAACAAGTTTTTCAAACAAATTTCTCACACATATCAAATCAATCACTTTTTTCAAAATTCTCTCTCAAAATCATTTTCCAAAACATCTTTTTGAAAAAAACCAAACCAAACATATTTTCGTAGTTTTTGTTTGACATGTAAATTGGTTTTTTAATTTTTAAAATTTTTAATTATTTTAATTTAAAGTTACAAGTTTATTTAAGATAAATTTTTAGACTTTTTAACTTTTATGAAAAAATAAATAAAATAATTATGATTTGAATGTAATATTTTGTTTTATTAATTTTTTAAGTCTACTTTGGGGTCTTTTGGGAAGTAAAAAAAAGTCAACATTTAATTTTTTTATCTATTTTGGGTGACATCACCTCTCAAATTTTTTACCCACCAATAAGATAAAACAGACTAAAAAAATCTAAAAAGTTAACTTTTTACCAATTTCTTAAAACACCACTTTATCTTTTTGTGGCTAAAATAGCCACACAAAAAAAAAAAGCTCATGCCAAACAATGGGGCCATTTGGGAAGCTAGCTAAAAGTTAGCAGTTAATTTTTAACCCATTTTGGATCACATCACCTCTCTTATTTTATACACACAAAAGGATAAAAAAATTTAAAAACATCAAAAAATCAATTTTTAACCAATTTTTCAAATCACCCCATTGCATCGTGGTTCTCGCTTCTTCACTAAACATTATATATTATGGCTATGTTTGGCATGAAGGTTTGGGTTGGGTTAGGGTTATTTTAATCACAAAAAATTAAATAGACTTTTTATCCCAATAAGACAAAATATCACATATAAGCGTAATCATTTCATTTTTTCTCACAAAAGTCAAAAACTAAAAACTTATCATAAATGAGGCTTTTTAGCCCCATGCTAAAATTGCCAAAAAGTCAACCCACATCCCAAACGAATGCTATATCTTCTTGTATTCTTTATTTATCCAACATAAAATTTTTAGTTCTACTTTATTTACTAAGCACAACACTCTTAGGGTATGTTTGATTAACAGAATTAGAGTATGGAATTAAAATTATTAATCCGTGTGTCCAATAATCTTGTGTTTGTTTTAAAATTTTATTTTAGGATTATTAATCTAATGAATAATTAATCCAACAAATTTGTAAGATTATTAGTAATAGGGTAGGGTGAGATTATATATCCTGGGTTGAATCTAAGACAGGCAGACAGAAGTAATAGCGAACAATGAATAGAAATGGAAGAAAACAAGCTAAAGTGCAGTATGGACTAGCATAAAGGAATGTGTACCTACTCGACACTAGGAGCAAACACGAGCTTGCGGTCCCCTCCTCGATATGCTAAAGTGGATCTGCTTAATCACTCTATCTGGACGCATGTACATGATCTTAGTGGAGATCATAGGAAGTCTAGAAATGGGAGCAACAGCAAGGGCACCTCCAAGCGGTGATTAAGATGTCACCAGCAGTGATGTAGCAAGCAAGTGAACCTCGACACGCCTTGAGCCACGCCTTGGGTAAGAGGCGCCATCATCTAGGTATGTAAAAAAATAGTGAAGTCGCCAGGCTTATGATGATGATCGCCCTCGCCTATCATCAATTACTTGTTAAATTATTTATACTTAATAAATTTATTCATACTTAATAAAATTTATTTATTAAATTATTTATACTTTATTAAATTATTTATTTTAATAATATGGTATTAATTATACTTGGTAAAGTAAAATAAATTTTAAAAATCTCAACTACAAATTAAAATAAATTTATGTAATTTTTATTAATATTCTATTTATTTAATTTTTAAAAGTTCTAGAAAAAAAAAATTATAATTCAGATTTAATATTCTTATTATTTAGTAAATAATTCAAAATGGCAAAATAGTTTTTTGAACATTTATCATTCTTCATAATATCTCAAACAAATATAAAATTCAATAAAATAATCCAATCCAGATATCTAATCCCATGACTAAACAAATACAGGATACAAATCTAGTCCAATCAAATAGTCTGAAAATAATGGATCTTAAGATTAACAATCCGATAAATTACAAATCTTCTTTATTCAGGCCGTCTAAACAAGCATACCTTAGACCATTATTTGGTTGTCCTCTCGGAGCTAAATAATTACTCATTACTTGTCTCATATTTGTCTTAGGATATGCTAGAGGCCTATAAATTTGACCCACATAGGGAATGGGGCTTCAATAAATTAAGGCTAAGTTTGGAAAATATAAAAAGTCAAAAAGTTAAAAAATTATCATTATTCATCAAAAATCAAAAATTACAGCTACATAACTCTCAATCCTAATTTTTTCTTACACACTAATTTATACAATTTTTAATACACATTTTTTCATAAAAAGTCAAAAAATGAACCCAAATATCTATATTTTTTTTCTCAACTTTTTAGTTCAAAAAGATAAAAAATGTACTTATTTAGGACACTCCAAATAACTCCTAAAAATTGACACTTATCTTGACATAGTAGTGTGGGCAGAATTGTGAGACTTATTTGTTTATTTTTTTTTTCTGCACGTTTTAAACATTTTCCTTTGTCATATGGATCCAAATCAGATTCAAATTCGACTAAGGTCACAACATGGTGTTGTGGTGTCTGATGAGACTTTTTTCCATTCCTTTTTTGATAATTAGTTTATCACTCGTGCTATGCACCTTAATACTTATAGATATTTATATTTATTTTAATTTTTTTAATATATAAATTATATTTTTAAGATTTTTTATAAAAATAATTTAACAATCTTATCACTAATCATAGTGTATAGGAAAAATTAAAAAACTACTGCAGTAACTATGCACGGGCTGTATCTATAATTATTTGTATAAGGAGATTTTAAATGCTAATCAGGGATTTTGACCAAATCAATAAATGCAAGCACGTGAATTGGAAAAAGTTACTAAATCGATTAGAGATTTTGACCAAATCAATAAATGATGAGATTATTTTTTTTAAATCAAAATTTTAAAAATTAAGATTGAGAGATTGAGCTCCCATAAGGCTTGGGGTTTAGAAACCTCATTTTCCTTAATATAGTTACAATCTATACTATATATTAAGCAAAAGGGGGTTTTTTTAACCCTCAAGGCTTGTGGGAGCACTAATATCTCAATTTTAATTTTCTAATTTTTTGATTTAAAAAAACTTTAGTATTTATTAATTTCTCCCAATCCCCATGCCTTTTGAGAGATTTGGTCAAAACCCCCTCTTAATTAAACTTTAATGCATTAAAGACCAGCATAAATAAAATTCCTTGAAAATTTCAACACACCTATCTATCTATATTATATTATCTATATCTATATCTATATCTATATCTATCTATATCTATACTATATATTAAGCAAGAGATGGATTTTAACCCTCAAGGCCTGTGGGAGTTTCAATATTCCAATCTGAATTTTTAAAATTTTTTATTAAAAAAAAATTCAACATTTATTGATTTGGTTAAAATCTCTTGATCAGCTTTTATTAACTTTTTTCAATCCACGTGTCTTTCCACATGCCTACATTTATTGATACAATCCCCTGATTAGCATTTAAAATCCTCTCATATAAATAATTATAGATACAATCCGTGTATAATTATCAGTAGACTTTTTCAACTTTTCTCATACATTATGGTTAGTGATAAAATTGTTAAATTATTTTTATAAAAATCTTTAAAAACATAATTTATATATTAATAAAATCTAAAATAAATATAAATATCTATAATTATCCCGTGCATAGCACGGGTGACATGCTAGTTATCTATATATGTGAATTGTGATTTTTAAATGTCTTTTTTTTTTTTTAAATGTCTTCTTTTTTTCCTTTTTTATATTATATTAAAATTTAATATTTTGATAATAATCATATGTGTTGATAATAATCATATGTGTTAGACTTTTCAAGGAATTAAATGTCTTCTTTTTTTTATTATATATATTAAAGTTTAATATTTTGATAATAATCATATGTGTTGGACTTTTCAAGAAATTAAATGTCTTCTTTTTTTTATTATATTATATTAAAGTTTAATATTTTGATAATAATCATATGTGTTGGACTTTTTAAGAAATTTTTTTTATACTTGTTTTTAATGTATTAAAGTGTTATTATGAGGGATAATAATCATATGTGTTGGGACTTTTCAAGAAATTTATATGTGTTGGATTTTAAAGAATTTTTTTTATACTTGTTCTTAATACATTAAAGTGTTATTATGAGGGTAAGACTTGGGGGTTGAGAGAAATTAATAAATACTAAGGCTTTTTTTTTTTAAATCAAAAAATCAAAAAATTTAGATTGGGAGATTAGAACTCCCACAAGGCTTGGGGTTAAAAATCCCCTTTTGCTTAATATATAGTATAGATTTGAATAGTTCATAGTATAAGATTTATTGAGTATATCATTCATGTAAAAAATTAAATTAATCAGAAATCTACAATCCTATGATCAGATTAAAATTATTTAAAAAAATTATTAAGATCATGTTAACCGTTTATTTTTTAAAAAACAAATATGTTCTTATTACAGAGTTATAGATGTCTAATCAATTTGATTTTTTTCATCGATGATTTACTCAACGAACTCTATAGTATAAATAGTTCGGATTATAAAATATAACTCCAAAAAAAACCCCCCCCGAAACACCACAACATACTACTGTGACTTAGCCCTAGCCGCATCCCTTGGTCCATCCAAACCCAAACATGTTATAGGCTCTGCAATAAATGTCTATTTAAAAAAAATATATAAATAAATTTATCGAATAGTTATAAATACATAAACAAATTATATTTTATTTTATAAAATGAACGAGAAATATAATTGTTAACTTAATGCGAGTTATTTGTGTGTTTATAATTGTCTAATTATACTAATTTTTTAAATAGATGACCTTTACATTTTACTCATCGTTTCATTTTTTTTCAAAATTTTACTCAAATTTGTAATTCAAACACAGCCTCAATATATCACATTTATATTGTAATACATTTAGATAAATTATATTTTACCCTTTTCAATTATTGTCTTGTATCACTCTACCCTATCAATCAAAAATTGTGACAACTAGCCCCAAGTCATCTACTAATTTTTTTCAATTTAGGTCTCGCTTGACAATCTTTAATTTTAATCAAAATGCAAAAATATCACTATATATTGTCATATCATTCTCTTTATTTTTTGCACATCTTTTCATCACCAAAAATATATTAGTCTTTTGTTTTATATTTTTATATTTTTTTGTCCTCAGTGATTTTTAAAAGATTTCTTCAAATATTTAAATTTTAAATGCATCTAATAAATTAAATTTTTTGATTGAAATATGAAAAAAGAAATACTAAAAACAAAAAATATCAAAAAACATTTTGAACGAACTTAAAAATGTATTTCAAATTAAAAATCGATTTTTTTTTCTTTTTTTGGTGGAAGCGTAGAGTGATATTGAGTAATAATTCAACTAGGTAAGTGTAATTTACTCATATAGTTAAAAGGGTAATTTTGTCATTAAAGTTTGAATTGAAAAGAATTAATAGGTAAAAGGGGTAAAGTGTTACAATTTTTAGTTCAAGAAAGTAAAGTGATATGAGACAATAATTTAGATGGTAAAATGTAATTTGCCCATAAATTTAAAATCTAAACCCAATTTTACATGATGTTTGTTGAGCTCTAAAATTATTTGTATTATGTAAAGAAATTTTTGTAACCTCTTATATATCTGTATATAATAATAAAATAAGATTATTTTTAAAAATGTCTAAAAGACGCAATTAGTCAGAACGGTGTAAATTGACCCAACAACAGATTAACAGGATTGAGATTTACCCATAAGTCCTAATTTTTGAAACGTTGAACCATTTAGTCTAAAAGTTTTCTTATGCTCCATTTAGTCCCATTTTTACATCAAAGATGATGTAAATGATGTAAATGATCTGATGTTTCATTCTATAATTTCAAAATTTATTGAAATCTGATGAACATTAGATGTTTTTCATCCTATATTTTCAAACATTATTGAAATTTGATGAACATTAGATGTTTGAAATCTAATGTTTGTAACATGACTCTGATGTTATTAACATTATATCTGATGTTATTAACATTGTAATGGGACTTTTCAGTCTATAAGAAAATTTTTAAGACTAAACAGTACATAAGTTATTAATTTGAGATTTATTGGTGCATCCCCCTAATTAGTATACTTTTCTTCTAAAAGTCATATTACTTTTTTATCTAAAAGTCATAAATTAGATTATTATATTAACAAGTGACTTATTGGATATGAATAATTTTAAATTTTAAACATTTATTGAATATGCTAGCGAGAGCCATTGGATATTCTTTTTTTCTTTAAAAAAGTACTAATTCACAAATTTAGTTTTTGGAGCTTCTAAAGCCTTTGTTTTGAAATGCCACATTTTTCAGATTTATGAGAATTTTAGAATGGCATTTTCAAGCCTTGTAAAACACAGCACTACATTCTATTATATATATAGTATAGATATATAGTAGCATAAAATCAATGTTATGCATGATTTTGAGCAATTATTTGAAATTTTATTTTGAAATTAAATAAAATAATTTATAAAAACAAAAATAATAATTAAGAAGCTTTAATATTTTCAACTAAACTACATTATTATTATTTTTTGTGTGCATTACCATTAATATTTTATTTTAAGTATTATATAAAAAATGCATATTTATAATTCAATTGGTAAAATTAAAGCAAATAAATTTGTATAAATTAGAAAGATCATAAATATTGTACAACATAATTACATCCCCTATATAATTGTTTGATAATTATAGCTTGTCAAAAGGCATAACAATTTTATCTTATTATTATATTATTATTATTTTGACCCTCTTGCTCTTCCACCCTTTCTCATGGGAATTTATTAGAAAATCATATTACAAGTACTTTTATTTCAATTAGTTTATAACGTATTTTTATATTTCAATAAGTCCTATTATTTTGGATATTTGATCCATTATATCCTAATTTCATATTTAAAATATTTTATGGACAATTTTATCCCTTAGTAATTTGGTGATATAAATATTCACATTAAATAAATTTGATAGTGTGTATATTTATGTTGATATTGTTATTGTTCATATTTATTGTGTAAATATTTATATCATGTAAATTCATATTGTTAATGTGAATATTAATATACGCTTCACCTTATTATTATTAGAGTATTTTAGTAACTATGCCACCTATAAAACTTATTAAAATATACAAAATAATTTGAATTAAGTGAAGTATAAGTAAGTGAAGATACATTTATTCGGAGTTTTGATTGTGGTAGTAGATTTTAAATCTAAAAAAAAATTGAGATTGGTAGTGATGGATTTTGGTGGTACAAGGTAGGTTTGAGTTTTGGGAGTTAAAAGGCTACATAGTCCCAAAAAAAATGAAATATTTAAATAAAAAAATTATTTATTTCAGTTTTCATAGATTTGAAATAAAATTTTTACTTTTTCATTTTTGGGTTAGGGAAGAGAAAACTACTGAGCTAAATTGTTGATTATTAATTTAAAAAAATTAAAAGTACATATTGATTAATGAATTTGTTTGGGTGGAAAGAGAAAACAAATTAATGTACAACCCATAAATTTATACTTCAATTCTTTTATAATTTATGAGCAACAATATGAAAAATAAAATTTGAATGTAAATAGTATGTATTTATTTAAAAAAATAATACATTATTTCATCTTGTGCATGGCACGAGTCATATACGAGTAAACTTAATTAGAAAGCACACTTAAAAAATAGTAACAATAATAATTAAAAGTAAGAATGTTAAAATGTTCATCTTCTCTTATGATAGTTTATCTATTATCATTTGATGTAACAAATATTAATTGAATATTAATGACATTCATATTGTAGATTACAACGTAAAAGTGTTTTAAAAACCAAATTATATCTTCTTTAGTGAAAATTTTATTACAAAAAAATTTGGAGTCTAACTCCAGTTATCATGTTATTTGTTATGAAATGATCATTCAAAAAAGTCAATAAAAAGATTTTTAGCAACAAAATTTTAGAGATGTCACCAATAAATGCATTTTTAGTAGTGATGCTCACGGACTTGACCAATCAGTCAAAATTGATCGACTGGACCCAATCCACCACTTTTAAGGCTTTATAGTTTAGACAGTGTATGCGGATAGAGATTTTCAACCGCTTGTGTTGAATGGATGATGGATGAGAGGTCATCCGACCCAACTTGATCCACTAACCCTCCTTAAGAAAATGATTTTAGGTTTTTATGCTTTGTATGTTAAAAGGAAGATATTTTTTTTAGTAATAATATTAGCTATTTATGAAATGTGAAAGTGTGGCCTTTATTTTAATTATTAAAAAAAAAATTTAGATTCAAATAAGGCCCAAAATAGTAAAAATGTACTCAAATAGTTTTTTAAAAAGCATAAAATAGTAAAACTCTTCGCCAAATCGATCAAGATCCATCCGTCAACTTGTACAAATTTTATTTAAACTCAAGATCTACCAACTACGGATGCAAATTAATTTTTTTCAATCCACCTAAATTTGGAAAGATAGCGAAAGTGAGGTTACTTAACCTAACCTAACTCGATCCACGCACGCCTAATTTTTAAGAACAAAATCAACTTGTGCAAGAATTGTTTTTTAGACGAAAATTTTGATCACAAAATGATACTAATTCATTATTAAATATCTAATTTTGTCGTAAAAATATAATTATATTTTTTAACAATTAAGATATTTTGTCCTTAAAAATAATTTCACTCCTAAATTTACAATTCTTAATTTGTTATAGTGATAATTAATGTCCAGCCAATATATATTTCTAACATTTGATTTTTAGTTTGCAAAATCATATCTTCTCCAATAATGCTACACATTATTGTGGCACTAATAACTAATATAAATAGAATAATTGGAAAATATGTTCATGTGGTGGTTCAAAATAATATTTTATTTTTAGTTGGTTTGCAAAATCGTATCTGCTCCAATCCAATAATGACACACAATAATGTCTACACATTATTGTGGCAATGGTGGAACTTTGTCGAGGTTCCGCGTATCTTTATGCCCTCAGAAAAAACATGTTTTTTAACAGGGTAAATTACAATTTAGCCCTTTTATGATTGATTATTTTTTTATTTTGGTTTTTAATTTTTTTTTTTCATTTTGACCTTTTATATTTTAAATTTTTTTCAAAGATTAACTTACGTCTAAAATTAAACAAAAAATGACATACTGACAAAGGACACTTTTTCATAAATTTCTTTTAACCTACTTATGTTCTATCTAGTCCACATTAATTTCTTATATTCCAATAAGTAACAATAGTAACAATAATAATTAAAAGTAAGAATGTTAAAATGTTCATCTTCTCTTATGATAGTTTATCTATTATCATTTGATGTAACAAATATTAATTGAATATTAATGACATTCATATTGTAGATTACAATGTAAAAGTGTTTTAAAAACCAAATTATATCTTCTTTAGTGAAAATTTTATTACAAAAAAATTTGGAGTCTAACTCCAGTTATCATGTGATTTGTTATGAAACGATCATTCAAAAAAGTCAATAAAAAGATTTTTAGCAACAAAATTTTAGAGATGTCGCTAATAAATGCATTTTTAGTAGTGATACTCATGGACTTGACTAATCAGTCAAAATTGATTGACCGGACCCAATCCACCCACTTTTAAGCAGTTTCAATAGTATAGACAGGCGGATGCGGATGGAGATTTTCAAATCCTCTTGTGTTGGATGGATGACGGATGAGAGGTCATCCGACCCAACCTGATCCATTAACTCTCCTGAAGAAAATGATTTTAGGTTTTTATGCTTTGTATGTTAAAAAGAAGAATTTTTTTAGTAATAATATTAGCTATTTATGAAATGTGAAAGTGTGGCCTTTATTTTAATTATATAAAAAAAAAGATTCAAATAAGGCCCAAAATAGTAAAAATGTACTCTAAAATAGTTTTCTAAAAAGCAAAAAATAGTAAAACTCTCACCGCCAAATCGATCAGTATCCATCTGTCAACTTGTACGGCTTATTTAATCAAGATCTACCAACTAAGCGGATGGATGCAGATTAGTTTTTTCAATCCACCTAAATTTGAAGGATAGCAAAAGTGAGGTCACCTAACCTAACTCGATCCACGAAGCACGCCTAATTTTTAAGAACAAAATCAACTTGTGCAAGAATTGTTTTTTTAGATGAAAATTTTGATCACAAAATGATACCAATTCATTATTAAATATCTAATTTTGTCGATAAAAATATAATTATATTTTTTAACAATTAAGATATTTTATCCTTAAAAAATAATTTCACCCTAAATTTACAATTCTTAATTTGTTATAGTGATAATTAATGTCCAGCCAATATATATTTCTAATATTTGATTTTTAGACTGCAAAATCATATCTTCTCCAATAATGCTACACATTATTGTGGCACTAATAACCAATATATATAGAATAATTCGAAAATATGTTCATGTGGTGGTTCAAAATAATATTTTATTTTTAGTCGGTTTGCAAAATCGTATCTGCTCCAATCCACTAATGCCACACAACATGTCTACACACTATTGTGGCACTGGTGCAACTTTGTCGAGGTTCCGCGTAGCCGTCTTTATGGACTCAGAAAAAACATGTTTTTTAACAGGGTAAATTACAATTTAGCCCTTTTATGATTGATTATTTTTTTATTTTGGTTTTTAAATTTTTTTTTTTCATTTTGACCTTTTATATTTAACTTTTTTTTTCAAAGATTAACTTACGTCTAAAATTAAACAAAAATGACATACTAACAAATGACACTTTTTCATAAATCTCTTTTGACCTACTTATGTGTATCTAGTCCACATTAATTTCTTAGATTCCAATAAGTCTTATGAGTAACATAGTTACTAAAATACCTTAATAATATTCAAATTTACAATGTGAATATTCATACCACAATATGAATATTCACATTGTAAAATATAAATGTTCACATCACCAAATTACTAATCGTTCAAAAAATATTTGTAAGGGTGAAATGTCCATAAAATACTTTAAATATGAGAATTAGGATTTTGTAGATCAAATGTTCAAATAATAGGACTTATTAGAATACAAGAATCTTATAAACTAATTGAGATACAAACACTTGAAAAATAATTTTTTAATAAATTTTCCTATCCACAATCACGACATAAAAATATTTTATTATATATAACGCACACATATGACATAAATCAAAATCTCTAATAGAAATCCAAACCCTAATATAATAATATATTTTTATGTTATGTGGTAGTTAACATGATATTTTCTGCCTAATTTTAAATAAAAATTAATTTAAAGATTTTCTTAGATTTGAATTTAATTTTAAGATTAAACTAAAAAGCACCAAAATGAAAAAATGACCAAATATAAAGGAGCAAAATGTAATTTATCCTTTGTAAAAAAACAAAGACCTCTAAAGCTATTACGTAAGTACCATTTGACTCTCTAAACTATAAAAACATATAAATAGATCTTCTATTGAGAAGTATCATTTATCTCCTAAACTATAAAAATATACGTATGACTCCATAAACTATGAAAGTGTACCAATTGGACCCCCTAACATAAGGGGTCAAAGTAAAACACGTCAATAATTTAGAAGGTTCATATGTATGCTATTATAGTTTAAGGAGTAAAGTGATACTTCTCAACAATTTAGAGAGTTCATTTGTGGGATTTTATAATTTAAAAAATCAAAATGATACTTCTTAATCTAGGGAGTTTTCATATAAGTAACCCTTTTAAAAATATTTTCTTTACCTTCCTAAAATAAATAAATATCTTATTTGCAATGCAAATTAATGTGACAGAGACACAATTGTTGAAAGATAAATGGCTTATTGACTTGTCTTTCTATAACGATTCTGGTTTAGATCCGACCCATTAGTTATTTTTGGATCCGAGAACCCGTGTATTTAATTATTGTTCAGCTCATTTCCACCTTATTGTTTCTTGAGTTTGGCTATTGGCAGTTTTGGTTGTGTTTGAAACAGGTTGGGAGGTTAGTTTTTCAAAGAGTTATTGCCCAGATTTTAGCTTGTTTGCTTAAGTGATCATTCCTGCGCTTGAATAGTCTTTTACAATTTGCAAAACTACTGAGAGTTTGAATTTTTTGCTCGAGCAGTCTTTCTTGCGCTCGAGCAAACTTTTGCAGGTTTGAACTACTAGGAGGGGATCATTGTGCGCTCGAGCGGTGGTTTTGATCGCTCGAGCGGTTTCTTCTTTTTGCGTTTGTTGCTCGAGTAACCATCCATGCTCTCGAGCGGTTTGTGCATATATCACCGAAAGGAAGCCATTTTCACCACTTTTTCATCTCTCTCTCTCTCTCTAAACATTCCAAAACCCTAGATCTACTCTCTAGTTCTTGATCTTTAGCCCCAAATACTCTCAATATGTGAGTTTTCTGCCCTAGTCCTTGAAGAAAAACGTTGAGCACGTCAAGGGCTTCTGTCATGACCCAAACCCGCCCTTGTAGGCTTAGCATCGTAACCGGCCAGTAATTCTTGGATTACCAAAGGCCTCTTGACAAATTAGCATATAATAAGGGGTTGCGGAAGCAAATATACAAAATATAAACGGTCCAGTGAGCTGTGACGACATACATGGGACAAAATAATTTAAAACTTGTATGAACATAAGAGTGACGACCAAATGATGCAGTATTTACATATTCTTCCCATAAGGGTAATATAGGAAAAACCAACCCAACTTAACAAAACAAACAGAGTTTAATATGATCACAAAAACAGTCACAAAACAAGACTTCGTCCGGAACCTCCTCGAGAGGCACAAGGGTTGGCTGACAAAAACCGAAACAAAGGTCGTCAACTCTGGCCCTGATCACGTGTCGGCCCACCTACATACATACATAATATAAACAATAAGCGGAAGCCCAGTGAATAATAACGGAATAAAGGGGTTTTAATGAATGAGTCCATACAGATTCAGAAATCACAATCCGTTTTCATAATAAATTCATATTCATATTCTTGTCCAGATTATATACAGAAGTCATAAGTCTTGCTTAAACATATTTGGTACATCCATTAGTGCTAACAGAGCAGATACATAACAGATGCAGACACATGGTGGTTATAAATAACCAGTTCCATAAAGGAACCTCCGGATCCGGGTAACAGAGAATAAATATGCTAAGCCCCATGACAGAGACTCTGGTATGGGTAACAGAGTGCAGACATATTAAGTTCCATAATAGAACCTCCGATACCGAGTAACAGCTAACACATGTCACATGATGCTAAGGATGCCACAAATACATATCAGAAATTAGACAATCATTCATTGTATAGAACATAGCATTTCAGAAAACACATCTTATTTTATCATACAGAAGATAAATAAGGTTGAATATAGCTTTACTAAGTTATTACTCACAGTTGGCTTTAAGGCAGACAGACGGAGCAGACTGGTCAAACGGTATATGGCACGTGACCTACAGGACACATAACAAATTCACACCTGAAACACACGTTCGCATTGTATATAACTTATTTCGTTTGTTATTAGTGAGTTTCTAGCCTTTAATCCTCATCATGAAGTCTTAAATATGGCCTTGGAATGCCTAAGATGAAATGATGATACAAAAATGTATTGGAAAACATTTTTCAAAACTTGCTGAAAATATGGTCCACGCTCGAGCGTGGCTTTCCTCGCTCGAGCGGACATGCAGACAATGAAGCTCCGCTCGAGTGTGACTTTCTCCGCTCAAGTGAACTGCAAACTTTTGAAAAAGTACTGGTTGCATGTTTTTTACGCTCGACGGACGCTCGATCCCTGTTCGAGCGTGAGACTCAAACCCTTGCTTGAGCAAACTACAAAACACATGAACTTCTGGATATATGTATCTCACGCTCGAGCGTAACTCTCGACGCTCGAACGGAAGTGCATGTACTCAAAGTGAACGCTCGAGCGTTAAGTCCTCCACTCAAGCGTGGATCAAATTTCTGAAATTTCCAGATTCGATCACCAAGCTCAAATTCAACCTCAAATGCATCAAACTCAATTTTCTGGGCCCAAAACTTTGGAAAACACTTAGAAACTCATAAAACAACATGTTTAAAGCATTATTTCAAAAAATCGTGGCCTAAAAGGATACCAATCGTGCACAAACTCAACTTAAACTCTATGAATGTTCCAAAGCATAACATGCATGAACTCTCTTGTACTTAACCTCTTCAAAACATAATCAAACTAGGCAAATTGTTAGAAAACATGATGAATTCTCAAAACATTGATGAAATGAACACATGCATGAAAGAAGTTTTTGAAATCATGCTCAAATTGTGAAGAAATGCATATGCATGCATGGATTGATCTACCTCTCTACTCCTTAAGCTTGATTCTTACATTTTATAGTTCAATTTACTTGAATTCATGTATGAATTAACTCAACTTCAAGGCTAAAGGCTTGGTTTCATACCTTAGGTGATCAATTGGGCTTTAGGTGCTAGAATCTTGAACTAGATGAACAAAACTTCAAGTTTTCTTCTTTTCTCCTAGCAATTCCCTCCTTATGAATTCAATCCTTGAACCTAGGACCCAAATCCCTCAATTCTCTCTCATTCTCACGTTGAGCACCAAGTTGAGGAAGAAATGAAATGAAAAGGTAGACTTAGGCCTCGTTTGGGAACCCTTATTTTTAGCCAAAAAGTCAAAAAGTTACTAAATTAGCCAAAAAGCCAACAACCCATACCAAAAAGTCAAAGATTCTCTTTTCTCTACTTTTTGCACATCTTTTGTAAAAGCTAAAAAGTAATCCCAAACATACTAGTTTTTTTTAGCTTATATTTTAGCCAAATAGCCAAAAAGTTACTAAATTAGCCTGTTTCCAAACGAGGCCTTAGTGGGGTCAAAATGGCCTTATAGGTAGTAATTAATCAAAATTAATCAAATGGCATTAATTTAATCTAATTTAATCGTTCTGAACCGAATTTTAATTAAACTTACCATAAAATCCTATAAATCCTAATTAGCACATAAATCAAGTCAATTTTGTAATCGGATGCCGATAAGGCCTTCAATTCGCAAACCGAAACTAGAACGTGAACAGATCTTCCTACGCCTAACAGATATAAACACAAACAATGCAACACACACATGCAGTTTAATTCAGAATTTCACCTTAATCACTAATTAGACATAATTAATCATGGATTAGCGTTAATCAGAGGTCGGGGTTGTTACAGCTTCGTTTTAATCGGAATATCTAGTGTTTTTGACACCATCAATTCTACCATTGTTTCCTCATTATCTTCTACTTTGAGGTAGGGATTTCTTTGACTCTTTTATATAATTTTTAGCTTAATTATTTGTTCTTCAAAAAGGGTATTGATTTGGGACATTTTGAAAAATCTAGGGTTTGGATTTGAAATCAAAAGAGGGGTTTTCCAAATGTATTCTTGAAAATGGTTGTGAGGATGTATTTATGAGTGAGATATGTTATAAAGGTAGATATTTCTTCTTGAAATTGATTTTGTAAAATAAAGGGAATTTGCCCTAGATTTTGGATATTTGAAATTGTGAAGGGACATGAAAAATGATGTTAGGTATTGTGAAATTGGAACGATATTTATGTTAATAATGATGATGGAGTTAGATATGTAGTATCACTCCCTTTGTAATTGATGAAATTGTATCTTATAATTGGAAATTATCTTTTGGATAGAAATAACTGTTTTGGGCTATCAGTGGAGAATAATCTTGATTATTGTAGACATTGCATGAGAATTAGGTTGAATTGAAACTAATTTCTCATACATTGAGCATTGAGCATCATTTCATATTGAACATTGTAAATGTATTGATTTTGAAAAAAATTGGTGAATACTGTGGTGAATCTGGTTAGGGGATATGGTTGTGTTTTTATTATGTTGGCATATGTGTCCTTGGTAAAAGTCTACAAATCTGAGCGGTTAGGTGCCGATCCTTCTAGTTAGTACCAAGAAATGGCTTTGGTAGTGCTTGTATAGCCTATATGTAGACACATACCTAGAGATTCTTAGTATTTTATATCTACTGCCCTGTTTTCTGTATAAAATGGTTATTTGCATGAATTGACACATAATCTGGCATTGTATGGTTTTGAGATGGAAAACGAGGAATGTTTGGAAATAGAATGCATGTGCATTCACCATATAATTTTGCTAAGATTTATATATTGTATTAGAGTATTTTTACTGAGCCAGATTATGCCTCTGTAAGTGGAAAACAACTTTCAGGTGCTGATGATATGCCTCCGCCAAGGACATAGCTTGGGAGGACTCGGAGCTTAAGGCTTCTTTTTGGTTTTGTTTTGATGTAATTTGTAACGCCTTGAAATAATCCAACACAAATTTAATACATCAACCCACGTCCACTAACCAATCATAACAATACTCCAATCTTTACACCATTAATCAACAAGGTTTATACAAAAGTCCTACATACGAATTATACATTCAAAGATATAGGAATACATGAATCTATAGCATGTAGAGCATCATGTCCCAAAAATAATAAAATGCCTTCATAGGCTTACAATTTCCAAGGCTTAAGCCCGGTTACACAAAAATGACCTCTCGGACCCCTACATGAATAGCCCTTGGCTAACAAAGTAATCACAACAAAATAGAGTCATCTACTCTTCACAAAATATATCCATGCCCTCAACTTGGCGGGATCACCACATCTTTTCTTGCACCAAATACCAAAGGGGTGAGCATAAAGTCCAGTAGAGAATCCTTACAAAGTGTATATAGTCATGCAAAATTTCCAATGTTAAATGCAAATGCCATGCAATGCTATTTTAAAGAGAATTTCATTACATGCTCTTCTTGAAAGTCACCATGTTTCAACAACAGTTTGAAATCTCAATAATTCCGAAACTTCCAATTTTAATCAATAGGGGTGGTAAATACGACTCAAGTAATCCCTAGGTTGGTGTCCGCAAGTAGGCTCAACAAGCACTACCAAAAACCCCACTTTACCGGTTGCTAACCAGAAGGGAAATGATACCTCCTCTGTGCATGTTTTCGATCTTTCACCCCGCACACTCGTGCCAACTTATCAATTTCATCTACACCTCATATTCGGACTTACCAACGATTTACTCAGAGACACCCCATTTTTGACCGACCTTAAGACTTAGACGTCACCGATTGAGCGCTCGGTGATGATGCATATTGTGCTCGTTCTGAGGTTACTGAGTCTCGGCTGAGAGTCTTACCTCCGGACTTCGGGACTCTTTTGTGATTTGCCTCGATTTGCGAACCAAGTCCTGTTTTCTCTGTTTTCTCTTCCCGAAGGGTGGGAAAGGTCTCGAAGACCATCTCTTAGTGGCCATAAGTTATGTTTCGTGGTCGTAGGCCACTATTCCCGTTTGGAGACTAGTTTCCAATTTTTTGGAGCCATCGGCCATGTGCCTCGGTTCGGGACCGCTTAACCTTCTCCGTTTGCTCCGGTTTTTGGCACACACCTTGTTCCCTCTCCCTAGAGGGACACTGTCGCTTGGAAGACCACCATTGCGGTTGCACGCCACCTTCGGTGCTTAACAGCTTTGACCCCCCGAACCTCGCTTTTGCATCAAGCAGGAGTTCATTTTTGGCATGGACCCTAGTTTCATTGTTAGGAAGGTGGTACGGGGGTGGGAGACCAGAAATTCTCTTGGAGACCACCTCTTCTCCCGCCAACCGATTTTCTTGTCAGAAAGTTGGTCTCCTTAACTTTTGAGCCACATTTTCTGGTCTCCCATACCACCATTGAGTTGCATTCACCTGGGAGACCACCAATATGGGCTGGCCGACCACCTTTTGAGCTTGACCCTTTTGACCTTGGTCGGCCAACCACCTGAACTGCTCGGCCAACCTTCTACTTTTTTGTCTCTTTGAATGCAATCCAGCTGTGCCAGCTAGGAGACATTTGCTCCATCCTCCGAGGATTGACCCTCTTGTTTTGGCTTCTTGAAGAAGCTTGGCCCTTTACTCTTAGCTTCTAAGAGAAGCTTGACCTTTTGTTGAGCTTCTTGAGGAAGTTTGACCCCTTTAGTTTAGCTTCCTCAAGAAGTTTGACCCTTTTGGTTTAGCTTCCTGAAGAAGCTTGGCCCCTTTGCTCCAAGCTTCTAAGAGAAGCCTAGGACCTCTTCTTCTATAAGAGAGACCCTCCTCTCCACCTGCAAGGGTTGAGAAATTTTGGCTAAGGCATATACATACACCTCTCTCTATCTCTCTACATCCAAGCTCCAAAGCTCCATTGTTCTTGCACCATTGCACTACACCTCCTATCCTAACACCTCCACCATCACTCTAAGCATCTTGGAGCTGGTTTTCAGAGGTTGAAGGCTTACCATTTTGGTCCAGAAGCTGCTGGCTCTTTTGACTACAAGGGTAACTCTCATTTTCTCCCTTTTTAGCATTGTTTTGCTTCATATCTTAGCCTAGTTTGCAAGCATATTTGGGATTTGTCATAAACTGAAAAAAGTCTTTTTTTAAGCTTCTTAACATGTTTGTTTAAGACCTTTTTTTTCTGTTGGGGGTCATTTACCCCCTTGCATGCTTCATTTCCTCTTGTTTTAGGCTATGCATTAGGGCCTTTATTGTGAGCTTTGTTGGCCCTTTTGATCACTGAAATCCAACGGATTTTCAGTGGTTATTATGTGTTTTAGAGCATCAAAATCAGAGAGGGGTGACCTTCTCACCCCTTGTCTTGTTTTCTAGCATTATTGGCCTTGCAAAGGAGCCCATATTTTCACACTTCTTGAGCATATTTAGGGCCATTATTTGTGAGTTTTATGACCTGCATGAACTCTGTCCAAAGTTTTTTTTTTTTCCATGTTAGGTGTCTATCTTACATGTGTAGAGTAATCCCCTTTAAGGCCTTTCAAAGGGGCCTTTACTTGCATGCTTCCTAGGCTCATTTCAGGCCCTTTTCAGGGAGTTTTAGGGCCCTCATAACCTCTGTCAAGAGGTGGTTCTTCCATTTTGTATGTCCATTATACATGTGTAAAATAACCCTCTTATTGGCCTTTCAAAGGGACATATCATTCTTGCATGCATTGACTGAGTTTCAGTGGTTTTTGGTCATATTTTGGCATGGCATACTTCTATTTTTGGTTGGTTTGGTGATCTCTCATGTGCTTCATATAGTTGTAGTGCAAATCATGGTTCACTAGCTTATTTTGCATGATGTTTTGGCCGCCTTTCCTAGCATATTTTGCCCATTCCTTAAACTAATTTTGTGCATGTTTTGGACTGCCTTAGCTCTGTTTTTGGGTCTCATGGTCGAATGATGTTTGTTTGGCATGCCTGTAGTTCAATATCCATGCTTAACTTTGAATTTGAGGTCCATCGCATGTATATATTAAGGTGTTTTCATGTTTTGGGGGTATTGCACATCATATTTCAGAGCTTACATGTATACCATATTCCCATGATTTCCACTCTTTAAGTGCATTAGAGAGTCGGGCTTGTATGCCTCATTTACCGACTATTGCATGGGCTTCATTTGAATGCATTCCGAGCCACCATCCCAACACATTTAGCCACTGATTTTGGTTTGCATAGGGACTATTTGGGGTTGGTTTCATCATTTGAGCATTGTTTTGCATACCTATAGTGTAATCCATTCCATTAGTTTCGGTATTTGGGTCATCTAGCATGCAACGGGTGAGGTGTTTACATGTTTCGGACCACCTTGTATGCTATTTCAGAACTGGAATTTGTGTCATTGTATGCCATGTGTCATCCCTTGCCATGCTTAGTTAGAGTTATATGTTGTGCCTTATGTTCAGTTTCTTGCATTAGGCATGTTTGCATGAGCGTTCTTGTCTAGCTTCAATTGTGTATGGCCACTGATTTGAGTATGGCTGAGGTCCACTCATATTGGTTTAAGTCCACCTTGCATTGTGTATGCCATTTCAGTCTATAACATTGCGTATACTAGGTTGCATGTGTACATATCATCTCTCGCATGCCAGCATGATTAGGTTGCATTGCATTTAGGTTGCATGTTAGTCGCATTGTGTATGCCATCTCATTGCATTGTGTTTGGAGTAGGGTTAGTGCAAACACGGAAACAAGAGGCGCTTTCAGACTCAAGTGATGAAACGTGTCTCAATTCCCTGCCGACACTCGGATTACCCAAGATGGAGTTTAGGCCTTGTTATGCTTATATGTGCATTCATTTCACATTGAGTCGCAATTTGACTCCTCGGCCATCATGCATCGAGATGTGTGATTGGCACGAGGATCGAGGTCTACACTCCCTAGAGCTTGTGCAATGACAGGGAGAGTGGTCATGCACACATGTGTTGAAAATACTTTGCCATGTCCCTTTCTTGCTCTCAGTTGCAGCAAATCGAAATCCAGCATCAAAAACTAGTCAGCAGCCTTCGAAAGTTTTGTACAGTGTTCTAGGACCAATTATAAAATAGAGGCAAATCGGGCATCGCAAGGAATTTCCGACAAAGCGACCCGAGCACGCTGCGGCATCTTTCATCATTCTAATAAGAGCCGAGGCGCTCATTTTATAGCTTACATGCTAGTTTATTCGCTTCCTAGTTAATCTATTAATTAATTAGGTTTTGTAATATTTAATTAGCTAGAGTAGTTAATTATTTATTCGGATTGTATTATTTATTTGGACCCTCCTAACGAGGGCAATTGTGTAATAAATGCGTGTGTGTGATGTATGTCTTCCAACCCCACGCCTTTCTCCTTTTTATTTACCAATTTTATGATGGTTAGTTTAAGGCATGTTTCAATTAGCATACTTATGCTCGCATGTTTGCATCCATTCATCTGTCTTACATGCACCGGGCTCGACGCATCATACTAATTGCATTGTATTTCAATTTCAAGTTGAATACATGTTATCTGTTGCATTTCATATGCCATGTTTAGAATAGCCGAGCCTATCTTAGTTGCATTTTGCATGTGTTGCATTAGCCATCTTAACATGAACTAGGATCATGCATTGATTACTAATTAGTTTCTATTTTGGCTTGGAGTACTCGGTAAGTATTTATACTTTAGCATCCTTGCATGTGTGTGAGTGACTGCCATGATAGCATGCTTACCATGAGACTAAGTGCTTATGTGGCTAAGTGCTTATGTGATATAACTGCCTGAATGCCTGTGGGTGAAGGTTGGATTATCTAAATTGAAACAATTCATTGATTATGAAGTTTTAAGCCCACTAGATAGTGGCAAATCACCATGTTTTCTAAGCCCACTTGAGGGTGGCAAAATCCGATTTTAGCCTACTTAAGTAGTAGCAAACCGCTTTAAAAACAAACGTGAAATGTTTTGTTCCAACTCAGTGATCCAAATTATACTTGTATGTTGCGCGCATCACATAGTAATTCTAGGCTAATAAACCGGAATAAGAGCTCATATTGTTTTCAAAACTCGATATCATGGTTAGTAGAGGCCAATCTTTGATCGGGCAAGCGGAGGTGCTCACGAAGTGACCTTTCCCAATCGTACCCAAGTTTCCGAGCCGAGGCAACTTTAGTGATGATAGACACGTGGCCTTAGGCACGAGTCAGGGTTTCCTAAATTCCCCTAAAATAAATATTTAGGTGGCGACTCTGTATCTGACAAAGCAATCCATGTTTGGCACTTCTTTCAAAAAAATCTGTTTTAAAAAACGATTTGCCGGATTTGGACTCTTTAATGATTCATCGGTCTTGTATTGCACTCTGCGAGATTAGATACAGGACCGTGACATTGAGTCTGAATTGTAGTGAGCCCAATGAACAAAACTGGATTTCCTTCAAGGACGTTCGGGGACGTCATAGACATTTCCATAGTTCTTATTCAAAATATTCTTTTCTCGATGTAAGCATTCCCAAACTCAATTTAAGATGCATAATAATAATAATAATAATAATAATAATAATAATAATAATAATAATAATAATAATAATAAAAAAAAAATCGAATGAGTATGCAACACAATAATTAATGCCTCATGACATTTCTCCATTTTTAACATAATTTCAACAAGTATTATATGATGATCAAAACTTCCTTTTTCTCCTTTTAATGCCATTCCGCAAATAGCCAAAGCTTGCTACCATTTATCAATAACATAATAACATGTCCCCAATTCATGCACTTCTATCATTTTCATCATTTCAAAGTTATAGCAAAATTTGGACAACAATCTCCAATCTTGAAAATTCTCATGTGTAGAGAAACCCATCATCAAAAAATATATATATATATACATACACATTTGTAATAAAACAAGGAAACTCTCCACTTTCTTTACTTAACATGACCCACAACTATGAATTTATGTATATATATAGTATCACCCATAAACCCTCATATTCCTTTATTCAAGAAAATCCCCAAAATTTCTAGGTTTTCTTCTTTACAAAACACACACACACCCTAAGCATTTGAAAGAGATACTAATGAAGATACCATTTCCTTGCCCAAGATGGTTTCAACCCTCAAGATATTATCTTAGAAAGATTTGAGATTTTAAAATCCCTTTTTTGAAAGAAACCTACATTCATGAGCCAAAATCAAACCCTCACATTATACCCAAAAGAAACCCCAAAATCCTCATCAATCCTTGCAAAACATATATATATATATATATAACTCAAGAAGTCCCTGCCTCGAGTTTGATGAAGAGTTTGATGAAACCCTAGAGCCAAAAATGAGGGATTTTCGGTTTCCACCACATAATGTGAAGTTCTAGCTTTGATCTTCAAGACTTGTGAGAGATGATGGATCTAGACCCAATGGATTGCAAGAAATCAAAGATTTTTAGTGTTTGGTGAGGGTTTTTAGAGAGAATGAGGAGCAAAAGTGTTTTTAGAGTGAGAAAGAAGTGTTAAAAATGATATACATTCAGCACAAAAGAAGAAAAAAAAAATAGGAGTTTTCAGACTGCCCAGAATCCCACAAGTGCGGCACCTTCTCCCAAGACGTGAGCGCCTCGCACATGCGACCTTCACCCCACACGCTCGGTGGTCCCTTCCTCGACACTCGCTCAAGACATGCCGATTAGGGCAGTGTAACCCTCCAAGGCTCACCCTCTCCGCACGTGCGGCTTTATCCTCAGAGTGCGGCCCTATCTCAAGACGTGCAACCCTAGCCCAAGAGGCCTATAATTTTCTGGTTCACTCCCAGGCACTCCAGACTCGACCGTGCACCCTTCGAAGCAAGTGACACTTAACCCGGAGTTTAGACAAGAACCGGAATTCAAGAGAGAGAGCTCTTGAACACCACAACTCAAAGAGGACAGAAAGGAAACAACACGCAAGGAAACCGGCCATCACAACCTCTCCACCATAGGAAATTTCCTCCCCGAAATTTAAACAAACCAACCAAACTAAAGGGCTCTAGCAATTATGACCATTCTAACAACATTTTCAAGTCGCAACATCAATGTTCAACCAACATTTACCATCCTCATCGTCATCATTCCATCAAAACAACAATTGCTTGTACTAGGCATTCGAAATAAAACATTTTTAACAAAAATTTCTTCCCACACAATCTCACACTTAGATTAACAATACTTACAACAACATGTGATTAATAATTTTAACACTATCCCTTTCGACACTAGGGAACATTACAAATCAAAATAACTAAGCATTTTCAAATAAATCTGGATACTTGGAGCGGATCTCCGCTTCCCATTCCCAAGTTGCCTCCTCAATTCCGTGGTGTCTCCACAATACCTTTACTAACAGTATGGTTTTGCCCCGTAGTACTTGCTCTCGAGTATCTAATATCTGGACCGGTCGCTCTTCGTAAGAGGCATCTTCATCCACCTCCAAATCGACCCAATCTAGCACATGAGAATGGTCGGGTTCGTATTTCCTAAGTATTGACACGTGAAACACATCGTGAACCCCCAAAAGTTATGGCGGTAAGGCTAACCGATACGCCACTTCTCCGATTCTCTCCAATATCTCGAAAGGCCCAATAAACCTTGGAGACAACTTTCCACTCTTACCGAACCTCATCAAACGCCACCTAGGTGAGATCTTAAGGAAAACATGGTCACCCATTTCGAAAGATAAAGGTTGTCTCCTTTTATCAGCATAACTTTTTTGTCGGCTTTAGGCCGTAGCTAACCTTTTTCCGAATGAGAACAACTTTCTCTCATTTCTCTAACGATTTCAACCCAATAACGGTGCATCCCCCACCTCGGCCCAACAAACTGGTGATCTACAAGGCTAGCCATATAAGGCCTCAAATGGTGCCATCCTGATACTAGCTTGGTAACTATTATTGTAGGCGAATTCTATCAACGGCAAATATCTCTCCCAAGACCCTTTGAAATCTAGGACACAAGCTCTAAGCATGTCTTCCAAAATTTGAATGGTACGCTCCGACTGCCTGTCGGTTTGAGGGTGATAAGCAGTGTTAAAAGTCAACTTAGTTCCTAATGCCTTTTGAAGGCTCTGCCATAACTGGGTTGTAAAGCGAGGATCCCTATCCGATATAATGGTTACAGGAACCCCATGAAGTCGAACTATCTCTCTAACATACAACTCTGCTAAGTGCTCAACTGAGTCGCCTAGAATTCGTCAACCTATCAACAATCACCCAAATGACATCATTGCCCCACTGTGTTCTAGGAAGCCTAACTACAAAATCCATGGTAACGTGCTCCCATTTCCACTCGACTATTGGTAAGGGTTGTAACAAATCCGCTGGTCTTTGGTGTTCGGCCTTCACTTGTTAACAAGCAAGGCACTTCGACACAAAGGATGCGACATCCCACTTTATACCTCTCCACCAAAACTAACGGCAAAGGTCACGATACATTTTGGTGCCTCCCGGATGTACCGTAAGGCGTGAGAAATACTTCCTCCCTACAAGATTCAGGTACAAACAAATGGTCTAGGTAACGTATACTCTGATCCGAGTGAATGTTCAAACCCTTCTCTTCCTTCCCGTTGGAGATTCTACTACGAATTGACTCTATTTCACGGTCTCCTTGTTGTGCCTCTACAACTTTGTTAATCAAGGTAGGTTGAGCACTCAAGGTAAACAATGTTGCACCTTCTTCGGACTCACCAAGTGCAATTCAAACTTGTCGATGTCTCCTAACATAACCCATTCCTGAATGGCCACACTCACCAAACTACTCACGGATTTTCGACTTAAGGCGTCGGTCACTACATTGGCCTTCCCGGGATGATAGCATAACTTAAAGTCATAATCCTCCAAAAACTCCATCCACCTCCGTTGACGTAAATTCAAGTCTTTTTGGGAAAACAAATATTTTAGACTCTTATGATTGGAGAAAAGCTCAAACTTCTCGCCATACAAATAATGCCTCCAAATTTGCAAGGCAAATGTCACGACCCAAACCCAATTTCTATGGGTTTAGCATCAGAATCGCCAAGAATCCGAGATTACCAAGGCCATCAACAAAGAATACACCAAATAGAGTATGTGGCTGGCGGAAGCCAATACAGTAAGTAACTAGTGTCCATTGAGCTGTGTAAATCTATATGCCAAAAACATTTTTCATGCATTCATTCAAAAGATACAAGATACTATACAATCGCATAATAACAAGACAGGATCAAATCCTAGATAACAAAGATAAAGATAACAAAGAGAGCCTATACAAAAGTACAAACAGTACGGAGACCGATAGGGGACACAAAAACACCCCAAGCCATAACATGGCAACTCGGAACCTCGCAGTGAGGCACATAGGGCTTGACAAATCGAGACCAATCCCACGCCCTAGCTCGGTGCAGTTGCCGAGAACCTACATATATATATAAAACAAAGTGAGCTAAAGCCCAAAGTGAATAACATAACGTGTAAAGAGGTTATGAATGAATGTCCCTCACAGTAATGAAATCAATTCATTATACAGTATTTCAATCTTTCAGTATTTCAGTCAATTAGTATTTCAATCAATCAGTCATATGTGGTACATCCATTAGCCTATAAACAAGAGGGTCGAAAAGGACCGCCTTAACAGACCCAACAAAGAATGATGGCCATAAAACAATATGGTTCCACAAGGAAACCGACAGAGAGCTCAGAATAAATAATAACAAGGTGCTAAGGATGTCACAATACAGCTCAAATACAGACATACATTCATTCAATAAACAATATCAGTTCAATAAACAGTTGATTCAAGATTCAAAATATAACCATTTGAACATATCTTTACACAATCTGTTACTCACAGAGATTGGGCTAATAGCAGCTAGAGCGCGTCCCCGAGAGCCAACCCTAAACAGTCAACAAATAGAACACACACTAAGTTTCACAGTCGGAAGGATGTTAATTAAATCCCTAAATATCCCGGTGTGGTTCTATGTCTAAATCCTTATTAAGATGTCTTAAACTAGGCCTAAGAATGCCTAGGATGGGATGAGGATGCAAAAATACAGTTGGAAGGCACTTTTCAAAAGTTGCTGAAAACAGGGGCCTCGCTCGAGCGAGCCTTCCTTCGCCGAGCGAGGTTGCAAAATCAGGATTCGCCGAGCGAACAATCCTTCGCCGAGCGTCGATGAAACAAAGAAAAATCGGTTGCTCGATTTTGCTGCGCGATGCTCGCCGAGCGAAGCTTCCAAAACAAAGGGTTCGCCGAGCGAGACTTTCTTCGCCGAGCGTCCGATGAAACAAGAAAAGTAATCGATGCTCGATTTTTGCGCCGAGCCACTAATCCTTCGCCGGCGTGGCTCAGAGAAAACGTTGGTCGCTCGAGCGAAGAAGCCAAATCTGGAATTTCCAGATTTGCCTTCCAAGCTCAAACCAAGCATTCCCAACTCAATTCTCGACCTCTTGGGCCCAAATTCTGGAAAATACATTCTAAAACAATGAATAACAAGTTTCAAAAGCCAATTTATGAATTCAAGCCCCAAAGGTGAGTCAATTAAAACCATTTTCAAATCCAATTCAAGAACACTTTCAAAACATGCAATGCATGAACTTTAAACCAAAATCAAGCTTTAAATCTTGCTCTATTGAGCTCCAATCTTTAAAAACAATGTGGGAAACATGGATTATAATAAAAACATGGACATGCATGTATAATTCTCCAAGAATTCAACTCAAACTCATCAATATATACATGCATGCATGAATGGAGCTCTAACTCAACAATTATGAACAAATTCATGTCTTAGCTCTCTAATTAAACATGGAGCATGCAAGAATAAACCTTAAGGACAACAATGAGAGGTCCAATTACCTTACTAAGTCTTGTATTGAGAGCCTAAGAGATCAATAATGGAGTCAACACTTCAATTCTTCTTAAGTTCAAGCACAATCAAGCAAAATGGGATGAAAATCAATCCTCTCTCTCTCACTCTCTTCTAATTTTGGTGAGAACAAAGGAATGGCTGATAGAAAGGTTTGATCAAGTGTATACAAAGCTCAAATGATAAGCTTAAACAAGACCCACTCAATGGCATTTCTGTAGTTAAGCCCAACTCTTCAATTAATTCATTTAAATCTAATTTAATCATTCCTAATCAATTTTCAGATAAATATATCATAAAATCAGAAATATTCTACTGAGTCTAAAACATCAAACGGTTTCTAAATCGGCCGCCGATAAGGCCTTCAATTAACAGTTTAAACATATGAATTCAAACAGATAATCAATCAATCAAACAGATAGAAATGCAATATAATAGATAAACTTATACAATTTCAGTTTCGATTTCAATCAGTTCATTCAGTACTTCAGTTAATTCGATTATCAGTCATTATCAGTCCAGTTTAGCAATAATCAGTATATAATTCAGTGGTTATTCAGTAATCGGTACGAGGGTTGTTACAGCAAACACTACTGCTGCTAACTCCAAATCGTGGGTAGGGTAATTCTTCTCGTGAGTTTTCAATTTCCGTGAATCGTAAGCTACTACCTTTCTCCCTTACATCAATACACAACCAAGCCCATCCCGAGACGCATCACAATAGACGGCATAGCCTAAACCTCTTTCCGAAATTATCAACACCGGTGCAGTAGTCAGCCTAGTTTTAAGCTCTTGGAAAGACTTTTCACAAGCCTCACTCCACACAAACTTAACCCCCTCTATAGTCAATCTAGTCAAAGGCGCGGCTAGTCTAGAGAAATCCCTCACAAAATGCCGATAGTACCCCGCCAATCCCAAGAAACTCCAGATCTCAAAAATATTTTTAGGTTGCTCCCAATCCTATACAGAATCTATCTTTGAAGAATATACAGTTACTCCCTCTCTTGACACCACATGACCTAAAAACTTCACCTCGGTGAGCCGAAACTCGTATTTCTCAAATTTGGCATACAATTGATGCTTCCTAAGCAAATCAAGCACTACCCTTAAGTGAGCCTTGGGTTCTTCCTCGGAAGTCGAATAAATTAGGATGTTGTCCACAAAGACGACCACAAAATGGTCTTAATATTCCTTAAAAATTTGGTTCATCAAATCCATAAAGGAAATCGGTGCATTTGTCAACCCAAATGGCATTACAAGGAACTCATAGTGGCCATAACGCGTACGAAAGGCCGTTTTCTGGATGTCCTCCTTCCGGACTCTCAACTGATGGTACCCTAACCTTAAATCTATCTTCAAAAAGCAGGAGGACCTTCTAAGTTCGTCAAATAAGTCATCAATTTGGGGTAAGGGGTATTTGTTCTTGATGGTAACTTGATTCAATTTGGGATAGTTGATACACAATTGCAACGACCCATCCTTCTTCTTCGCAAAGAGAGTCGGCGCTCCCTAAGGCGATGTACTAGGGCGAATGAAACCCTTGTCTAAAAGTTCTTGGAGTTGAATCTTCAACTCATGCAACTCCGCGGGTGCAAATCTATACAGCGCCATGGAAATTGGTGCCGTTCCAAGCACTAAGTCGATGGTGAACTCGATCTCCCGGTGGGGTGGCAAACTAGTAAGATCCTCGGGAAATACATTCGGGTATTCACGAACTACCATTGGTAACTCAACACGAGTCTCGTCACTCTCACTATCCAAGAGAGTAGCAAGAAGACCGCTACGCTCTTTTCTACTACGAGGGTCAAATACTGGCAATAAGACTCGATCAACCCGGTCTCCTAGAAAGTAAAAACAATCACCACCTGAGGTGCACACTATGACCTTCTGACTGAAACAATCAATCACTGCTCGATACGAAGACAACCAATCCATGCCTAGAATAACATCAAAAGTCAACATGTCTAGCAACACAAAAGCAAACGGGAGTCGACACCTGGAAACCTCTATCTCACAACCACGACACCCCTGATCTAAGTCAACTGTACCTTCAACCGGTGACTCAACTCTGAGTGGAGATGCTAACCGTGCCACCTCTAATCCCAATGCAGACACAAATACAGTAAATATGAATGAATGAGACGCACCTGTATCTATCAACACATTAGCCAAAGAATTATACATAATGAAAATACCTCTCACAACTGAGGATCCTAGCAACTGCTCTGGCGCGGTAACAGCATACACGCGTCCCTGTGGCCTTTGATCAACCTGCTCGCCTCTCGGAGCATAGGCTCAAGACCGACTGAGCCGAAGCGGTTCCCTGATTAGCTCACGAAGTTTGTACTGAGAGAGCTTGCTGGTGGCTCTGAGTCTGCCTCGACCCCGATGCGCCAAATGCACCTCCCAACTGCGAGCAAGCTTTCTTTATATGCCCTGACTGATTGCACTGATAGCAAGTAGGCCCCTGTCTCCTACTTTGAGATTGACTCTGAGATCGGTTAGGCGGTGATGGTGGCAACATTTGCTGTCCTCATCCCTTCTGTGGACATGTAAAGGCCTTATGACCTGGTTAGCCACATTTGAAGCAAGAAAACCCACTCGGTGCACTCTTCCTTGAGCCCACACTAGGCAAGGGAAAGGTAGATCTAGACTGTTGCGATTGAGACTGTGATGAAAAGATGTTTCTACTCTTCTTGTTAGGCCTGTAGTCCCCTTGTGACCCTTGACCCCTAGACTTCGAACTCCGAAGTCTCACTTTCTCGGCCTCTACGGTAATCTCCACATACGCGCTTCCACAAGACGGTCATAATTTTGAATCATGTTTCCGACAACCTTGAACAAGATCTTGGTTCTAAGTTTCTTCTCAAACTCAATGCAACAGTGCTCTTCCGCCGCTACCAACTCCGGTGCAAACCGAGACAAACTAGAGAAGGCCGCTTCGAACTCAGTCACGGACATGTTGAGCTGTTTAAGGTATTGGAATTCCTGCCTCAACCTCTCCCTAGTAGTGGGAGGTAGGTACTTGTCTTGGAAAGCCACCACAAATGCTTCCCATCTCGATTCTATTCGGCCCTTGGCGTACTTCCACTATTGGCTCAAGGCCCCTTTGAGGTAGTAACTCGCAAGAGTCACTCTAAGCTCACTGTCTTTGATGTGAAGCATCTCAAATGTTTTCACTATTTGTTCGAGCCATTCATCCGCTTTCTTAGGCTCGGGGCCACCATGAAACTTATCCAGCTTGGCCCGCAAAAACTCCTTCGTGAGGAAACTCGCCCTTGTCTCTACGGCGTTCTCTCTAGCTTGGTTTTTCGCCCTTAGTATATTCATAGACTCCATCAAGGCCCCCGCCATTTCTCGGGCTAAGGCCCTCATTGCGGTTTGACCCGCTTGTCCCGGAACTTCCGCTTGCCCCACTTACTCGGCCATATTAGCTTGGTCCAATCCCTCTTCTTGCATTGGAACCCCTTGAACCGGTACTTCATGTGCACCCCGACGACCTCTACCATGCCTTCCACCTCTACCACCACGAGTTTGACCCTTTCCTGACATCCTAATTAAGGAACAAGATAGATAATTTAGCACATAATTCCAAATGTGCTCGCAACTTGCCTCACACGTCAAACTACAACAATTATATATATTCTACCACACAAACAATTCAATTCACTCCACATAAGCACTTAGTCACGTAAGCACATACGGATTACTTTTTTGTGATGAGATTCGTTCCATGAAAAATCAAGAATTCTTATTAGAACGAGTATTGATCAGGTACCCTTCTAATAAGACCTCAAGGAATTTAATAGGCGCAATTAACATCCCAAAAGTCCAATCATATACCTATATGGTCACATAAGCATGTTATCACGTAATCACGAAATGCAAAACATTTCCTAATCATGCGAAATGAACCCATTGTGGAAAAATAACCATTTCCCGCGAGCCCCAACTATTCAAACCCGGTAGCTTTGATACCAAGTTGTAATGCCTCGAAATAATCCAAAATAAATTTATTACATCAACCCAAGTCCACTAAACAATAATAACAATACTCCAATCTTTACACCATTAATCAACAAGGTTTATGCAAAATTCCCACATGCGAATTATGCATTCAAAGATATAGGAATACATGAATCTATAGCAGGTAGAGCATCATGTCCCAAAAATAATAAAATGCCCTCATGGGCTTACAATTTCCAAGGCATAAGCTTGGTTACAAAAAAAATAGCCTTTCGGACCCCTACATGAATAGCCCTTGGCTAACAAAGTAAATCACAACAAAATAGAGTCATCTACTCTTCACAAAATATATCCACGCCCTTAACTCGGCGGGATCACCACATCTTTTCCTACACCAAATCCCATAGGGGTGAGCATAAAGTCTAGTAAAAAATCCTTACAAAGTATATACAGTTATGCAAAATTTCAAATATTAAATGCAAATGCCATGCAATGCTATTTTAAAGAGAATTTCATTACATGCTCTTCTTGAAAGTCACCATGTTTCAACAACAGTTTGAAATTTCAATAATTCCGAAACTTTCAATTTTAATCAATAGGGACGGTAAATACGACTCAGGTTATTCTTAGGTTGGTGTCCGCAAGTAGGCTCAACAAGCACTACCAAAAACCCCACTTTACCGATTGCTAACGAGAAGGGAAGTGATACCTCCTCCGCGCGTGTTTTCGGTCTTTCACCGCGGACACTCAGGCCAACTTATCAATTTCATCTACACCTCCTATTCGGACTTACCAACGTATTTACCCCATAGACATTTCCATAGTTCTCATTCAAAATATTCTTTTCTCGATGTAAGCATTCCCAAACTCAATTTAAGATGCATAATAATAATAATAATAATAATAATAACAATAATAATAATAATAAATCGAACGAGTATGCAACACAATAATTAATGCCTCATGACATTTCTCTATTTTCAACATAATTTCAACAAGTATTATATGATGATCAAAACTTCCTTTTTATCCTTTCAATGCCATTCTGCAAATAGCCAAAGCTTGCTACCATTTATCAATAACATAATAACATGTCCCCAATTCATGCACTTCCATCATTTTCATCATTTCAAAGTTATAGCAAAATTTGGACAACAATCTCCAATCTTGAAAATTCTCATGTGTAGAGAAACCCATCATCAATATATATATATATATATATACATACACATTTGTAATAAAACAAGGAAACTCTCCACTTTCTCTACTTAACATGACCCACAACTATGAATTTATGTATATATATATATAGTATCACCTATAAACCCTCATACTCCTTTATTCAAGAAAATCCCCAAAATTTCTAGGTTTTATTTTTTACAAAACACACACACACCCTAATCATTTGAAAGAGATACTAATGAAGACACCATTTCCTTGCCCAAGATGGTTTCAACCCTCAAGATATTATCTTAGAAAGATTTGAGATTTTAAAATCCCCTTTTTGAAAGAAACCTACATTTATGAGCCAAAATCAAACCCTCACATTATACCCAAAACGAACCCCAAAATCCTCATCAATCCTTGCAAAATATATATATATAACTCAAGAAGTCCCTACCTCGAGTTTGATGAGGAGGTTGATGAAACCCTAGAGCCAAAGATGAGGGATTTTCGGTTTCTACCATATAATGTGAAGTTCTAGCTTTGATCTTCAAGACTTGTGAGAGATGATGGATCTAGACCCAATGGATTGCAAGAAATCAAAGATTTTTAGTGTTTGGTGAGGGTTTTTAGAGAGAAGGAGGAGAAAAAGTGTTTTTAGAGTGAGAAAGAAGTGTTAAAAATGATATACATTAAGCCTAAAAGAAGAAAAAAAAAATAGAGCTTCGGACTGTCCAAAATCCCGCACGTGCGGAGCGCCTCCCCCGCACGTACGGCCTTCACCCCCGCACGTGCGATGGTCCCTTCCTGCACCTCACTCCGCACTTGCCTATTAGGCAGTGTGTAACCCTCCAAGGCTTACCCTCCCCACACGTGTGGCCTCATCTCCCGCACGTGCGGCCCCATCTTGCATGTGCGGCCTGGGGCCCCGCACATGCGACCCTGGCCAAACAGCCCAAAATTTTTTGGTTCGCTCCCAGGCACTCCAGACTCGGCCGTGCACCCTTCGAAGCAAGTGACGCTCAACCCAGAGTTTAGACAAGAACCGGAATTCGAGAGAGAGAGCTCTCGAACACCACGACTCAAAGAGGGCAGAAAAGAAACAACACGCAAGGAAACCGGTAATCACATAATTATTTTGTTTAAGCCTCGAGTTTTATTTGTATTGAGATTAAACTCATTTTGTTATAACCAATCACTGTCTTGGAAAGTTGTAGCCAAGAGGGCATTTCCTTATTTGGTTTTATTTTCCTTTTTACTCTTGTGGCAATGTCATATGCTATAAATTCAAAATCTAGGATATGTGAATATATATTTTGCATATGTTACCTTTTTTGCAATCATCAAAGAGATAATGAATGGAAGCTATGAGATTATTAATCAAATGTGATACTGTTATGTAATGGGTTAATGTTAATTATTTTGGGATGTTGCACTTTCCTTTTTTTTTTTTTTTTTCTTTTTTGTTCTTTCTTACTTTTTATACATATTCCACTTTTTATTTATAAATAATATCGTGACATCCTCCATGTGTTCTTTGCTCTAAATGGTTGACAAGGCAGGTCAATATTTTTGGTATCTTTGGCTAAATTTTGAGAAGGAGTCTTTGTTAGGTTTTTATAATTGATAATCTTGTTTGACAAAAAAAATTTCATTTGTAATTTCATTCGCTCTTATGTTTCAGTGAGGATGCGAGTGTTTAGATGCAAATCCAATCCGAATTGTGCTTTTGTTTGTCACTTCGCTGATTATGTACGGGGATCAGCGCTCCTGAAGCAAAAAGTGAAAATGCAATCGAAATTGTTTTACTGCTCGAGCGGTCATTTGTGCGCTCAAGCGAAGAAAATGATTATTCATTATTTTTCAGAGCGTCTAAACTTCTGATAAGCAAGTTTTACCGCTCGAGCGCATGCATAAGGAACCTATTTCTATTTATGAAACTTAGGCCCTACTTTTTACCACAACAAGTGTACGGTACGTGATAGCCCATAAAGACCTGGTGGTGAAGTATATGCTAACAAGAGGCAATAAAACTAAGCTAGTGAAGGTAGGGCAGTATATCAATTGCACTTCTCAATCGTCGCCTGTCAGCTTTGACTCCACGATTGAAAACAAAAAATGGCCAAATGTGCTTTTAAGTCGATGAGAACTTTAATAATCGAAATGGTACTAGTGATGAATTCAGTTAATCACTAGCTCTTTTAAAGGGGCTGCAAAATAAAGAGTAGGTTTACTCACACCGCACAAGTGGTGAAATATGTGCTCAAGCGGTGAAGTGTGCACTCAAGCGGTCTTCACAATTCTGTTTACTATAAAGTGCACTGTTTGCTCGTTTTAAGGTTTGAGTTGTCCAGATTTTCAAAAAAAACAAAGTGTTTTATATTGGAGGGTGTTTTATGAGTGTTTCCTTAATGATTTAAGAGTGATCAACAGATTCATAAACTTTGTATCAACATCATCAAGGGATTTATTTATTTATTTTTATTCACAAAATAGAGAGTTGTTCTTCGGTAGATTCCGAGAAACTTGGACCTGAAGCTTTGGTAGATTCTGGAGTGGCTTATCGTCATGAATTTGACATTAGCATTATGAATTTAACGTTGGGTAAGACAATTCCAAGGTGAAGATGGAGGTGGAAGAGGCATATCGAGGTCATTTCAATTCGGGTGTGGATTCGTTAGGTAATTGAGGATACACATATATAATTTCTTTTTTTCTTTTTAGTGGATTGTTTTGTAGTTTTGGCCCGTGATTTTTTTGGCACAATTGGTGGCGCTCCTATTATAATTTTTTTCACGTTAAATCAGTGTGTTGATTTGCCTTTAATTGTTTGATTGAGATTGTTATTCGTTATTTAAAATTGAAATATATCACAAATCAATATTTGGAGGATTTTAGATTTTTCAGTCTTTATATATTTAAATAATGTTTATTGGTTTTATTTTAGCAATTTTATTTAAAATTTATTATTTTTGCATATCTATTTTGTTGGACATTTAGGTAAAAAAAATTGTTGTGTTTTTTTTTATAATTATTTGTATTATGATAAGTAATGTTTTCATTTTATTTTTATTATTTCAATGTTAAAAAAAAAAATGATTCTCCTTTATTAGATAATTGAGAAATAAGAAACAATCTACTTTATATATTTTGTGATTTATTATTTATCAAAAGTATTACGTGAAGAAAATAATACTATACTCCATAATTACTTAAGAAATTTGTCATTTTCTAGTGTTTACAGAGAAACACACCCAGCAAATTGTCCATTTAAATTATACTTTACTTCCTTTATATTTGATTATTTTTTATTTTGATCCTTGAATTTTTTTTTTCACTTGGACTTTTCATGTTTCAAATTTTTTACTGTTTATTCCTAAAGTTAACTTCTATTCAAAATTAGACTAAAAAAAATATATATATCACGTTAACTACTACAAAACATAAAAAGTATATTATTATATTATAATTTTGGTTTGTGTCAGAGGTTTGGATTTATATCGTAGGTGTAAGTTATAGATAATAAAATATTTTTATATTAAGTAATTGTCAATATGTCATTTTTTGACTAATTTTGGACGTAAGTTAACCTTTGAAGTAAATTAAGAAAAATTTAAAATAAAAAAAAAACAAAATGAAAAAAATAAATAAAATCAAAAACCCAAAACCAAAAAAAAAAAAAAAAAAATCAAACATAAAAGCGCAAACTTATAATTTACCCTCTTAAAAAGGGAGTTATTACATGTCTCGGTGAAATCAAGGAAAAAAAAAACTCAAATTGATTGAAACCTTTGCAAATTTATTTAATTATTAGTATGTATAAATTTTTTTGATTGATTTGATATATATATATATATATAATTATTAGTATATATAAATTTTTTTGAATTGATTTGGTATATATATATATTTTTTTTTATGAAAAGTTAACTGTTATGTTATTTTTCCTTTCCTTTAAAAAAAGATGTTTCTGTCCATGGCCAATAAAGACGGCTACGCGGAACCTCGACAAAGTTGTTGGCATTTACACTACTGCCACAATAACGTGTAGCATTATTGGAGAAGATACGATTTACCGACAAAATAAATCAAGCTTCCTTCCAAATTCTAATCCAATTTTTATTTATTTATTTATTTATTTTATTATTATTATTATTATTATTATTATTATTATTTTATCTTATCTTATCTTATCAAGGAGTCCAATTTATACGGTTACATGTTCACTCAGAGGGTTGTTTTGAAAAATTAATAAAAAATTGATTTTTAATTTTTTATCAAGTTTTTTTGACTTTTTTTAAAGTGATATAGGAAATTGGTAAAATATTAACTTTTTGATTTTTAGTTTATTATTTATTTATGGTGTCAAATCAAATTAAAATGACTAAAATACTCTTACCAACATAAGAGATTTATTTTTTTATTTTTTTTTCATAGGCCCAAATTATAATTTTAGGGCTGCGTTTTTGGCACTTTCCAAAGGAATTTTCTTGCGTTTTTGGCAGCCACGTTTTTGAGTAAAAACGTGACTTTTTACTATATTTCCAAAATGACACTGAATTGATTTTGATGGTCTAAGCAGTTGAACTTATCAAGTTTGTCAAATAAATTATTTATATAAAAAATTAATTTAATTGAATTATATATTTTTTTTAAATTAACAAAAATATTAAAATATTTACTCTTTACATGGGGCACATTGTAAAAAAAAAAAAAAATATATATATATATATATATATAATTTTTATAGTGAAAGTAATGAGTAACAAAATTATAAATTTTTTGTGTGAAGGCTATATTTTTTTTAAGGATGCACGTAAGTATAATTTAAAAAAAAGGGGGGGATAAATTACAAATATATCATATGAGATTTGTTTAAAATATGAATTACTCCTATAATTTTAGAAATTACATCATGTCCATTGAAGTGTCTAATTTCATAAAAATAGTCCATTTTTATTAATAAATTATCAAGTTAATAAACAATTTTTAATAATGTCAGAAATTTATTTTAATTAATAATTTATGTAATTTTATTATTGTATAGGGAGAACAATTAGAAATTTATTTTTTCAATTAATTTTGTTAAATAAAAATTCTAACTAGGAGCCATTTGTAATTTTTCGAACCATAAAAAATAAGGTAAATTACACTTTGTCATTTTATGTTTAGTTACTTTCCCACTTTGGCTCTTAATATATATATATATATATTTTTTAATTTTTTTTCTCACTTTGACCTTTTATGTTTCAATTTTTTGTCAATTTACTACTAAAGTTAATTTCTGCTAAAAATTAAACAAAAAATGACACATTGACAATTATGTGACATAAAAATATTTTATTTTATATAACTCACATCTTTTACATAAACTTAAATCCTAATATAATAATATATTTTTTATGTTATGTGATAATTATTATGACATTTTTTATCTAATAAAAGTTTGCTTTATGAGTAAATTAAAAAAAAAATAAAAAAAGAAACATAGAGGGCCAAAGTGAAAAAAATAAAATAAAATAAAAATTCAAGAGTCATAGTGAAAAAATAGCTAAATATAAAGGAGGCAAAGTATAATTTATTCAAAAAATAATTTATATTTTAAATAAATTTCAGAGATCCTTTCATAACTTACTTTTTTTTTTTTTTTTATAGGGTTTGGCTTCCCTCCAGTTCCAGATCGGACTGGAGGGTACTATTGGGTTTGTGAGAGTTCACTACGGGTCCCGTTTCGATAATTCAGAACTCGTCGAGTACTATATGCTTGTAAAAATTTACGTTGATCGAATGTCGATAGTTACTTGATCAAAATAATTTTATATAATAAAAAAAAATGTATGGTAAAAAAATAAATAGTTGACAGAAATCTTATCTATTGAAATAACTATCGATATCCGATCAACGTGATTTTTTACAGATACTCGACGAGTTCTGCATATTGAACGATTCAAATTATCAAAATGAAATCCATATGCACGGATTCAACAATACTTTCTAATCGGACAGGAGGAAAGGCAGTCTATTTTTTATACAATCAAGACGCGAGATCACACCTCTGCAACTAATCAAGTCACGGCAGATAACACCTCAGCTGCACTCACATCAAGGGGTACAGAGGAATGAGTGACCCCACTTGTAATAATACAGCTATGTCAGTTAGAGAGTTAGGTACACCTGGCTATGGATAAATAAAGGTTGTTATAGATTGGATAAATAAAGGTTGTTATAGATTAGTTAAGTAAAGTCGGTTATACCGTGAATAGGTGGTAAAATGGAGGGAAGTTTCATTTGATTTGTAGGGACCAACATTCGACCCTATAAATGAACACCATGACACACTCCTCTTTCCCATCTCTCAAACCCTCTTCTCGGATTCTCAAACCTTACCACTGTGACCCACCGACTCCACCAAACAACGAGGTGTCTCCTCTCCATTTTCATTACTATGTCTTCTTTTTTTCAAGAAATTCTATAGTATATACCTCTCAAAAATTATATATCAATGTATTCTGTTATGTATCTATATATTTTGTTATATATTTTTATAATAAATGTTACATATTATTTTTTTATAGAGTTATGATAATTTATAATTTAAAAATAAAAATACGCATCTTATAGTAATGTTACTTTATTCAAATATTTCCTAACAAAAAAATGTATAATATTATTAAAAAAATGCTTGATTTCATCTATGAGTTACAAATTATCATAACTTTATATAAATAAATAATAAAAAAAAAACATAATCTTTCACAAAAATATATATTAAGAGTCGAAATGGTACACAGTTTTTGAAAGGTGTGTGCTAGACATTATCCAATGTTTTTGTGTTAGCTAATCTGCAAATGTGAATCACAGATCATCATGGTAGGGACTGTGTCAGTGCTATCGAATGGGAGCAAGGTGGAGCTGTTGTTGAAGTGCTTTGATCCGATTACCATCCCTGTGGAACCCTTGCCTCCGGTTGTGGCTTCCAACGGAGGTGAGATCGGTTATGAGCATCGGCGTAGCTACATTATAATTGGAATTTATTCAATATTTTAACTAATAATGATTTGTATTCTCAAGGAATTAGTGTTGGGGTGGATTGGATTAGGATGATTTTAGTTGAGGCCAAAAAACCAACACGACAGTTAAAAAAAAAAAAAAAAAAAAAGGAATAAATTAAAAAATTAAGTGATATTTTTTAGTTTATTCAAAATGACTTCACTAAATTATATAGTTAAAGAGATGTACTAGGGTTTCATAACATGAAAAAGTATTTAAATTTTTTTTTTTCAAATGTGATTCTTACTGAAAATTTATTTCCAAGTTAAAACTAAAATGAAAGATTTTTTAGCTTTTTGTATTTTTTAATTTTTTAAAAGTAAATTAATACTCATATAATTAATGTTTACTACTAATTAATCGGACTAGTTGCTGGCGGAGAGACGAAGAAGATGAAGGAGAGAGATATTGTTCTGGGGAAGAACGTGCACACTACAAGCCTCACCATCACGGAGCCTGATGTGGACGATGACTCCACCAGCGATATGGAGGCCTTCATGGCCGGTGTCTTGGTTGGGTATCGCAAAACTCTCATTGAGAAGACCAAGTATCATTTAGGTAAGCAATCAGGTGGTTTCTTTTTCTTTTATTTATTTATTTATTTTTATTTTTTTTGCTGTTTTTCTCTTTTCATAATACTCTAATCTGTTTGGTTGTCGAGAAACTGGAGGCAAACTTCAGAAATAGGTATAGGAAAAGGAAATGAACCATGTTATTTTCAGTAATGGTTACCTTACCTAAGCCAGAGTCGGCTAAAATGTCATAATAGGGACAATTCAATCCATATTTGCGTTAATTTTTATTAATTTATTTATTTTGCCGGAGTATGTTCTAGACAGTTTGAACAGCCTACTTCTATTATTTTTTGGGTTTCTTTTGTAATTTTACACTTATATTTTTTGACTATTTGATGAATGAGGACACCGTTTAAATGCAAAAAACCTTTTAGCAGTTAATTGGATGTGAAGTGCATAATTGGAAAAACAAAAAATGTGACAATACCAAATAGAATGTAAACTTTATGTAATAGAATAGATTATGCCAAAAGACTGGATTTTATTTTAATTACTACATTTTATGAGACACATGTTCATAAACTCCTTTATTAGAACTAGGATAGTCATCGTTTTGGAAATGATATGAATGGTAAAATAACCATGATATATAGAATTGCTCTAGTCACTATATAAGGCTTCCACATATTAACTTGGTCTTCTCTAATATTAGTTCTGCTCTGTATAAGTTTCTTAGAAGTTACACATTGTGTAGTTCATGACCTTGTAGGTATGTACAACTGGTCGGTACTAAAACTTCTGGAGACCTTTCTCAATTCTCACCTAAAATATATTGGTTTCTTATGGATTTTTGTTGCGAAATGTTGTTGCAGGTTATCCATTTAATCTGGACTTGGATTATGGTCCTCTAGTGGAATTGCAGCATTTCGCCATAAACAACCTTGGTGATCCATTTATTGAAAGCAACTATGGTGTTCATTCAAGACAATTTGAAGTGGGTGTTTTGGATTGGTTTGCCCGTCTATGGGAAATAGAGCAGAATGAATACTGGGGATACATTACAAATGGTGGAACAGAAGGCAATCTTCATGGAATCCTGGTTGGGTTAGTATATTCTAGCTTTGTTTCTCATTTTTGGAGCAGCAATGCTAGGTATCATGAAAAGTCTTACATAAAAATGATCATGAAAGATTTGTGACATTTGGATTACACTTAGAATAAAGCACCATACACTAATCAAGGTAATCTAAGGGTCACAAATCTTTCACGATCATTTTCATGAACCCTAACATTTCTTTTTTTGGAGATATGTCTGTCTGTTTAAGAATTGTTTCAAGATATGCATAATTTGATTGCGCAGAAGAGAAGTGTTTCCAGATGGAATTTTTTATACGTCGCGAGAATCACATTACTCTATCTTCAAAGCAGCACGGATGTACAGAATGGAATGCGTTAAGGTCGGCACTTTAATCAATGGGGAGATTGATTGTGCAGATTTCAAAGCAAAGCTACTTCCTAACAAGGACAAACCAGCCATAATTAATTTGAACATAGGTATCTGCTCTCTCTCTCTCTCTGTCTACTTGAAGCCATGCATGTACATGGTTGTAGAAGCCCACATCTATACCATTATATCTCCAAAAATTGGTTCACATCTTGTTGTATTGCAGGTACTACTGTCAAAGGAGCGGTTGATGATATTGATCTTGTTATACAATCCCTTGAAGAATGTGGATTCTCGCATGATCGATTCTACATCCACTGTGATGGGGCTCTGTTTGGATTCATGATGCCATTTCTCAAACGTGTAAGTTATTTGCTTTTGTCTCCACTTCTCATGTCCTGTTCACGTGAAAGGCTTTTGGGCCTATGAATTTTTGAATTTTCAAGGAGATCTATCTGGAACCTCTAGGCACATATCTTCTACAGGTTATAATATATTGTCTACAACAAATCACAATGTGTCACATTACACAATAGAGTAGAAGAGTTTCTATTCATATCTTCTATAGTCATTACCAAGAAAAATTGAGGAATATCCAAGTTTATTCCACACTATAAAATCTTACTAAGGTGTTAGAAATGGTGATTTAGAAGGCTGGTGAACCCAATTGCAGGAACTTCACTGAGAACCCTCTTGGTAATTTCATCTTGACCATTATTTGTTTCTTTCTAGCTTGCCAGACCATTGAATTAGTTTTACAAAAAAAAAAAAAAATGGTTATGGTCCTAATTCATGGCCTGCTGATCGAGGATGGGAATATGTGCTTAATTAGATGTCTCTTCATAATAGTTTTAATCTCCCAACTCTCTTTTTCTTGAGTCTTCTTGTTTTCAATCTAATTCGAGCTGCTTACACTTTGTTGATGGACTGATGGACAGGGACCGAAAATAACCTTCAAGAAGCCCATTGGAAGTGTGAGTGTTTCTGGCCACAAGTTTGTGGGATGTCCAACGCCGTGCGGTGTCCAGATAACAAGGCTTGAGCACATTAATGCCTTATCAAGGAATGTCGAGTACCTTGCTTCAAGGGATGCCACAATCACAGGAAGCCGGAACGGCCACTCTCCAATCTTTCTGTGGTATGCGCTGAACAGAAAAGGTTACAAGGGGTTCCAGAAAGAAGTCCAAAAGTGCCTCAGAAATGCTCACTATTTGAAAGACCGCCTTAGGGAAGCAGGTATTAGTGCCATGCTAAATGAGCTTAGTAGCACGGTTGTGTTTGAGCGACCTCTAGATGAGGAGTTTGTTCGGCGTTGGCAACTTGCATGCGAGGGAAATATGGCACATGTTATTGTGATGCCTAATGTTACCATTGAGAAGCTGGATGAATTCTTGAATGAATTAGTTCAAAAGCGCGCGAATTGGTACAAAGATGGGAAAGCTGGACCTCCTTGTCTTGCACCAGATATAGGAAGTGAGAATTGTGATTGTGATCTTCATAAATGATATCTATAAGGGGGCGTTTGTTTAATGGGAAATAAATAGTGCAGGAACTATTTTTCTCAGGATTAACAGTCCATTGCATTACAATCCCTCTTATCTAATCTGTCCAAGCAAACGCCCCCTTAGGATTTACTGCAACTGCTATCTGTTGGTTCTACTATCGTTTGTGTGTGCCAAAACAATAAAGTTCACCAGTAATCTCTTCAATTTGATATGTATTTTTCTTGTTATGCAGAATTTAATTATCTTCTGCAATTTGTGGAGTGTTATCAATGAATTTCTTCTTTACAACAGAAGAAAATCTTACTAATGTTCTTCAAAAAAAAAAAAAAAAAAGAAAAGAAAAAAACATCTGATAAAATTTAGTAAATTACGAGTTTAAATTTCTGGCATTCAGCATCTTCTTGTTGATTGGTGTGGAATAGTTGATGCATCTTTGTGCTGCAATTGATTTATGTATTACTAGACTTATTATTTGCAAATTGCATCATTAAGGTTTAGATGTTACTAGACTTAATTATTATTATTATTATTATTAAAGTACAAATAGTCATAACTAATTAGATGTTCCACTAGTATCTAATAACTGTTGAATATAGAAATTATAGTAAATAAAATATTTTTATTTTTAGTATTATGTATATAATCTGTGATTGTATCAATCACTGATTTAGTATTGTTTCCTTATTTATATCGTTTCTTAAATTGTATCATGAATTTATTATATATACATGGGCTCTACATCATTCATGAGTAACCCAAATAATTCTTTTCATTCTTTTTGGTATCAAAGATATAAGTTAAGCTCTTGATGTTATTCGCCTTACCGACGGGCGGCAACCTTGCCTTGGCCACCCGTCGGATCTCAACTTATTCTGTTGCCATATTTTCTTTTACTATCATTTCGTGATGATCTCTTCCTCTATCCACTAGTTTATTTCTATCCCAAATATCTCTATCATATATATATATATATATATTTTTATACTCGCAATCCATTTTTTTGTGTGTTTCTATTCCACTTTGTCTTTCCCTTTATTTCAATCTCAAATGGGTTTCTATCTTCAAACCTATTTGACTTTGAGGGGGGTATTATACCTATATCATGGTGAGTGTAGTGATATACCATGTGAATAACTTAAGCTGCCTTATCTGGCACACAATCTAAGTCGCCCCCTTGCGCACCACCTAAGTCGCCCTCTCGGTACACTTTCTAATACATCGCCCTTTGGCACGCTCAGTTATCTGTTGCCATCATCGTTTAGCACCACGTCATAAGTTATGTGTATGCCATACTTGTTGATTCAACATTCAATTCTCTACATTGGTCTAGCACAATCCCTCTAAACTGTTTCGACATTGATTCCGTTTAGTCTTTATAACGGTCCGACATGACCCCTTAAACTATCCCGATATTGATTTTGATTAGTTCCTACAATGGTCCGACATGACCCCTTAAACTATCCTGACATTGATTCTGGTTAGTTCCTACAATGATCCAACATGACCCCGTAAACTATCCCGACATTGATTTCAGTCAATTCTTATAACGGTCCAGCATGGCCTTGAATTGTCTTGACATTAGTTCTGACCAGTTTCTACAACGGTCTGGCATGACCATAAACTATCTCCTGACATTAGCTCCGGCCTTTGATGCCGACCAGGGTTTTGCTAGCGGCCGGCCACAATGTAACAACCATAATCCATGATTAACTATTAAACCATGATTAAGAGTACCTAATCAGTAATTAAGATGGAATTTTGAATTACTTGCATATGTGTTGCATTATTTGTATTTTTATCTGTCTATCATAAAAATATATGTTTGTGTTTTTGTTTTGTTCTGTGAATTGAAGGCTTGATCAGCTGCAGAATGTGGAATTAACTTGATTTATGTGTTACTTGGAATTTTTAGGAATTTATGGTAGGTCCAATTGAAATTCAATTCGGAACGAAATAATTAGAATAAATAATGCCCATTAGATTAACTTAAGCCAAGTTTAATTAAGACGCATTAATGAACCTATATAAGGCCACTTCCAACACCTTTTGTACACTTTACACTCTCAATCCCTCATCTTTGAAGACTAAACGTGAGAGTGAGAGAGGAGAAGGAAGAATTGAGTTCAACCAAAGTGAATTACTAGAGAATTGAAGGGAACTAAGGAGAATTAGCTTGGTCACTCAAGAATTGGACTGCTTGAAGCTCAATTGGGAAGTTTAGGTGAGAATTCAAGCTTTTGATGATGTAATTAAGTTAGCTAACACATGAGTTCAAAAGAAATTCCATAATAAGAAAAGAATTGAGCTTAAATAGATGAATTCGATACATACATGCATAATTCATTAAGATTTGTAAGTTGATTCTCAAGAATTTCTACATGCATGTCCATATCTTAGTTTTGTTCAAGGAATTCAACATGTTTTTGACCTAACCATCTTCTTTGCTCATGATTTGGAAACTTGGAGCTCAAATCATTTCATGCATGTCATGTTCATGTTATGTTTTCACATTTCAAGCTTGAGTTTGTACAATTGACATGCTTACGGGCCTGGATTTCATGAAATGATCTTTAATTCTCTATGTTTTACAAGTTTAGACATGTTTTCTCGAGTTTTTGAGCCAAAGGGTTGCATTTTAAAGCTTTGAATTCGAGTTTTGAACCTGGGAGTGCAATCTGAAAATTCTAGAATTCTACTTTCTGCTCGAGCAACAGAACCTGCACTCGAGTGACCACTCTTTCTTTGGCACTCCCGCTCGAGTGACCAAAAGTTGGCTCGAGCGTAAAATGCATGCTCCTAGAAGTTTACCATTTTTGTAGACCGCTCGAGCGACAAGAGTTGCACTCGAGCAAAGACCTCAGTCTCACGCTCGAGCGACCGTCGAGTGTGCGTCGAGCAGAAAAATCAAGCAGCCAGTACTTTTGCAAAGTTTACAAACCGCTCGAGCGAACGAAGTTGCGCTCGAGCGACCACTCACATGTTTAGACGTCCGCTCAAGTGAAGGAAGTTGCGCTCTAGCGAGGTCCCTGTTTCCAACATATTTGACTAAGTGTTTTCAAGTGCATTTTAGCATTCTCATTACAGCTTAGGCATTCTTAAGCCTTAGTTAAGATATAATAATGAGGATAAGACTTAGAAACACACTAAGAACGAAATGTAATGGGTTTAGTATATTCCGAGCGTGTGTTTCAATGTGTATCTGCTATGTGTTTGTGTAGGTCATGCGCCATAGACTATCCGAATCGTCGCTTTCTTTATTTTGCTATTGAAGCCATCTGTGAGTAATAACTCTATAAAGTTATGTTTAACTTTAATTATGTTCTGATGATATAAATGATCAGTTTGATGAAATGTTATGTTTTATATGAATGAATGATTGTCCAAATTTCTGAAATGTATTCGTGGCATCCTTAGCATCATATGATATGCGTCCATTTATGGGTCATCGGAATGCCTTTATAGCCATCTCTTTATGAGTCATTGGAAACGTCTTTGTGCACATAAGTCATCGAAATGCCTTACAACTGTCCTTTTATAGGTCATCAGTATGCCTTCACGGCCGTCCCTTCATGGGTCATCGGATTTGTTAACGTTAATGGATGTACCACATACTATCATGTGAAATGTATGAACTTTGAATACAAATATGATTATGTATATGAATTTGTTTCTGCTTTGATATCTGTACGAGACTCTGTTTTTGTATAGGCATCATTCAATAAAACCTTTAATCTATTATTATTCGCTGGGATTCCGCTCACTATTTGTATTATGTATATAAGTGAGCAGGAGCGTGACCAGGCCTAAACTGCTGCATGGAGAGTTTTGTTTTGTTGACCACCCTTTTGTGCCTCCCGAGGAGGTTTCAAATTAAGTCAAGTGATCATGTTTTGGGAACGATGTTTTCAACTCTTGTTTTGTTTTCTTTTCTTTTCGTGACTCTCGTACAATTTCTAACTTTTTGTATAATGGGCTAAGTCCCACTTTTGTCCTATTTGAATCGGCGGGTGACATAAGTTTGTTGCATTATGACGTCACGTGTATGTATCTAAAAGTTTAAATTATCTATCCCATGCTTGTCCACATAGCTTAATGGACGTTGTATATTTTATATTTGCTTCCACAACCCCTTAATATATGTTAATCTATTAAGAGGCCTTCAGTAATCTCGAGAATACTGGCCGGTTACAGTGCTATAACTATAGAGATGGGTTTGGGTCATGACAGAGTGGTATCAGAGCACGAGTTATACCGCACACACGAGTTCATATGAGCTATAGGATGTCCTAGAAAAGAATTAGGGACATTGCATCTACATGTGAGAGTGTGTGTGTTAATTTCTGTACATGGGAAAATTGAATTTGAACATGAACTCACAAATTTGAAACGAATGAATTGAGATTGAATGTTTCGAATATTGTGAAAAGAAATAGCAATGGAAAATACAAGAAGTGACAGTATAGCTGAATCCTCTAAGGCTCGCATGACTCGCATGAAACAAATGCTTGCAGGCTTAATGGAATCTCTGAGGCAACAACCTATGCCTCATCCGCCTCCACCAGTGCAAAATGAACTAGATAACAAGGACATAATCAACTTGACCCAGAAGTTTATGAAGATGAAACTGCCAACATTCTTGGGCGGGATTGAACCATTGAAAGCTGAGACATGGTTACTCGAAATAGAAAAACTATATGAAGTCTTTCCCTATTCCGAGATTCAAAAGGCGCTCTTGGCCACCTATACTTTAAAGGATGAAGTTCGAAGGTAGTGGTTGTTAATCCGAAACGATAATGGGAACATGACATGGACTCAATTCAAGGAAATCTTCTACGACAAGTATTTCCCTTAATGTTTTCAGGACTGAAAAGTTTTTGAATTTCAAGAACTTAAGCAAGGAAACATGTCAATAAATATGTCAATTGCTGAATATAAAGCTAAGTTCACCGAATTGGACAAGTTTGCTCCACACATGGTGGATACCGATTATAAAAAGGCACAGAAATTTGAAGGAGGCTTGACTTTGGAAGTGTTTGACCAAGTTGGCGTCTTGAAGTTGCCTACCTATGTGGAAATATTAGACAGAGTATTGATGGCAGAAGCTACTTTAGCAACTATGAAACAAAGCAAGGCCCCAACAACAACAGAATGGAAAGGTAAGAGGTCGAGAAATAAGTTTAAAAAGGGCAACTCTTTTGGAACCAACAAGCAAAACATGGGATCCTCCAGTAGCTCTAGTCAGAGTAGTGGGTCTATACCTATTTGTTCGGATTGTAGAAGAAAACATAAGGGCGTTTGTTATCGAGCAACGGGTGCCTGTTTCAAATGTGGTAAAACCGGCCACATAATGAAAGATTGTCCAAGCCGGTCCAAGAATGCCAATTGCCCCACAGCAAGTTCAGCTGGATCTGTTTTTGTAACAAGGGAAAATGCTAGAACTAATGCCAGGGGTAACAGCGGGAATGAAACACTAAAACAAGGGAGAGTGTTCGCACTAGTGCTTGGGGATGTACAGAATACTGAATCAATAATGTCAAGTATAATCTTTATCTGTGCTCAAAATGCCTATGTGTTGATAGATTCTGGTTCCACACACTCATTTGTATCATATGTTTTTTCTCGAAAATTAATTAAACCATTAGAACCTATGAACTGTTTACTATCCGTGTCTACACCATGTGGAGGTTCTATGTTTATTCGGCATGTGATATTATGATTGGTGATATGACATTGTATGTTGATTTGCTACCTTTGAGCATTGACCATTTTTTATTGTATATTGGGCATGGATTGGTTGACAAAGTATTGTGCAACTATTGATTGTGTGAATAAAACTGTTGTGTTTCGACCACCTAGTATGCCTGAGTTTGTATTTGTTGGGAATGGGGTAATTCCTCCACCGTATTTGATTTCTTTTGTGAAAGCCAGAAAGTTATTAAGAAAAGGATGCAAAGGTTACTTATATTGCGTGTTGACTGTGACTTCTGATAGGCCTATATGGGAGCCGAATTTCATTGGATCAATAGAGACGAATGGACGAGCCCAGTCCGGGACATAACCTTTATTCGGCATTGATCCTAGTCAATTGAAGAACCAAATAAAATAATCGGCATTCTAACCAGTAGAACAAAGGCCGAGTAGAAGTACATGTAAGGGATCAAGGATGGGCCTGGCCCTAAGGCCCAAAGAGAATAATATAAATACAAGATCATCAGTCAGAGAAAGGTACGTGAAAACTAGTATGCTTAACTTAAGATACAAGCAATCAAGAGAGTAAAGACTAACTTATCCGTCGAAGTGCTAATTCCAGCACCCCCGACCAGAGTGTTCATTCATTTTCAGGTGGCTAGCTAAGGATCACGAGCGTCTCCTAGGATCAAAGGAGTATTTCCAAACCACTTCCCCACAATTGGCGCCGTCTGTGGAAATACTTAATTACATCCATGGCGGGCGTAACGGAAGACCCTTCAATAGTCACTGACGAAACCACACAGAGAGACAACCTCACTCCACCAAACATGCTTGGACCGGAGACTATCGCCACAAGACGCACCTTGAACTTCGCCCCACCCTCGATTTTAGCGCCTAAGACAATGCAAACGATCATGGAACAAGCAAAGCAAAACGAACAGAGGTTGGAGAACATGATCGCTGAGAACGAACGTCTCCGTCAGGATCTGGCCTTGGAAGTGGCGAAGTCCAAACAAGTTGTACGCCAAGATCCGGAACAACCTCTGAGGGCAGGTGGTCGACGACCTCGAGCCCGACAACAAGACACTGATAGTGACTCCAACTCATTATCCCCGGAGCCCAATAAGAAGGGACGACCTAAAATTACCAGTTTCTCTTAAGAGAGTCCACGTATAAGGCATAAGTGAAGAAGAAACAGTTCAGACAAAGAAGACCAGCATGATCCCTTTGTACGATGGATTGCAAGGGCAGTGCTACCCAAGAAATTCAAAGCACCATCATTCACCTTGTACGACGGTAAATCAGACCCCACCGATCACATCCGCCATTACAAGCAAGCCATGACGCTGTATGCAGACGACGAGGCTCTCATGTGCAGAATATTTTCGAGCAGTTTGGGACCACTAGCTGTCAGGTGGTATTATAAATTGGAGCTGGCTTCGATCAAGAGGTTCCACAAACTCTAAAAATCCTTCAGGGCAAGGTTTATCACTAATAAGGTCCAGCCAAAGCAAGCCGATTCCCTCTGGGCAATGCAGATTCAACCGGGGAAAACCCTTCATGTGTATTCAGTGCTGTATTGGGAGTGTTTTAATCTGGTAGATGATACTTGCAATGACTCCATGGCCATTACTGCCTTCAAGATGGGGTTACACCCCGACAGTGCCCTCCGCAACTCTTTGACCAAACGGCCCCCCAAAACAATCTGGTCGTTGATGAAGAAAGTTGAGGAATACTATAAAGTGGAAGATGACGCCTTACGGGTTAAAGCCGAAAACGTGGCCAACAAGGCGGCTCCTTCTGAAATTGCTCAGCCGTTCAATTTTGTACCACCTCAGAGCCTTGAACCACGACATCGGGCTAAACGAGACAAGAGACGGGATTCTCGCCGGTCAAGCGACCAATGCTCCCACCGAGAAAATGAACAACTGTAAGTCAATAGCAGGCGCACAAGGCACGCCGACAAGAAATATACGGAGTTGTCAGAGCCGATCGGCGCGGTTATATCCAAAATCCAACACCTTCTGTTCTTCAAATGGTAGTCGAAAATAGTGGGACCTCCCAACACGCGAAGATGGGATCGGCGATACGAGTATCACAAGGATCATGGCCATGATACTGAGAGTTGTTATGCATTAAAGGATCACCTGGAGGAATTGGTACATGATGGTTGGTCACAGTAGTACGTCCGAAAAGGCAATTCAAGCAAAGCAATAGCCTTAAGACAAGATTCACCTCCACTCGGCATGATCCACATGATATACAGCCTGCCAATGTCATCTGCGGTGCATACAATTCAGTCGAATTCCGACTCTCAAAATCAATTCACTCCGGCTAAACGGCCCCATGAAGCTGCGAGCATTGCTTTTGATGATTCAGATTTGGCCGGAATGACACTTTCCCACATTGATCCCTTGGTAATCAAGTTATGCGTAAATTGATTCACCGTTGAACGCGTACTCGTTAACCCAGGGTGCACATCGGAAGTTATGTATTACAAGACATTCACCAAACTCGGCTTCTCCGAATCGGATCTTTCTCCGGCAGCTTATCCACTATTCAGCTTCAATGCCAATTCAGAATACCCGTTGGGGAAAATCACACTACCCGTTCGAGCGGGCTCCTGAACAGTGGAAGTGGAATTCTTGGTCGTCAAGCTACCGTCGCCGTATAATCTGATTATAGGGCGAACTTGGTTGCACACTATGCAGGCCGTGCCAAGCACCTATCATCAGCTCCTACGCTTCCCGACAGAATGCGGCATTGAGTAAATCCGTGGCTCCTAGAAATCGGCACAAGCATGTTATCTCCTTGCTAGAAAGACGCCAAAAGAGTTGCAAGTGAATTCTATTGAGGTGTCGGATCGAGAGAGCCTCGACAATGTTGCGCGGCTCCCAAGTGAAAAGGCCACGGAAGCCCTAGATCGAGTTGAAATCGACGGAAACCCAGACAGGTTCTTCTTGGTCGGCGCCTCCCTGAATCAAGCCGACAGATAGCAGCTAATTTCTTTCCTGCTCGGCAACCTTGATGTATTTGCGTAGACTCCATATGAGATGCCGGGTGTAGATCCGTCTGTTTCGCAGCACCGTTTAAATGTTGACCCTAAATGCAAGCCGATTATTCAGAAAAGCCAGCGGTCAGCTGTAGAGCACACTGCCACCGTTGTTGAATAGATTGACCGGTTGCTTGACGCCGGGGCAATCAGGGAAGTGACCTACCCTACATGGCTTTCGAACATTGTGGTTGTGAAGAAGAAAAATGGGACTTGGCGAGTCTGCGTTGATTTGACGGACCTAAACAAAGCATGCCCCAAAAATTGTTTTCCTCTTCCCAGGATAGACCAACTTGTAGATGCTATGGCACGTCATCAGCGTATGAGCTTCCTTGATCCCTACAAAGGCTACAATCAAATTGCCATGTATCCGGAGGACCAAGACAAAACTGCATTCCTCACCCCAAGAGGAACCTATTGCTATAAGCTTATGCCTTTTGGACTGAAGAATGTAGAGGTAACTTACCAGAGACTAGTCACCGCCATGTTCAAGGAGCAATTCGGCCACACTATGGAAGTGTACATTGACGATATGATGGTCAAGTCCAAGGAAGAGCAGAATCATATAGCCGATCTGGAAGAGACATTCGACATTCTACGCAAATATAGAATGAAGCTGAACACTTCCAAATGTGCGTTTGGGATCGGCTTTGGCAAATTCTTAGGTTACATTGTCAATCACCGAGGAATCGAAGCCAACCCAAGGCAAATCACAACAATCCTGGAACTCGGCTCCCCTCGATCGGTCAAGGAGGTTCAGAAGTTAATGGGGATGGCCGCCGCACTCAACAGGTTCATCAGTCATTCCACGGACCGCTGCCGACAATTTTTTCATACACTATGGCAGGGTAAGGCTTTTGAATGGTCCACCGAGTGCGAAGCCACTTTCAACGGCCTCAAGACCTACCTCCGATTAGTTTCACTCTTAACAACATCTTCGGCAGGTGACCCACTCATTTTGTATCTGGCAGTTTCCGACCGGGCCGTCAGCGCCTTACTGATAAAGAAAGAGCTGAGGGAGCAGCGGCCAGTGTATTATGTGAGCAAGGCAATGGTTGATGCCGAAACACGCTACCTTCCGTTGGAAAACTCATTCTAGCCCTTGTCATGGCAGCGAGAAAGCTGATGCATTACTTTCAGGGGCATACCATCGAGGTGCTAACAGACCACCCCCTTCGGTCAGTACTCCATAGTGCGGAAGCATCAGGGCGCATTTCAAAGTGGGCTCTTGAACTCGGCCAGTATGATATTTAGTTTCTGCCCAGGACCTCCATCAAGGGACAGGTGCTTGCCGACTTTGTGGCCGAATTCACTGGAGGTCTTGTCGACTTCAAGTCTGATGATATTCGACCTAAGCCGAACTGGAGAATTTATGTTGGGGACATTTGGCAGTTATACTGTGATGGATCATCCAATCAACGGGGCAACGGAGCCGGAGTAGTAATCATGGCTCCCGACGGCGCAATAATTGAGCAGGCCGTCAAACTAGGCTTCGAAGCATCAAACAACGAGACCGAATACGAAGCCCTTCTGACCGATTTGCAAAATGCACATCTTTTGGGTGCTCGGCGTTTGCTTGTATTTTGCAATTCAAAGCTGGTGATCAATAAGCTAAAGGGGGAGTACGCAGCCAAAAATGACCGTATGGCGGCTTACATGAAATCGACTAGCTCCTTGCTAGCAAAATTTGACCATCATGAATTGAATCAAATAACATGTGATTAGAACACATATGCATAGGCCCTGGCTTGCCTAGCCTCCGCCATTAACTCAGGGATTAAACGGACCATCGAAGTAGGTTTCATCCAAGAGCCGAGCATTGGCCCTTCGAAGGAAGTCCAAGTCAATGTTATAGAGTCGAGACCAAGTTGGATGGACCCCATTGCTGCATTCTTGTCTTCTGAACAGCTCCCAGCGGACAAGAAAGAAGTGCACAAGCTGCGAAACAAAGCCCTGCGATACTACTTGGATCCGCAAGGAAAGCTTTATAAAAAATCCCTTTCTGGTCCATACTTGGAATACGTACATCCGGACAAAGTCAAAGAGCTTCTGACTGAAATACATGAAGGCAGTTGTGGTGCCCATTCTTGCGGGCGCTCTTTGGCCCATCGTGCTATAACACAGGGGTATTTTTGGCCGACAATGAAAACTGATGCCGAATGTTATGTGAAAAAATGTGAACAATGCCAGAAATTCTCCCCGTTAACCCATCCGCCTGCTGAAAAGTTAAGTTCTATCACCAGTCCCTGGCCATTCACCCAGTGGAGACTTGACATCATTAGACCATTGCCGAGCGCCCCAGGGAACAAGCGATACTTTATCGTCGTGACAGATTACTTCACAAAATGGGTCGAAGCGGAGGCATTAACGCATATTCGAGATGCTGACGTTAAGCGCTTTGTATGGAGAAATATCATAACACGATTCGGCATTCCAAGAGCACTTATCTCAGACAACGGCACCCAGTTTGATTGTGGCGTCTACCGAGAGCTGTGCGGCAAGTATGGTATCCGGCCTTACTTTTCCACGCCGGCTTACCGACAAAGCAATGGTCAAGCCGAAGCTTCTAACAAATCCATCTTGGACGGCATCAAGAAGATGCTGGAGAAAGCTAAAGGCAAATGGGTCGACGAGTTACCAAGTGTATTGTGGGCTCATCGAACTACGCCGAGGCGATCCATTGGGGAAACGCCGTTTGCTTTATGCTTTGGAACCCAGGCGATCATACCCCTGGAGATCGGCCACCCAACCTTAAAATCGCAAGTTTTTGATATGGGCCGAAACAACATGATGCTGGCTTTGGATTTGATTTTGATCGAAGAACGAAGAGACCGTGCCCTTGCGTCCATGGCATAATACCAACAACAGCTTGCTAAGTCGTACAATCAACGTGTTCAGCTGCACCGCTATACACCAGGAGAGTTGGTCCTGAAGAAAGTACTTCCAGCTGCTAGGAAACCGGCTGATGAAAAATTGGGTCCTAACTGGGACGGCCCCTATCAGGTCGATTCGATCGCAGGAGTAGGGGCATATCGGCTCAAGGACATGTCTAGAAGGTGTTTGCCATGGCCTTGGAATTCAACGCACTTGCGTAAATTTTATCATTGAACCTGACTTGTGGGGAATGATACTAGTTTTGAATGGTTCACCATGTATACATTCCACTTTTGTAATGCAAAGATTCTTGTTTACTCACTGCAAAATCCAATTCAAAAGTGTTCCGATAAAAGTCTTCGGATTCGGAGCCCCATCGGCGCATGACGCCTTTGGGCTGATTAAGCCTCCGGATTCGGAGCGCCCTTCATGGATATCACGATTGGCCAAATAGTCTCCGGATTTTGAGCTGCATCGGCGCATGACGCCTTTGGGTCAATTAAGCCTCCGTATTCGGAGCGCCCTTCGTGGATATCACGATTGGCCAAATAAAGTCTTCGGATTCAGAGCCCCATTGGCGTATGACGCCTTTGGGCCAATTAAGCCTCCGTATTTGGAGCGCCCTTCATGAATAACACTTATGGGCTGAATAAGACTCCAAATTCAAAGCGCCCTTCACGATCAAGGTTAAAGCATACAAATATTCAAAGTAGAATGCTCTGTTAAGTTGAGTCGGCAAAAACCGATTACACATTAAAGCATATGAACATTCAAAATGAAATTCTTAGTTAACTTGGGCCGACACAACCGTATAAACAAATCAAAACATGCAAACATTCGAAATAAGATGCCTAATTAAGCATGTAAAAATTCAAAATGAAACACAAACATTTAAAATAAAACATTTTATTCAATTAGCCAATAATTACATAATCTTGCACGCAATCTGCGTTTGAGAATTACAATGTCTATTTTTATCTGGCGTCTCCCTTGTCGTCACTCTTCTTGACTTTGAAGGCAGAAAAGGGGAAGTGATCACGTTGGTATAGCGGCAACGCCGAATCAACGCCCTTTGCTCAGAGAGCCTTCGCGGCTTGAAATGCCTTGATCTAACTGCGCTTAAATCCACGATTTTCACATCGGCAAACTTTCTCAGCGAACTTTTCCCTGGTCTTCTCTATCCCTATTTTTCGGCCTTCATGGAAGCCTTTTTCATAAGCCCTCTCCTTCGCGGACTCTATCGCAAACATGCTCGTCGTATCACGATCGGCAATTACACTCTTGATAAACTGCTGGGTCACCCTTTCTTCCACAACTCGGTTAGCTTGTCCAGCTGGTTGTGTCTGAGCGGCCTTGACCTTCCTTAGCTTGCACTCAGCCGCTTCCGTGCGAGCTTCCAAGTTTCAAATGCGTTCATCCTTCTTCTCTATTTCTCATCGCGCAGCACGAAGGCACATACCGATTTCATAGGCGGTGTACAGCCCTTTCACTGCCCTACGAACGCCCTCTCGAAACACCTCGAAGTCAGGTCGACCAACCATCGACTGCTGGACTTCTGGTGGAAAAATCTGTCGTGCAAACTCAACCGCCACGTTCGAGTCCCAGATGATTGAATCTACCTCTGTCATCGATCTGTTCCCAACAAAAATAGAAAAGCTCAATGGGCCTGGTGGTCCACTGGCCTCACTTCACAAACGAGTGGAGCTCCCCCGTTGGCGCTTCTCCTTCCTTAGTGACCTGCTTTGTCGACATGGAGAGTGGCGCCTCTCGTGTTCTGCAGATGCCCTACCTCCCATACGGGGAGGTTCGCCACCTCGATTCATTGATGAGTCCAGCTCTGCTAGCGTCCTGCCCTCTCCCTTACTATTAAAGAAAAGTCTGGTTGACATTCACACTTTTCCAGCTACGAAGGACGAGCAGAATCATGTCACTTTATGAAACTCAGATGGAATCTCCCCCTTTTTAATCACTCAGGAGTGCACCCCACTCCCGAGGCGACCTCATCAATGCGCGCACTCCTGCAACCACCGATATTTGACATTGTTAATTCATTCCGATCTAGAAGAGATATTCGGCATTGTTGATTCATTCTGAACTGGGGCAAGGGTAGGCTCGTGAATCTCAACAGCCAACAAGGTTGGCTGAAAGGATCACGTGCCTATCATCCCATGAACTAATAATATTCGGATTTTGGAGTTCATACATTGGCTGGGGCAAGGGCAGATTTATTAATCTGATCGGCCAAATACCTAAGCCCGATGCCGATCGATTTATGCCACAGCCACTCCATGAACTAATATTATTCGGTTTTTGGAGTTCATACATTGGCTGGGGCAAGGGCAGATTTATTAATCTGATCGGTCAAATACCTAAGCCCGATGCCGATTGATTTATGCCGCAGCCACTCTATGAACTAATGATATTCGACTTTCAGAGTTCATACATTGGCTGGGGCAAGGGCAGATTTATTAATCTGATCGGCCAAATACCTAAGCCCGATGCCGATCGATTTATGCCGCAGCCACTCCATGAACTAATAATATTCGATTAGATCATTTATGCTGTAGCCACTCCATGAACTAATGATATTCGGCTTTCGAAGTTCATACATGGGCTGGGGCAATGGCAGATTTATTAATCTGATCGGCCAAATACCTAAGCTCGATGCCGATTGATTTATGCCGCAGCCACTCCATGAACTAATAATATTCGATTAGATCACATTTATTAATCTGAGCACATTTATTAACCCTTAGATGTCTAATAAGCAAGTATACACAAACGTTTATCTACCGCGCAACAGACAGCAGTAGTTTTACCCAAAATAGCAAAAACAAAACAGTAATCTTCATTGATAACAACAATTAAATACAGGAAATAATGCAAGGCAAGGGAAATTTTCATTCATAAAGTGAATACAGATAGTCATCATTTTATACATGAAGATTACCTCAAGTAAATAGATGTCTACTAAGAAAACAAAACATGTTTACAAGAGCATACATTGAAAATAAACAAAACTAAAGTGACTCCCAAATCAATCCTCGGGATCAAACTCAAGCGGCTCAACGTCCACTTGCTCGTATGGAATTGGCATGGCCAATGTCACTCCAGTGGAAGCAAGGGCTTTGAGCCAACCGTGTTTGAATCCTCGATTCTCGAATTTGGGGACTTCTTCTACATAGTTTTCAAGGGCGGCGCTCTTCCCAGCCTCGAACGCTTCGGAAGCCTCAGAGTCGGCTTTTTCCTTCGCCTTCTTCGACTCTTCCAATTCGGCCTCCAACTTGGCAAGTGCCTCCTTGGCTAACTTGAGCGATTCCTCGCTTGCGTTTGCCCTCTCCTCGGCTTTCGATCTGAGCTGGTCAACAGTCCACACCCTCTTCTTCTCAGCTTCGGCCCGTGCACTTTCCATTGTCGCTCTCACTGCCTCGAACTCGACCCTGCTCCTCTCACCCTCGACTTCTGACTTCAAACGGCCAATTCTTTCAATGGTGTCATGCTGGCGGTGGCTTATTTCGGCTATCCTTCCGATCGTCTACAAAACAAGGAGTTGGGATCGTCACATACCAAGAAATACCATCTGCAAACCAAACCAAAACAAGAGTTAGGATCAAGTCACATACCAGAAGGGCCGACTGGGTAGCTAATGCTATTGCTACCAAATCCGGCTTTGCCCAAAAGGTTTCCTTGTCAGCCGGTAATGAGATCGAGGCAGCCAAGCTCAACACCACAGCTGGATCTTTCAAGGCCGACTCTTCAAAGGAGATCGGTATGTCTTTTATCTTTGATTGAACAACAAAAGGAGCAGTCACATCTGACTCCTCTAAGCGTGGCCGTTTATTAACGGGGTTCTCCTTAGAGTCGGCCTCATTCTCAACGGTATGCTTCTCTCCCCGATCTTCTGGAATCAGTCGTTCTTTTGGAATCGGCCGTTCGGCTTCCTTCTCCATTTCGGCCACACCACCTTGAGCCGTTTCTTCTACAATAATAGGTTCGATAGTTTCAGTCAGGCCAAGTCCAGAACGGATGGCCTCGACTCTCCGTCGGGCAGCCATGCGTTCGGCATTTTTCTTTCGTGCCAATTGCGTAAGACTTTCCCCAGCCATACCCTCAGAATAAGCATCGGGAAGGTCTCCCAAGTTTGTAAAAATATCTTCGAAGGAGACATCCCCTCGGCCTGATGTGGACAGAGGGTCGGACGAGTTAAGTCTAGCTTCCTCAAAGGCCGAGTTAAGAGCTTCGTTAACCTCCGCTGCCAACTAGTTCAGGTCCTCGGCGATTGGTTCAGCCGCTTGTTCTTCTACGTGTTTTGAATCGAATGCTTCTAAACCAATCTGTCTTGAGTTTTTGAAGCTGGGGAAGTTAAGGGCTGTAAGATGGTTGTCGCCTCTTGGGATTGGAACGTTGTCTGCTATCGAAAATGTCGTGTAAGTCGGCTCGTACCACAGGAGAATGTGGGCTGCCCTCCCTTGTTTTTGAAGGTTTGGACGGCCGACGAACTGTAGCGCGGTTTTAATTTTTGCAAGCACAGCATCGTCGTCTGAAACCAACACTCTCTTCAAGTCGCTGCCTGTATAAACAAAGCGATTAGATGTATATAGGACCGAATACAGATATGGTAATAATAGAAACAAGAGTGATCTAATCAGCCACCTGGTTCGCCTTTTCGCCTTGGCACAGGGTCTAGGCGATCTGCACCCTCACCGAATTCCCAATTGCCTCGAACAACAACCATCACGTCATCGACACGCTTGCCAAAGTTGGCAAGCATAGTAACTAAGTGATGATCGGTATCCTTGGCTCTAAGAAAGTAGCGTCCTAGCCGGCCAGTAGATTTGGCTAGGACATAATAATATCGAATGGCGAGTATACCTAAATTAATCCTAAGACGCCGGTTTAGCTCTACAATCTCCATTATGATGCCAAAAAAAAAAAAATTCACGTTGGGCTGGGAAGGGATTAGACCCCAGTATCGAAGAATGGCCCTAAAAAATGGGTGAAGGGGAAAGCGGACTCTGCCCTCAGCAATTGATAGGAGAGGAAAAATAATTGTGCTCTCATCATCTCTCTCCATAGCAGTGCTGCTGTCTGCCAAAAGTGACAGATGGACGTCATCGGGGATGGAAAAATGGCATCGAAAGTCGGAGATTCGATCTGCTGAAAGGAGCTCCTTCAGATGTTTTGCCATCCTGGCCAGCCTAAGGATTATGGAAAACTAAAAGCAAACAAGGAAGTGGGATCGGAACTGAAGGAAAAGAAAACTTACAGGAGTCGAAGGGGAAAGCGAAAAACAAGGAGTTGCAGAAGCCGCAAAATGAAGGAGTTGCACTAGAAGGCGAACCAGATATTTTTGAGTATTCAAAACATACATTCAAAGAGACAATTTTAAATCACATTAAATGGAGGCAGTGTACGAAGGGGCGGGAAATCGTTATAATGACCAAAAAGCATGTGCGCATTCTGACACGCATTGGGAAAAAGATTAACCGCCGAATTTTTGACTTTCCAAGCTTGAAGCCAAACATGCCGACTAACTGATGCTAGTGGGGTGTTTAGGGGGCAATTGTGGGAGCCAAATTTCATTGGATCAATAGGGACGAATAGACGAGCCTAGTCCAGGACATAACCTTTATTCGGCATTGATCTTAGTCAATTGAAGAGCCGAATAAAATAATCGACATTCTAACCAGTAGAACAAAGGCCGAGTAGAAGTACATATAAAGGATCGAGGATGGGCTTGGCCCTAAGGCCCAAAGAGAATAATATAAATACAGGATCTTCAGTCAGAGAAAGGTACGTGACAACTAGTATACTTAACTTAAGAAACAAGCAATCAAGAGAGTAGAGACTGACTTATTCGTTGGAGTGGTCATTCCTTTTCAGGTAGCTAGCTAAGGATCACGAGCGTCCCCCAGGATCAGAAGAGTATTTCCAAACCACTTCCCCACATCCTACTATAGAGAACATCTCTGTAGTAAATGAATTTCCTGATGTATTTCCAAATGAATTGCCCGGAGATTTAATTGATAGGAAAATTGAGTTTACTATTGATGTTGTATCCGGAACACAATCGATTTCCAAAACTCCATATAAAATGTCGACTTCTGAACTGAAAGAATTGAAAACTCAACTTCAGGAACTGTTAGATAAGAAATTTATTCGCTTAGCACTTCACCTTTGGGTTCTCCAGTTTTGTTTGTTAATAAAAAAAAGATGGGTCCTTGAGGCTATATATAGATTATCGGGAATTGAATAGAGTAACTATCAAGAACAAATATCTATTGCCCCGAATAGATGATTTGTTTGATCAACTCCAAGGAGCTCAACTCTTTTCAAAAATTGACCTTAGATCCGAATACGACCAATTGAAAGTTAAAGTAGAAGACATAGAGAAAACCGCCTTTCGAACTAGATATGGACACTATGAGTTTCTGGTGACACCGTTTGGGGTAACTAATGCACTTGCAGCTTTTATGGACCTAATAAATAAGGTGTTCAAACAATTTCTTAATGAGTTTGTTGTTGTGTTTATTGATGATATTTTGATTAATTCCAAAAGCAGGGAAGAACAAGAAAATCATTTGAGAATTGTGCTACAGACCCTGAGAGAGAGGAAACTTTATGCAAAATTTTCCAAATGCGAATTCTGGTTTGATTGTGTGACTTTTCTAGGCCATGTGATCAATAAAAACGGCATATTAGTCGACCCACAAAAGATTGAAGTTATTGTAGACTGCCAAAGACCAATGAATGTATCTGAAATTAGAAGTTTTATGGGGCTTGCTGGCTATCGTAGAAGATTTGTGAAAGACTTCTCCAAACTTGCTATGTCATTGACGTAGTTGACATAGAAAATGTGTCGTTTGATTGGAATGATCAAAGAGAATCCGTTTTTCAAGAGTTGAAAACTAGGTTAGTAACTGCACCTATTTTGACATTGTCCAATGGTACTGATGGATTTCAAATTTACAATGACGCTTCATATAAAGGGTTGGGATGTGTGCTAATGCAAAATGGGAAGGTAATTGTTTATGCTTCTCGGCAACCCCACCCTCATGAAAAGAACTATCCAACTCATGACCTTGAACTTGCAGCTGTGGTTTTTGCATTGAAAATCTGGCGCCATTCTTTGTACGGAGTATCATATGAAGTATATACTAATCATAAAAGCTTGGAATATTTCTTTACTTAGAAAGAATTAAATATGAGACAAAGACGAAGGCTCGAATTGATCCAAGATTATGACTTACAAATCCTGTACCATTCGGGAAAGGCAAATACTGTTGCTGATGCTCTAAGTTGGAAATCAATTGGGAATTTGTCATGTTTACTCACCGGTCAGAAAGAATTGTTATGTGATTTAGAAAAAAATGAGATTGAAATTGTGTTGTGAGAACAAAGTAGAGTCTTAGCCACCATTTCTGCCCAACCTGCCATACTTGAAGAAATTAAAGAAAGACAATTACAGGATGAATTTTTGAAGAACATTGTTGATGAAATTGACTCAAAACCAAGGCCAGGATTTGTGTTTGAGAACAATGTGTTGAAATTTCAAAATTGACTTTATGTGTTAGATTGTTTAGAATTGAGAAAACATATTATGATTGAAACTCACAATTCAAAGTTTGCTATGTACCTAGGAAACACGAAAATGTAGAAGGATTTGAAATAGAATTTCAGGTGGCCTAAAATGAAGAAAAGCATTGCTAATTTTGTGGCTAAATGTTTGCATTGCCAACGAGTTAAACCTGAACATCAATGACCCGCTGGATTTCTTCAGCCGATTCCAATACTGGAATGGAAATGGACGCATATTACCATGGACTTCATTGTGGGATTGCCTTGCTCCTCCTGAGGTATGGATTTTATTTGGATCATTGTAGATCGTTTAACTAAATCTGCCCACTTTTTGCCTGTCAAATCTTTGTATAATACGGATAAATTGGCTAACATTTACGTGAATGAGATAGTAAGATTGCACGCTGTGCCAGTATCTATTGTGTTTGATAGAGATCCTAAGTTCACTTCATGATTCTAGCAGAGTCTACAGCAAGCCTTGGGAACTGAGTTAAGACTGAGCAGTGCTTATCATCCACAGACAGACGGCCAACCAAAAAGAACGATACAGACTTTAGAGGATATGCTCAGAATGTGTGCCCTAGATTTCCAAGGCAATTGGGAGACCTACTTACCATTGGCTGAGTTTGTGTACAACAACAGTTATCATTTAAGTATCAGTATGGCTCCTTATAAAGTGTTGTATGGTAGGAAATGCTGATCTTCGATTTGCTAGGTCGAAGTAAGTGATAGACCTTTGTTAGGACTGGAACTTATGCAAGAAACGACAGAAAATATGAAATTGATTCAGCAAATGTTAAAAACTGCACAAAGCCGCCAAATGAGTTATGCAGATGTCAGAAGAAGAGATCAAGAACATGAAGTCGGGGATCATATATTCATCAAAGTGACTCCTGTGAAAAGACAGACACGATTTGGAGTAAAAGGCAAGTTGACACCAAGATATGTTGGGCCATATGAAATTCTTGAGAAAATCAACACAGTGACGTATCGGGTAGCCTTACCGCCGGTCATGGAACATATGCATAATGTTTTTCATGTCTCAATGCTGGGAGGATATTTGAGAGATCCATTCCACGTGATTGAACCAACTCATGTGCTCTTGAAAGATGACTATACGTATGAAGAACGGCCAATTCAAATCATCAATTGAAGAATCAAGAGATTGAAGAACAAGGAAATACTATTGGTGAAAGTTGATTGGCAAAACCATAGAGGGACCTATGCAACTTGGGAGACGGAAGAAGATATGATGAGGAGATATCCTGATTTGTTTCCTTTGGATCTGATATTTTACTAAAACAAACGTAATTCAAGTTTGGAGAACCAAACTCTTTAAGGGGGGAGACTATAGCAACCCTGACCTATGATTAACTATTAAACCTTGATTAGGAGTACCTAATCAGTAATTACGATGGAATTTTAAATTACTTGCATATGTGTTGCATTATTTGTGTTTTTATTTGTCTATCGTAGAAATATCTGTTTGTGTTTTTGTTTTGTTCTATAAATTGAAGGTTTGATCGGCCACAGAACGTGGAATTAACGTGATTTATGTGTTAGTTGGAATTTTTAGGAATTTATGGTAGGTCCAATTGAAATTTCATTCGAAACAAAATAATTAGAATAAATAATACCCATTTGATTAGCTTAAGCCAAGTTTAATTAAGACTAATTAATGAACCTATTTAAGGCCACCCCCAACACCTTTTATACACTTTGCACTCTCAATCCCTCATCTTTGAAGACTAAACGTGAGAGTGAGAGGGAGGAAGGAAGAATTGAGTTCAACCAAAGTGACTTGCTAGAGAATTGAAGGGAACTAAGGAGAATTACCTTGATCACTCAAGAATTGGACTACTTGAATCTCAATTGGGAAGTTTAGGTGAGAATTCAAGCTTTTGATGATGTAATTAAGTTAGCTAACACATGAGTTCAAAAGAAATTCCATACTAAGAAAAGAATTGAGTTCCATGCATGTATGCATAACTCATTAAGATTTATAAGTTGATTCTCAAGAATTTTTACATGTATGTCCATATCTTGGTTTTGTTCAAGGAATTCAACATGCTTTTGACCTAATCATCTTATTTGCTCATGATTTGGAAACTTGGAGCTCAAATTATTTCATGCATGTCATGTTCATGTTATGTTTTCACATTTTAAGCTTGAGTTTGTACAATTGACATGCTTATGGGCCTTGATTTCATGAAATGATCTTTAATCCTCTATGTTTTACAAGTTTAGACATGTTTTCTCGAGTTTTGGGGCCCAAGGGTTACATTTTAAAGCTTTGAATTTGAGTTTTGAATCTGGGAGTGCAATTTGGAAATTCTAGAATTCTGTTCTCCGTTCGAGCAACAGAACTTGCGCTCGAGCGACAACTCTTTCTTTGGCACTCCCGCGCGAGCGACCAAAAGTTGGTTCGAGCATAAAATGCATGCTCCCAGAAGTTTACCATTTTTGCAGACCACTCGAGCGTGTGTCAAGTGAAAAAATCAAGCAACCAGTACTTTTGCAAAGTTTATAGACCACTCGAGTGAAGGAAATTGCACTCGAGCGAGACCTCTATTTCTAACATATTTGATAAGTGTTTTCAAGTGCATTTTAGCATCCTCATTACATCCTAGGCATTCTTAAGCCTTAGTTAAGACATAATAATAAGGATAAGACTTAGAAACACACTAAGAACGAAATGTAATGAATTTAGTATATTCCGAGCGTGTGTTTCAATTTGTATTTGCTATGTGTTCGTGTAGGTCACACGCCATAAACTATCTGAATCGCCGCTTTCTCTATTTTGCTATTGAAGCCATCTGTGAGTAATAACTTTGTAAAGTTATGTTTAACTTTAATTATGTTCTAATGATATAAATGATCAGTTTTCTGAAATGCTATGCTTTATATGAATGAATGATTGTCCAAGTTTCTAAAATGTATTTGTGGCATCCTTAGCATCATATGATATGCGTCCCTTTCTAGGTCATCGGAATGCCTTTTTGGCTGTCGTTTTATGGGTCATTGGAAACGTCTCTGTGCACATGAGTCATCAGAATGCCTTATGGCTATCCTTTTATGGGTCATCGGTATGCCTTCACGGCCATCCTTTCATGGGTCATCAGATTTGTTAACGCTAATGGATGTACCACATACTATCATGTGAAATGTATGAACTTTGAATACAAATCACTGTGTTTGGTTATGGTTTTTTAAACACAGATTTTTGAAAATTTTTGGATAGTTGTTTGGTTATTTCAAAAAGTGAGTTCATTTTTCAAATTACATATTTTGAGGATTTTGTTCTTCACGCATCGCGTAAAGAGGCATAGGCATAAGTACAGCTTATTATGTACTCCTCATAGCCTCTTAGTTTCATATATATATATATATATATACATATTACGTATGTATAAAAATATAATTTGGTATGTAGTAATTTATGGGTGCATATCATACCATTAAATGTGTGACTTTATTATAAAATTTACACTCATTTTAACCACAGAAAACGTTAAAAAAAAATTCCAAATTTGCATTAAAAAATTTCTTTCGTAGAATTAATTTTTTATAAATGTTATGAAGCATGTGGGAGCTGGATATTATGGGGGCAATAAAGCCGAATGACGGTATAAGGACAGTCAAGGACGGAATTTGTACTCAGCTTCATCATGGATGATCCCAAAGCCGAATATATTAATCGGCCGAGGAACCAGTCGAACTAAGGCTGAATACATAAACGTGCAATGGATTAAGGGTGGCCCGATCTTGAGGCCCGAAAGAAAAATATAAATAGAGGAGCACCAGCCAAAAAAAGGTATGTGAGAACAAGTAAGATTAACTTAAGATATAAGCAACCAAGAGAGTATATATTGACTTATCCGATGGAGTGCTAATTCCGACACCCCCGACCGGAGTGTTCATTCCTTTTCAGGTGACTTGCTGAGGATCAAAAGCGTCCTACAAGATCCAGAGAGTATTTCCAAACCAATTCTCCACAATTGGCGCCATCTGTGGGAATACTCCAGCACATCCATGGCGAGCGTGACGGAAGATCCTACGGTAGTCGCTAACGGCCTTACGCCACGAAATGATACCTCTCCAAGCAACATGCTTGGGCCAAAGAACATTACCGCACAAAGAGCCTTGAACTTCGACTCACCCTCGACATCAGCACATGAGACAATGCAAGCGATTATGGATCAGGCGAAGCAAAATGAACAGAGGTTGGAAAACATGATGGTTGAGAATGAGTGCCTTTAACAGGATTTGGCCTTGGAGATGGCAAAGTCCCAACAGGCCGTGCGCCAAGACGTGGGACGACCTCTGAGAAAGGATGGTTAATGACCTCGAATTCCGAGACATGATAGTGGCAATGATTCTGACTCGTCATCCCCAGAATCTAAAAAGAATGGACAAGTCGAAGTGTCCAGTTCTTCCGAAGCAAGTTCGCGTGCACGAAATAAGATAAGAAGAAATTATTCAGACGAAGAGGATCAACATGACCCCTTTATGTGACGCATTGTAAGGGCAGTGCTACCCAAAAAGTTCAAAGCTCCATCATTCACTCTATACGATGGAAAATCAGACCCCATTGATCATATTCGTCATTATAAGCAAGCCATGATGCTTTATGCAGACGACGAGGCCTTCATGTGTTGAATATTTTCGAGCAGTTTAGGACCACTGGGCGTCAAATGGTATTATAAATTGGAACCAACATCAATTAAGAGCTTCCATTAACTCCAAAAATCCTTCAGGGCAAGGTTCATCACCAATGAGGTCCAGCCGAAGTAAGCCAATTCCCTCTGGGCAATGCAGATCCAACCAGAGGAAACCCTACATGCGTATTCGGCGCGCTATTGGGAATGCTTTAATCTAGTAGATGATGCTTGCAATGACTCCATGGCCATCACTGCCTTTAAGATAGGATTGCATCCTGATAGTGCCCTCCGCAGCTCCTTGACTAGAAGGCCCTCTAAAACAGTCTGGTCATTAATGAAGAAAGTTGAGGAATACTGCAAAGTGGAAGATGACGCCCTGCGGATGAAAGCCGGGCATAAGGCCAACAAGACGACCCCATCTGAAATCGTTCAGCCGATAAATTCTGTACCATCACAGAGCCCTGAACCACGAAATCGGGCTAAACGAGACAAAAGGCGACATTCGTGCCAATTAAATGACCAATGTTCACATCGAGCTAATGAACAACTTCAATTAGATACCAGGCACATAAGGCGCACGGACAAGAAATGTACGGAGTTATCGGAGCCAATCAGCACGGTCATGTCTAAAGTTCAACACCTTCCATTCTTCAAATGGCCACCCAAGATGGTAGGACCTCCCGACACGAGGAGACGAGATAGGCGGTGTGAATATCACAAAGACCACGGTCATGATACCGACAGTTGTTATGCATTGAAAGATCAGCTTGAGGAGTTGGTACAAGACGGTCGGCTTAAGCAACACGTCCAAAAGAACGACTCAACCAAAACAGTTGCTTTACGACAGGATTCACCTCCACTCGGCGTTATCCATATGATATATAGCTTGCCGACCGCATCCGCAGTACATACAATTCAGTCGCATCCTAACCCCCAAAAGCAAATCACACCAGCGAAATGGCCACATGAAGCTGCGAATATTACTTTCGATGATTCCGATTTGGTCGGCATAATGCTCCCCCACATTGATCCCTTAGTCATCGAACTATGCATAAACCGATTCACCGTTGAACGTGTTCTCATTGACCAAGGGAGTACTTCGGAAGTAATGTACTACAAGACCTTTGTCAAACTCGGCTTCACTGAGTCGGACCTGTCTCCAGCTCATTATTTGTTATTCGACTTCAACACTAATGTGGAATATCCGCTGGGGAAAATCACATTACTAGTTCGGGTGGGCTCCCAATCAGTGGATGTAGAATTTTTGGTTGTCAAGCTTCCATCGCCGTATAATCTCATCATGGGATGAACTTGGATACATACCATGCAACCCGTGCCAAGCACCTATCACCAACTCCTTCCCTTTCCGACTGAACGCGGCATTAAGCAAATTCAAGGTTTCCAGAAATCGGCGCAGGCATGTTATCTTCTTGCCACAAAGACACCAAGAGAGCTATAAGTGAATTCAATTGAGGTGTCGGATTGAGAGAGCCTCGACGACGTTGGGTGGCTCCCAACCGGGTTGAAATCGATGGGAATCCTGACAAGTTCTTCATGGCCAGCGCTTCCCTAAATGAAGTCAACAGGCAGGAGCTAATTTCCTTCTTACTCGGCAACCTTGATGTATTTGCATGGTCACCATATGAGATGCTGGGGGTGGATCCATCTGTGTCTCAGCACCGCTTAAACGTTGATCCCGAATGTAAGCCGATTATTTAGAAAAGCCGGTGGTCAGCTTACATTCGATTATTTAGAAATCCACACAAACATGCCAAGCTGGTGTTGCCGTTGTTGAAGAAGTTGACCGATTGTTTGATGCCGAGGCAATCTGCGAAGTGACCTATCCTACATGGCTATCAAATACTGTGTTTGTAAAGAAGAAAAATGGAACTTGGCATGTTTGTGTGGATTTCACAGACTTAAACAAAGCTTGTCCCAAGGATTGCTTTCCCCTCCCTAGAATAGACCAACTCGTAGATGTAACGGCACATCATCAACGTATGAGCTTCCTAGCTGCCTACAGAGGCTACCATCAAATTGCTATGCATTCGGAGGACGAAGACAAAACTGCATTCCTTACCCCAAGAGGGACCTATTGTTATAAGGTCATGCCTTTTGGGCTGAAGAATGTAGAGGCAACCTACCAAAGACTAGTCACTGCTATGTTCAAGGAGTAACTCGGCCCTACTATGGAAGTATACATTGATGATATAGTGGTCAAGTCCAAAGAAGATCAAACTCATCTAGCCGATCTGGATGAGACATTCGGCATTCTTCGCAAATACAAAATGAAGCTGAACGCTTCCAAATGTGCATTTGGCATCGGATCCGAAAATTCCTTGGCTACATTGTTAACCACCGCAGAATCAAAGCCAACCTGAGGAAAATCACAGTAATTCTAGAACTCGCTCTCCTCAGTCAGTCAAAGAGGTTCAAAAGCTAATGAGGATGGCCACTGCACTCAACAGGTTCATCAGTAGTTCCACAGATCGCTGCCGACAATTCTTTCACACCCTTCAGCAGGGTAAAACTTTTGAGTGGACCCTCGAGTGCAAAGCCGCTTTGGATGGTTCAAAGGCTTACCTTCGATTAGTTCCACTCTTGACAACAACTTCAGCAGGTGATCCGCTCATTTTATATCTGGCAGTTTCTGATCGGGCCGTCAGCGCTGTACTGTTAAAGGAAGAACTTAGGGAGCAGCGACTAGTTTATTATGTGAGCAAAGCAATGGTTGACGCCGAAACAAGTTACCTTCCGTTGGAAAAACTCATCATTGCTCTCATCATGGTAGCAAGAAAGCTGATGCATTACTTTCAGGGGCATACCATTGGGGTTCTAACGAACTACCCCCTCCTGTCAGTACTCCGTAGTGCAGAAGCATCAGGGGGCATTTCAAAATGGGCTCTCGAACTTGGCCAGTACGATATTTAATTTCTGCCTAGAACCTTAATCAAGGGGCAAGTGCTCACCGACTTTGTGGTTGAATTCACCGGATGCCACACCGACTTTAAGTCTGATCAAATTCAACCTAAGCCGAACTGGAGAATTTATGTTTTGGACGTTTGGCAGATGTATTGTGACGGATCATCCAACCAATGTGGCAATGGGGCGAGCGTAGTGATCATGGCTCCAGACGGGGCAATAATCGAGCAGGCTGTTAAACTGAGCTTCGATGCATTGAACAATGAGGCCGAATACGAAGCATTGTTAACCGGCTTACGGAATGCACATCTCCTTGGTGTTTGGCGTCTTCTTATCTTCTGCGATTCAAAGCTAGTCATCAACCAATTAAAGGGAGAATACGCAGCCAAAAATGACCATATGGCAGCTTACATGAAAACGGCGAATTCTTTGCTGGTAAAATTCGACCATCATGAACTAAATCAAATAACCTGAGATCACAACACACATACAAATGCCCTGGCTTGCCTAGCCTCCGCCATCAACTTAAAAATTAAACGGACAATTGAAGTAGGATTTATCCCTGAGCCGAGCATTACCCCCTCAGAGTCAATTCAAACCAATATCATAGAATCAAGTCCGAGTTGGATAGACCCTATCACTGCATTCCTATCTTTTGAACAGCTCCCGACGGATAAGAAAGAAGCACACAAACTACGAAACAAAGCCCTATGATATTACTTAGACCCGCAAGGAAAGCTCTACAAAAAATCCATTTCTGGTCCATACCTAGAATGTGTCCATCCAGATAAAGTCGAAGAACTCCTGACTGAAATACATGAAGGTAGTTGTGGTGCCCATTCTGGCAGGCGCTCTTTGGCTTATCAAGCTGTGACACAGGGGTATTATTAGCTGACAATGAGAGTTGATGCCGAGTGTTATGTCAAGAAATGTGAACAGTGCCAGAAGTTTTCCCCTTTAACCCATTTGCCTACTGAAGAGTTAAGCTCTATCACCAGTCCTTAGCTGTTCGCCCAATGGGGACTTGACATTGTCGGACCATTACCTCGTGCCCCAAGCAACAAGCGATTTTTTATTGTCACAATAGATTACTTCACAAAATGGGTCGAAGCGGAGGCACTAACGCATATTCGAGATACCGATGTTAAGCGTTTTGTATGGAGAAATATCATAACACGATTCGACATTCCAAGAGCACATATTTCAGACAACGACACCCAGTTTGATTGTGGCGTCTACCGAGAATTGTGCAGCACGTATTGTATTCGGCCCTATTTCTCCACCCCAGCGTCTACCGAGGTCTGTCGATGCGTTACAAAATGATTTATGGTATTCGGCCCTATTTCTCCACCCCGGCTTATCCACAGAGCAATGGTCAAGTTGAAGCCTCCAACAAAGCCACTTTGGATGGCATCAAGAAATGGTTGGAGAAAGCTAAAAGCAGGTGGGTTGAAGAGCTCCCCAGTGTGTTGTGGGCTCATCACACTACACCAAGGCGGTCTACTGGGGAAACGCCGTTTGTACTTTGTTTTGGAACTCAGGCAATTATCCCCCTGGAGATTGGCTTACCCACTCTGAAAACAAAGGTCTTCGACTTGGGCCATAATGACATGATGTTAGGTTTAGATCTAACTCTAATTGAAGAACGTCGAGACCGAGTCCTCGCGTCTATGGCGCGGTATCAGCAGCAGCTCACTAAATCATATAATCAACGTGTGCAGCTGCAACGTTATATACCCGGAGAATTGGTCTTGAAGAAAGTTCTTCCTACTACTAGGAGCCCTGTTGACAAAAAGCTAGGTTCCAACTGGGACAGCCCCTATCAGATTGAGTCAATCGCCAGCACAGGGGCATATCGGCTCAAAGACATGTCTGGGAGAAGTCTGCTACGTTATTAGAATTCTACGCATTTGTGTAAATTCTATCATTAACCCGACTTATGGGGCATGATACTTGTTTTGAATGTTCATCATGTACAAATTTCATTTTTTCAATGCAAGGTTTCTTATTTCCTCACTATCCGAAATTTAGTTCATTAAATTAAAAGCTTCCGAATTTGGAGCCCCATCCGTGCAAGACACATTTGGGCCGAATAAGCCTCCGGATTCAGAGTGCCCTTCGTGGATATCACGATTGGCAAAGATAAAAGCCTTTGAATTCGGAGCCCATCCGTGCAAGACACGTTTGGGCCGAATAAGCCTCCGGATTTGGAGCGCCCTTCGTGGATATCACAATTGGCCAAGGAAAAAGCCTCCAAATTCAGAGCCCCATCCGTGCAAGACACGTTTGGGCCGAATAAGCCTCCGGATTCGGAGCACCCTTCGCAGATATCATGATTGGCAAAGATAAAAGCCTCCGAATTCGAAGCCCCATCCGTGCAAGACACATTTGGGCCGAATAAGCCTCTAGATTCGGAGCGCCCTTTGTGGATATCGCGATTGGCCAAGGTAAAAGCCTCCGAATTCGGAGCCCCAACCGTGCAAGACACGTTTGGACCGAATAAGCCTCCGGATTCGGAGCTCTCTTCGTGGATGTCACGATTGGCCAAGGTAAAAGCCTCCGAATTCGGAGCCCCATCCGTGCAAGACACGTTTGGGCCAAATAAGCCTCTGGATTCAGAGCGCCCTTCATGGATATCACGATTGGCAAAGATAAAAGCATCCAAATCTAGAGCCCCATCCGTGCAAGACACGTTTAGGCCGAATAAGCCTCCGGATCTGGAACGCCCTTTGTGGAAAACATGGTTGGCATGAAAGTGCATCCGAAGTCGGAGCCCTCTTCATAAATATTGTGATTGACGCATAAACACAGTTGACATAAAATGGAAGATGATCATAGCTGAACCTATAAACGTAGACTGAAATAACATGCAAACGTCTAAAATAATATGTTTCATTAAATTAATCAAGAATACATAGTTCGCTTCCAATTTATGTTAAAGCGGTACACTATATTCAGTTTTGTTTGGCGTCACACTCATTGTCACTCTTCTCGACTTCGAAAGCCTTGAAGGGAAAATGATGACGCTGATATAGCGGCGACGCCGAGTCAACGCCTGCTGCCTGGAGAGCCTCCGCGGCATGGAGAGCCTTAACCTATCCATGCTTAAATCCACAATTCTCGCATCGACAGACCTCCTCGGCGAGCTTTTCCTACGTCTTCTCTATCCTAACTTTTTGGCCCGCATGGAAGCCTTGTTCATAAGCCCTGGTCTTTACAGCCTCTATTACAAACATGCTTGTCGTATCGCGATCGACAATCACGTGACTTATAAGACGTTGGGTCACCCTTTCCTCCACAATCGGGTTAGCTTGGCCGGCCGACTGAGTCTCGGCGATTTTGAATTTTCTTAACTCCCGCTCAGCTTTCTCCGCGCGAGCTTCTAAACGACGAATGTATTCATCTTTCTGTTCGATCTCTAGCCACGCGGCACGAAGGCGCATGCCAATCTCATAGGTAGTGTATAGTCCTTTCACCGCTTCGTGAACACCCTCTTGAAACACTTCGAAATCTGGTCGACCAATCATCGATTGCTAGACTTCTGGCGAAAAAATCTGTCGTGCGAATTCGACTACAACGCTTGGATCTCGGATGATCGAATCTACTTCCGTCATCGATTTGTTCACGATAAAGACTGAAAAACTTAACGGGCGCGATGGCCCACTGGCCTCACTTCGTGAATGAGAGGAGTTCCCCCACTGTCGTTTCTCCCTCCTAGGTGACTTACTTCGACGATGTGGAAAGTAACGCCTCTTCCGCTCCCCAGATGTCCTACTTCCCGTTCGTGAAGGCTCCCTACCTCGATTCATCGCTGATTCTAGCTCAGCCAATGTCTTACCTTCTCCTTTGCTGTTGAAGAATAGTCTACTTGACATTCACACTTATCTCACCTTCTTCGACAGACTGGTTTAAGTTGAGTTTGAACACACTAATGGGACCTACGCGCATGAAGCAACCACCATTTTTATTACTCGCGGGTGCACCACTCCCAAAGCGGTCTCTTCAATGCTGCCTCAACCAATTCATAAATGGCTGATAATCGGCAGCAACGTCCACCAATCTGCTAGAGCAAGGGCAGATGCACTAGTATATTCGGCTTGGCAAAGCTAAGCAGTTAATCTAGCGCCGAATTAATGCACTAGTATAGTATAAGTCCTTTGTACCGAAAAGATTGGCTGCCCCAACCAATTCATAAATGGCTGATAATCGTTGGCCACATTCACCAATCTGCTGGGGCAAGGGCAGATGCACTAGTATATTCAGCTTGACAAAGCTAAGCAGTTAATCTAGCGCCGAATTAATGCACTAGTATAGTATAAGTGCTTTGTGCCGAAAAGATTGGCTGCCCCAGCCAATTCATGAATGGCCAATAATCGTTGGCCACGTTCACCAATCTGCTGGGGCAAGGGCAGATGCACTAGTATATTCGGCTTGACAAAGCTAAGCAGTTAATCTAGCACCGAATTAATGCACTAGTATAGTATAAGTGCTTGAAGAAAAGAAGATTGACAATCATGAAAATGGCCAAATCAAAATGCCACGCTCACCATTCATTTGGGGCAGGGCATGCATGAGTATATTATATATGACACAAAAAAGCAGTTAATCTAGCACCGAATTAATGCACTAGTATAGTATAAGTCCTTTTTGTCGAAAAGATTGGTTACCCTAGCCAATTCATGAATGGCCGATAATCGTTGGCCACGTTCACTAATCCACTGGGGCAAGGGCAGATTAATTAAGCTATTCGGCCTAACATTAGTCCTTTGTGCCGAAAAGATTGGCTACCCCAGCCAATTGATGAATGGCCGATAATCGTTGGCCACGTTCACCAATCTACTAGGGCAAGGGCAGATGCACTAGTATATTTGGCTTGACAAAGCTAGGTAGTTAATCTAGCGCCAAATTAATTTAATAGTTCTGTTAAAACTTATTTCATGATCTTACATCTTATTTCATGATCTTAATTTAATAGTTCCGCTAAGAAGTTACTTATTTCATGATCTTCAATAACCAGAAAAGCAAAGGCAATTTTCATTCACAAATCGAGTATATTCAGTAAGCAGAAAAGCAAAGGCAATTTTCATTCATAAATTGAGTACATACAGAAGTCAATTTACACATGAAAGCTACCTTACGTTTAAACTTCTAACCAAAATACAGTCAAAATTTAACAAAACCTACATACATTCAAATACCAATACGAAACGAAATCACTTTGAGCCTAGGTTAGTTTTCGTGGTCGACTCACTCAATGCTCAGCGTCTACTGCAATGCGGAATCGGCTGTTCCGATATCACGTTAGCGGCAGCTAAGGCTTTGAGCCAGCCATGTTTGAAGCCCTTATTTTTGAACTTAGGCACTTCCTCGGCATAGCTCTCTAAGGCTGCGTCCTGGCCAGCTTGGAAGGCCTTGGATGTTTTAGATTCGGCTTTTTCCTATGCCTTCTTCAAATCTACTAAGTCGGCCTCCAGCTTGGATATTCTCTCGTTGGCCAATTTGAGCGCTTCTTCGCTCGCATTCGCTCTTCCTTTAGTAGCCAAACTCAATTGATCAAAATTCTTGGCCTTGTTAGCTTTGACATCAGCCCTCACTCTTTCTTCCATCGCTTTCATGGCCTCAGATTCGACTCGGCGAGAGGCCTCTACTGCTTTGTTCTTTTCAGCTTCAACTTCGACAGTCAGAAAGCTTATTTGCTCGATTGCGTTATGTTGGCGACGACCAATCTCTGCTATCCTCCCTGCCACCTACAAACCAACAAATCAATAAGATAGGTGATATACAAAACTTTTTAGTTTTTGATGCAGAACTAAGGATTAAGATACATACCAATATCATTGATTGAGCGGCTAATGTTATGGATAACAAATCAGGCTCTGCCCGAAAGGTCACCTTGTCAACCGACAACTAAATTGAGGAGGCCAAGCTCAAGGCCACTGTAGCATCTTTCGCTGCCGATGTATTGGAAGCAATCGGCACGTTCTTTATCCTGGGTTGTATTGTAAACGGCACAACCAGGTCCGATTCTTCTATGTGTGGCCATTTATCAACCAGGTTTTTTGTATAATCTTCGGTCTCGGCCGAACGTTTTTCGCCCCGTTGCTTCGACATCTGGCCCTCTGGTTGATCGACAACAAGCTCAGTTTCGGCCGTATCAGCATGAGTCGTCTCCTCAATAGGAGCAGGCAGTGCAAACTCAATCTTAACTTCAGGTGGAGAGGGTGGAGGCTGTGATCGTTCGACTTCGACTTTCTTGCATGCAGCCATCCTCTCAGCATTTTTCTTCTTGGCCAACTGAGTAAGCGATTCCCCAGCCATGTTATCAGGGTATGAGCCAGGTAGGTCCCCTAAGTCGGTGAAAATATCTTCGAAGGAGACGTCCGGTTGGCTCAAAGTTGATGGAGGATTGAGGCCGGTTTCCTCAAAAGCCGAATTCAGTGGCGCATTAAACTCTAGTCTTTCGAAGCTGTTCGAGGGTTGATCTGGCTGCTCAGCAACTTCGGCTACTTGTTCATCCACTGGCTTTGAATCTGAAGCTTCAAGACCAATTTGCCTAAGATTCTTGAAGTTCGGAAATATAAGCGCCGTAAGTTGCTGTTCACCCCTCGAAATCGGAATGTTATCTGCAACCGAAAACGTGGAGTAGGTTGGCTTGTATCTTAAAAGTATGTGGGCCGCCCTGTCTTGCTTCTAAAGATTCGAACAGCCAAGGAATTAGAGCGCGGTTTTAATCTACGCAAGTACAGCGTCATCGGCCGAAGTAAGAACTTTTTTCAAGTCATTACCTGCACAAAATAAAATCGTAAGTACGAAGAATTTAAGCCAGATAAATACTCAACAAATATACATAAGGGATTATACGGCCACCTGGTTCGCCTTTTTGCCTAGGCATTGGGTCTAGGCGATCTTCGCCCTCGCCGAATTCCCAATTATCGCGGACAACGACCATGACATCGTCAACACGTTTGCCAGAGCTAGCAAGCATAATCACTAAGTGATGATTGGTATCCTTGGCCCTGAGAAAATAGCATCCTAGCGAGCCAGTAGATTTGGCTAAGGCATAGCAATGCCAAATTGCAGGAATACCAAGATTAATCCTAAGGCGTCGGTTCAACTCTATAATCCCCATTATGATTCGGAAGAAATTTACATTATGTTGGGAAGGGATTAGACCCCAGTATCGAAGGACAACCCTTAAAAATGGGTGAAGAGAAAAAGGACTCTGCCCTCAACAATTGATAAGAGAGGAAAGATGATTGTACTTTCATCAGTCCTCTCCATATTAGTGGTGCTGTCTGCCACAAGTGACAGATGGACGTCGTCGAGGATGGAATAATGGTATCGAAAATCAGAAATTCGTTTCGAAGAAAGGAGTTCTTTCAAGTGTTTTGCCATCCTAGCCAACCTAAGGATTATGCGAAACCAAAAATAAACAAGGAAATGGGATTTGAAGTGAAGGAGAAGAGAACTACAAAAAGCAGAAGAGACAAGGAGAAATAGGAGGAAGTTGCAGAGGTCGTGAAATGGAAGTATATCGAGAGGCAAACCAGAAGCTCTGAGTATTCAAAAAACTTACCCTTGAAAGGACAACATAGTTTCAAATCGCATTAAATGGAGGAAGCGTACAAAGAGGCAGGAAAATGTAATGATGCCTGAGAAGCGTGTTCTGACATGCGTTGGAATGAGGTTAACTGCCATTCTTTCCTTGACTTTTCAAGTTCAAAACCAAACATGACGACTAACTGGCGTTAATAGGATGTTTGGGGGGCAATTATGGGAGCCGAATATTATGGGGGCAATAAAGTTGAATAATGGTATGAGGACAGTCAAAGACGAAATTTGTACTCGGCTTCATTCTGGATGATCCCAAAGCCGAATATATTAATCAACCGAGTAACCAGTTGAACTAAGGCCGAATACATAAACGTGCAACGGATTAAGGGTGGGCCCGATCCTGAGGCCCAAAAGAAAAATATAAATACAGGAGCGCCAGCCAAAAAAAGGTATGTGAGAACAAATAAGATTAACTTAAGATATAAGCAACCAAGAGAGTATATACTAACTAATCCGACGGAGTGCTAATTCCGGCACCCCCAACCGGAGTGTTCATTCCTTTTCAGGTGACTTGCTGAGGATCAAAAGCGTCCTATAGGATCCAGAGAGTATTTCCAAACCACTTCTCCACAAAGCAAATTGTGTAAATCGTAAATTTAAGCATAAATTTACGATTTAAAAAAATAAATAAATTTAAACATAAATTTACAATTTTGTAAATATGCAAATAAATTTAAACATATATTCACAATTTTTTTAATGCTATTTTGTAAAAATTGGGCATTTTTTGCAAAATTCTGTTTTTCAAATTTTTGTATATAAATTCACATTTTTCAGAATTTGTAAATATATGTGTTTTCCATAAATTTGTAAAAAGTTGCAATTTTTTTAATGCCAATTTAGAAAAATAATTTACATTTTATATGGTTGAAATATGTAGAAATTTTACGATAAAGTGACACAGTTATAGCAGGATATGTACCCATTCCAAATTATATTTTACTAATACATATATAGCATGGACATATATATATACAACAAAGATAACAATATTGTTTGACGTGACAAATTTTTTTTTTTTAAATTGCCCCTCTCTTTAAATTGAAGGGAAATTTAAAATTGCAATGATGTATTTTTTTGAAAACCAAACAATGACTTTTTCAAAATAGAGTTTTCAAATCACTTTTTAGAAATTGTTTCCAAAAAAATGGAACCAAACATAGTGAATATGATTATGTATATGAATCTGTTTCTGCTTTGACATCTGTACAAGACTCTGTTTCTATATGGGCATCATTCAGTAAAACCTTTACTTTGTTATTATTCACTGGGCATTCGCTCACTATTTATATTATGTATGTAGATGAGCAGGCGCGTGAACAGACCTAAGCTGCTGCTTGGAGCGTTTTGTTTTGTTGACCACCCTTTTGTGCCTCCCGAGCAGGTTTCGGATTAAGTCAAGTGGTCATGTTTTGGGAACGCTATTTTCAACTCTTGTTTTGTTTTCTTTTCGTGACTCTTGTACAATTTCTGACTTTCTGTATAATGGGCTAAGTCCTACTTTTGTCCTATCTGTATCGGCTAGTGACATAAGATTGTTGCATTATGACATCACATGTATGTATATAAAAGTTTAAATTATTTGTCCCATGTTTGTCTGCACGGCTCAATAGACGTTGTGTATTGTATATTTGCTTCTGCAGTTGTGGACGCGCCCTGAGGGACTTATGCTACCACAGTTTGGACTCGTTTTTGTCACGGTTCTTAATCTTAACCAAAGAGTCTAAATCTGGCAAATCGTTTTAAGAAAACAGATTTTTGAAAGAAGTGCCAAACATGGACTGCTTTGCCAGATATAGAGTCGCCACCTAAATATTTTTTTAATGGGGGAATTTAGGAAACCCTGACTTGATGCCAAAGGCCACGTGTCCGTCATCACCAAAGTTGCCTCGGCTCGGGAACTTGGTTACGATTGGGAAAGGTCAGCTATGAGCACCCCCGCTCGCCCGATCCGAAGATCGGCCTCTACTAACCATGATATCCAATTTTGAAAACGTTATGTGCTTTTATTTCGGTTAATTAGCTAGAATTACTATGTGATGCGCACAACACAAAAGTATAGACTAGATCGCCTAATTTGGAACGAAGCATTGCATATCCGTTTGTTTGGAAAACGCTTTGGAATTTGCTACTCGTAAGTAGGCTAAAATACAGATTTCAATAAGTTGTTCCAACTCAAACAATCTAACCTTCACCCACAGGCATTCAAGCAGTTTAATCAAATAAACATCTAGCCACATGGTAAACATGCTGTCATGTTAACATTCACACTCATGTGAGATGCTAAAGCATAAAGAGCTCACCTAGTACTCCGAGCCAAAACAAAAACTAGTTAGTAATCATATACATGATCCTAGTTCATGTTAAGATGGCTAATGTAACACATATAGGATGCAACTAGAATAGGCTCGGCTATCCTAAAGATGGCATGTGAAATGCTGCAACTAACAAGTACTCAACTTGGAATTGAAATACAAGTGCAGTTAGCATGATGTGCCGAGCCCGGTGCATGCAAGACAAATGTATGGATGCATGCATACATAGCATAAGGTATGCTAAAATAAATATGCCCTAGTACTAACCATTGAAAGCAGGTAAGTAAAAGGGAGAAAGAAGTGGGGGTTGGAAGACATACACACACTCACCCACACTTCTTACAAATTTGCCCTCGCTCGGAGGGACCAAAAGAATAATACAAATTTAATTAACCTACAAGCTAATTAAATAATACAGACCACCTAATTAATTACAAAATCAATTAAGCTAATGAAAACAGTAAAAGGCCTCGGGAAGAGGGTCCAATGCATGCGTGTTCGGGTTTGCTCGGAAATCTGTTGCCATGCACAAGTTGCCTCTGTTTACCCTGCTCTGCTCCTCTGAAAATTGCACAAGTCCCAAGGTCCACTCTCTGGACATTGGGGGACACCACCGGCCAAAAGTGAGTGGTCACCGGCCACTTGTGAAGCCATCGGCCACAGATGGATGGTCGGTCGGCACTCAAAATGGTCGGCTGGCCAAATCTTCCTACAAAAAACTGGTTTGACAGCAGCAGAGGACAGAACTTGGCATGGCAATGCATTTCAAGCAATGTATGCACTAACCACACTCCTTATCATGTTTATGACTCGAAGGAGGATAGGCCTCGATTCTCGGACCACCAATCGCGCATTTCCATGCATGATGGCCCAAAGAATCAAGTGTGCATTTTGATATGAAATGCAATGCACATAAGCAAATAAAGGGGCTCAACCTCTATCACAAGCAACTCGAGAGGCAAAGCATGCATGCCAATGCAATGCAATCCTAAGCATGTCGACTAGTATGCAAAATGAACCATGCAAGCAAGCAATGCATGTTAGGCGTACAACCTAAAGAAGCATGTAAGGCATGAAGCAATGCAACCTACAAGTATGCAAGATGCAATCTAAACATACAAGTATGCAAGGCATGCAACATCATACAAATGGGACCAAGCATGCGACAACACACAAGGTAAGCATGTAACACATGCTAAGGGAGGGACTTACACTAATTGGGCAGCCCTAAACTAGGTCCAAAACAGTGGCCAATGCTATGGAAATGAAAGACAATTACACATACAAACATGCATGCGAATGGGCCAATTCCTAAGCATAAAGGGACAACTTCTAAGCACACTTAAAAAGAGGTAAGCATGGACAATTAGCATGCAAGGTAAGCTCTGAAAATCATGTCAAAGATGATACCAAATCAATTGAACAAGATAAGCATAGCATGCAACATGGTCCAAAACTCAAGGCTAACAAGCCAAAATGTAAGGTATATACAAAGCATGCCATGGTCGACCAAAGCAACCCAAAATAGAGTTCAAGCATACCAAAACGAGCGTGGAAGCTTCACAAAGCTTAGCCAAAAACATGCTAGAACAAGGGCCCAAAGCATAAGACATGTTAAGGCTAAATAATGGCATTACAAGACATGTATGCAAAGCATGCAAGGTGTGTCCAAACCAACTCAACACAATGCTATTTCATGGCAAAATAAGCATAAATATCAGTCAAGGCATGGTCAACATGAGCCTAAACTAGATGCTCCTTTAAGAGGCAAAAATGGCCCTTTTCAAGGACAATAAGGAGAGGGGGTGGCCCTCTCCTTCTTAGGACCTCAAGGTACCATCCTCACCTCTAAAATCCCTCAAGATTTCAGTGGTGAGGAGGCCCAAACACAATGGTCCCAGAGCTCAACCAAAATGGCACAAAACAAAGGCCAAACAAGCCCTAAGAGGGGTCAAACAACCCCAAAGGTTAAAATACCCTTAACAAACTATTTAGAGCAGATAAAAATAAGACTTTTCTATGTTATATGCTAAGCTCAAAAACAGATGCAAGATAGGCTAAAAAGCTTTGCAAAAATGGGGTAAAAAAAGCAAGTTTGTTACCCTTGAAGACCTCCTTCACAAATGGTGGTCCAACTGCCTTTCCAAGCTCAAAACCAGCTCCAAAACTTCAAAACAACCCTCAAGGGCCTCAGCTCCTAAGAAAAGGTGTGATGGTGGGTGTTTGTGCACAAAAATGGAACTAAACATACACTAAACACAAGAAAGAGAGAGATATAGAGATAAAGGATATATGTAAACCCTAACCCAAAAAATCAAGCTCTGAAAATGTTGTCTAAAATGTCTAACCCTGAAACAAGAGAGAAGAGCCCCTCTTTTATAGACAATTTATCTTGTAAAGCTTCCAAAGGAAGCTAACAAGAGGGCAATCCCTCCATACACGTGTATGGAGGGGGTGATAGTGTATGCCAGCTGCAAAAAAATATCTGCAAAAGCAGATGCACAATAGTCGGCTGGCCAAAAATGCAATTAACCAAAAAAAGATAGCCGGCCGGCCATCTATAGTGCCGGCCGGCCAAACATTTGGCCGGTGGCAACAAAACACAGCCGGTGGCCTCAAGCCATGGCCGGTGGACTGTGGGGATGACCCACAAGCCATTCCCTGCCTCTCCAAGGCAAAACACAAGTGTTTGGTGCAAAATCAGACACAAAATAGTCAAGTCAAGAGATCCTGAGACAAGGCGCGTGGCCGAGACCTCCGAGAACTCAAGACGAACACAAACATGGATGATCACCGAGTGTTCAAGCGGTGACGCCCAAGTCTTGAGGACGGTCAAAAATGAGGTGTCTACATTAGTCCTTTAATATATGTTAATCCGTTTAGAGGCCTTTGGTAATCCCAGGATTACTGGCTAGTTACGGCGCTAAACTTATAGGGGCGGATTTGGGTCGTGACACACGGTGTTTCCTAGCTATAGATGCTTCGGCAACTCTTTTTGGGTAGTTCAATCCCTTTTTTCCCCCTCCCCCCTTTTTTAGGGTGTAGTGTTTATGTATTAAGCACTTTTTGGCATTTTTTATTTAGTGGACTACCATATTTGTTTGGTAGCATTTATTTGGACTAGCCGTTGAATTTTTTTCAGCTTCTTTCAGTCATCCATTGGCAAGCTGCGATTGTTGAATATCTTCACACCAGCTTGAGAAGGAGTGTTGAATATAGAAATTAGAGTATATACAATTTTTTTTTCTTATTTTTAGTATTATATATATAATCTGTGATTGTGTCAATCACTGATTTAGTATTGTTTTCTTATTTATATCGTTTCCTAAATTGTATTATGAACCTCATTCATGGATAAACCAAATAATTTTTTTCATTCCTTTATAACTCTATAACCATGATTTCTATCCTAAAAGAGCATATACCCACCAAATGTATAATTCATACACACCTCTTCACAACTTTTACCTTTAACTACACATTCATATATACAGAATGCGACCTTTTAGCGAGTTATATAATTTCCCCACAAACACCAAATTATAATTGCTAACGAATTTCTGGGATATTATATTACTGAACTCTCTAATTGAATTCTAAGAACCTCTGTTAGGGCTAAGCTCCAAATCATTTCCATTTTTTTTTTTTTTTGGAAGGGATGGAGGTACAAAGGGGGGCTAAGCCGCAAATGCTAGGAAGAAACAAAGTGAGCATTACCATCCAAGTGATCAGCTAGTATATCATATATTTGTGTACTCTGGTTAGGTAGTGAATTATCTATTTACTCAATGAAGCTCTGAAAGGACATTTCAGATATTTGTAAATAAATATAGGGAATACCCTCAAAGAGGTAAAAATCAGAACATTGGATTAATTAAATATCAATTGTTTGTCAAATGATTAAATTACTAATGATTTCACTAATGAAGTGATTTAGTGACCTCTTTTGGAAATCAAGTCAATGCCAAGAGCAATATCATGCATTTTACCAATTAATGGCTTACATACCCAAAAGAAATGAGAAGGGGCTACAAAATAAGATGATTATTCTGTAATGAGAATAACAAGTTAAACTCAAGCAAACAAGGTCTTAAATTCCAATTACTTGAAAATTCAACATAAATTATCAAACTTAGGTTCATTTTGGAAATTGATTTCTTAGTAATTTTTTGACTTTATATAAAAAGATGTATAAAAAAATAAACAGAATAATTGACTCTTTTTTCTTATATAGTAACTTTTTAACTTTTTGACTAAAAAAATAACTTTTCAAAACTGACAGTTTTTAGAAATCTTGATATATTTATATTTTGCACCGTCACTTAAATCTTGCTACTCCTACTTGGACATCAAAATACTTATATGATAAATTACCAAAAGATGACAAATGCAAGTACCAATGGCAAATACAACTTGAAGTTATGATCCATATGGATGATAAGAGAAAAAGAAAAAGATCTCACATAAGCCAAAATCCCACACACAAATATGCATGACACATCACAAAGTTGAGTTAAAATATTAAACTTGGGAAGTATTATTAAAAAAATTTATTTTATTTCTATGCAAGACACATCACCAAGTTAGGTTAAAATTCTTGATTGTAAGAAAGAATCCCACACATGACGTGTGATCATCAAAAAAATTATATTTCAATACAAATTTAGCCTTTTTCCAATAAAAGTTATGATCAAACATTAAATAGCAACTTAAACCTTGACTCCTTTTTGTGGGCTACATTAATGCAAGGATTTCTCACAGCCTTGCTGTTTCTCAAGACCATTAATGCTTACACATGGTGGCACAATGAGTTTCGCAAGTTGAAATTCAAATTGATAAACAAAGAAGGTTAAGTCTTTTCAAAAAAAAAATTCTAAAACTAATCCCACAAAATCAAACTGTGGGTGTTGATTTCCGACCATACAATCAAAAGGGGAACTCAGTTGGAGAGCAGGGGCAGAATAGATTGAGTCCAACAACTTGTAACAATAATATGAGAATTCAGTGGTGGTTCGTCCACCTGGGGGCACTCCGACGATCAAGTCAGTAAAACAATATCTCTCACAGATAGCAAATACTACTTAAACTCACAAGAAAGAACCTAACTTTTATATCCAGCAGCGACCTGATCACCTAGAAGGCTCACTTCATTGGACTCAGGCTCAATACTCATCATGAACTCTTAGCTAGATAGGGATAAACTCTTCATGAGCCTTATCCTTATCTTGACTGAGATCCTTTCCTGTTCTAGGATTCTTTTTCTTTATCCGCTTATCTCAAATTTCGACATCTCCGCAGATAACCTCGGTTTAGCCGAGATCACCTTGGCAAACATGACCAGGCCACGTGGCACCTCAGCTAACACTTTGGTGTCACTTTAGCCACATGCTGTCACTCACAAAACACCTCCTTACAATTGCCTCCTAAGTTCTATTACCTCGGCAATCTGAGGTGATAAAACCTACATCATTTGTCTAACCAACACGTCGGCTTAAAATTCAGATGCTACTCCGACCGAGATCATGACTCGTTGGCCTCAAGTAACTAAGATTTAATTACCCACTTTATCAAGAATCAAGAACCAATTCTCAAGTTTTTACACATCTCGACCGAGATCACACCTCTGGCCGAGGTCACAACCACATTACTTAAGAATTTCAAGAATTAAGCACGTATTCTTAGTGCGCATAAGCTGTCACACTTCCCCGTTCCAATCATTTCTTCCACGTGTTCCATTCTTATTGGTTCATACCAGACACGTGCTATCAAGTCGTGTCGTTTCTATCCACGCCACCTGACAGGCACGTCGCCCAAAGTACCTTATTATGTTTTGCCGCCTTTTCGTGTTTTTGACAAAATTCATTCTCTCTCCCTTCGTCTCTTCACTTCTGCAAATTTCATTTCTCTCTCTTCTCAAATTTTCTCTCTCTAAACTCTCTCTGTCAAACCACCATTTTCAAGCTCTGCAACTGCTCCATCCGTCACCGCCAGAGAACTTATCATCATCTAATTCTGATCACTCACGTCGTCTGACTCTAGCGATCCTCATCCCGATGTTTATTTCCTCGGTTTCACACTATAAGTCTTCAATTTCCTCTTTTTCATTCTTGTTTTATGCTGTTCTTAAATATGTTATTGTTGTGAACCGTTTGATCACTCCCATTGTTCTGTGTATCAACTTTTATATTCATTCCCTGATTTGCTTGCTACTTTCATGCTCTAGACATTGTGAATTGTAGTGCTCCAAAACAAATACAACAAGCCAATCTCATAAGCAGAAATATAATTTAAACATGTTTTCATTCATCAGAGTTTGATATACAAAATGTGACACATGCAGTATACATTCATAAATAGTTCATCCTGAATCTATAGCATGTGTTACAAGTGGTAATAAAGGATGAAAGCTAAACAGGTATTTATATGCCTTAAAAGCTTACATCTTTCCAAGACTTTGCTTGGTTACAACAAAATGGGTCAGAAGCTCAATACACATAAAGCCCTAGGCTTGAAAAGAAAGTAAATACAAAATAAACAAAAGTGAGCTTCAACCTCGCAGTCCTCCCAGGCTAAGTCCTTGGCGGAGGCATATCACTAGCACCTGAAATGGTTTTTCACAAGTAGGGTGAGCCAAAGCCTAGTAAAGGCATTCTAACACAATATATGAATCTTAACAAAGATATAAATATGAAGTGTATATACAATGCCTAAGACAAAATCATTTACAACTCTTTCGCAAAACCATGCCATGCGAAGTTTTATAACACTATCCATGTTATCTTAACCCCTTTCTAACTCAATTCATTTTATCTTAATCCATGAGTTACCTCCATTTATTACTGATAACCAAATTGAGGATACACTTTAAAGGTTCTCAAATCAATATAGTCATCACACAAACACTTCCATTTGCCATTTTACGAAAATTTCGTCCGCGGGAATCAGCACCCATGTATACACAATGTTTTCAGGACTTTCACCTTGGATGCACAGGCCAACTTAATTCAATGGATTCCATCCCTTTCTCCTCCCAAACATGTGGTGCATCTCCATTCTCCTCCCAAACATCATACATATAAAATGTATTAAACACAATCATATTCAATAACAATCAATAAGAGATTAGTTTCAATTCTCATAATCCTCATACAATTTCTACAACAATCATGGCTATCTTCCACCAATAGCCCAAAATAGATATTTCTAAACAGATATACAATCTCTAAAATAGATAAATTATTTAAATTTTCATAGGTGAGAGGTAATACATACCCAACTCCACCATTTATATAAACATCCATCCAATTTCATGTTTCCAGTACCAATTTCATTATTTATAGAAAATAATCCTTTAAGAAATTTTAGGGCAAAACCCTATTTTCGTCCAAAACTCAACCTATGTGCCAAAATCAACAATCTCAAAACCACACAACCTCATATCTACACTCATAATCATTCTCAACACCTACATTTGAAAACCCTTCTTTTGATTTTGAACTAAAACCCAAGGTTTGTTCAAAATCACCTCAAGTTTCAATATTTCTTACACATCAATAAAAAACCAAGTTAAAAACCATATGAGAGTGTAGAAAAATCCCTACCTCAAGTCTAGAAGTCGAGAGAGAGAATGGAGACACTTCAAACACGCTGAAATCCAACTCTATTCGGATGAGAATAAAGCTTTTGAGATGCTCTATCTTTTTAACAAAGAGAGTAGGGTGTAGAAACCACTAAATCTAGGTGAAAAAGTAGAAAAAGAGTGAGTTTTAGAGAGAGGAGCTCTAGATCTAGGGTTATGAGAGAAAAAGAGTTGAAAAAGTGATATAAAAGAAGGTTGCTGCGAACTGATATACACACAGTCTGCTCGAGCGCAAAAGTTGATGCTCAAGCGTCAAACACAATAAGTTGTTCCGCTCGAGCGCAACAAATGACTGCTAGAGTGCAGAATACACACATCCAATAGTTTTGTAGACAGAAGAACTTTGCTCGAGCGCAAGAATGGCTGTTCAAGTGCACACTCGCTTGAGCGTAGAATATACTCTCCCAGTAGTTTGCAGACCTGCAAAAATACTGAGAGTTTGCAAAGCCCACTCGAGCACAAGAAGTGCCACTCGAGTGAAAGAGCAAAATTCTGGGCCGCAAGAGTTGGGGAACCAAACAATCAACCTGTCCCAAACACAACTACAACAACCCAATAGCCAAGTTTAAAGGAAAAGAAGATAAGCAAGACATATTCAACAGTACACAACCAAGAAACTTGAGTCCAGAATACAATAAAGGTTAGGTCAAAACCGGAACTGCTATAATCTCTCCCCTTAAGGAATTTCATCCCCAAAATTTAAATCAAGTTTTAAAACTAAGTTGAAACCAATTTCAATAACGATAGATAATCAATTCCAATACCAAGATCCATTCTCCGGTCATTTCTTTTCATCAACTTGATACACAAGTTCCAATATTGAAAGTAAAACCTACATTTCCCAAAACATACACAACATATACAATGTTCTCTTATATCCAAAATATACACAACATAACAAATTTCCATTACATTCTCAAAACATCAAAAAATAAGTCTGGATATTTCTCACGAACTTCTAACTCGCGTTCCCAAGTTGCTTACTCAATCCCGTGATGTTTCGACAATACATTAACTAAGGGAATTGTCTTGCCCTGCAAGACTTAGTCCCGTGTATCTAAGACTCTCACCGGTCTCTTCTCATATGAGGCATCCTCATCTACTTCTAAGTCAGTCCAATCCAACACGTGCGATGGATCCGGCTCATACTTCTGAAGCATGCTAATATAAAATACATCATGAATCCTGAAAAGTTGTGGCAGTAAGGCCAAACGATAAGCTACCTCCCCAATTCGCTCAAAGATCTTAAAAGACCCAATGAATCGAGGAGACAACTTCCCACTCTTTCCAAACCTCATCAAACCCCTCCTAGGTGATATCTTCAAAAAGACATGATTTCCCACCTCAAAAGACAAGGGTCTCCTCCTATGGTCAGCATAACTCTTTTGGCGACTCTAGGGTATAGCCAACCTCTTACGGATAAGTGCAACCTTCTTTGTCGTTTCTCAGACTAACTCTGGGCCAAACATTGGTGCATCACCCACCTTGGCCCAACACATAGGAGACCTACATGGTCGGCCACATAAGGCCTCAAACGGTGCCATGCTAATACTCAATTAGAAGCTATTATTATAGGCAAACTCCACTAAAGGCAAGAGCCTCTATCACGAACCCTTAAAGTCAAGAACACAATCCCGAAACATATCTTCTAAAATTTGAATGGTGCGCTCTGACTGCCCTTCAGTCTGAGGATGATATATGTTGTGCTAAAAGTCAATTTTGTACCCAAGGCACCCTATAGGCTCTGCCACAACCGGGTCGTAAAGCGCAGATCTCTATTTGAAACAATCGTCACTAAAACCCAGTGCAACCTCATTATGTCCCTAATGTAAAGGTCAGCAAGATAATCTACTAAGTCACTTACGCACATAGGTATAAAGTACGCCGACTTAGTCAACCGGTCAACTACCACCCAAATGGCATCACTACCCATTGATTCCTCAAAAGGCTCATAACAAAATCTATCGTGACATGCTCTCACTTCCACTCGGCTATAGGCAAGGGTTGTAACAAACCCGCTAGCCTCTGATGTTCGGCCTTCACTTGTTAACAAGTAAGGCACCTCAATACGAACACGGCTACAACTTTCGTCATACCTCTCCACCAAAACTGAAAACTAAGATCATGATACATTTTTGTGCCTCCCGGATGCACTGCAAGGTGTGAATGGTGAAACTCTCGGAATACTTCCTCTCGGCAAGACTCCGGCACGAACAAACAGTCACAGTATCTCACACTCAAGTCGGGATACACATTCAAGCCTTTCTCCACCTTCTCACTATAGATCTTTTCCCAGAGGGATTCTACTTTAAGATCACCCTTTTGTGTTTCTATCACTCAGTTTACAAGTGTAGGTTGTGCGACTATAGAAAACAAGGTTGCAGACTCAACGGACTCACCAAGATGCAAGTCGAACTCCCCAATAGCACCCAACATCTCTCATTCCTAGATGGAAACACTAGCTACACTATCCATGGATTTCCTACTCAAGGCATCGGCCACCACATTGCCCTTTCCCGGATGATAATACAACTCGAAGTCATAATCTTCTATGAACTCCATCCACCTCTTCTGCCTCAAATTCAAGTCATTATATGTAAACAGATACTTTAGACTCTTGTGATCCGAAAACACCTCAAACTTCTCACCATACAGATAATGTCTCCAAGTCTTTAGGGCAAAAATCATTGCCGCTAACTTTAGGTCGTGAGTAGGATAGTTCCTCTCATGTATTTTCAACTATCGCGAGCCATAAGCTAGTACTTTTCTCTCTTACATCAAAACACAACCCAAATTTTCCCGTGAGGCATCACAATACACCGAATAACCCAAACCCCTCTCAAGAATAATCAAAACTGGAGTAGTGGTAAGTCTAACCTTAAACTCTTGGAAAGACTTCTCACAAGTCTCATTCCACACAAACTTAACTCCTTTCCTCGTCAATCTAGTCAATGGTGAGGCCAATCTAGAGAAATCCTTCACAAATCGACGGTAATGCCCCAGCCAACCCCAAAAAACTACAAATCTCAAAAGCGTTCTTAGGTTGTTCCCAGTCTTGCACTACCTTTATCTTAGATGAATCTACAGTTACCCTATCCTCGGATACCACGCGGCCTAAGAACTTAACTTCTCTCAGCCAGAATTCACACTTCCCAAACTTAGCATACAATTTGTGGGCTCTAAGTAACTCAAGCACCACCCGCAAGTATTCCTCGTACTCCTCCTCAGAGGGTGAGTAAATCAAGATGTCGTCCACAAAGACAACCACAAAACATTCTAGAAAATCACAAAAGATCTGGTTCATTAAGTCCATAAACACAGCTAGTGCATTGGTGAGCCCAAAGGGCATCACTAGAGACTCATAATGGCCATACCGCATACGGAATGTCATCTTTGGGATATCCTCCTCCCTTACTCTTAACTAGTGGTAACTCAATCTCAGGTCTATCTTAGAAAAGCAACAAGACCCCTTTAACTGATCAAACAAATCATCTATACGAGGCATTGGGTACTTGTTCTTAATAGTCACCCGGTTCAACTTCCGATGATCTATACAAAGTCACAAAGCACCATCTTTCTTCTTGGCAAAAAAAATCAGTGCTCCCCACGACGAAGTACTAGGGTGGATGAAACCCTTATCTAACAATTCCTAGAGTTGAATCTTTAACTCACTCAACTCGGCAAGTGAGAACCTATACGGTGCCATAGAAATCGATGTCGTGTCAAGCACTAAATCAATAGAGAACTCGATCTCTCAATGAGGTCGTAAACTAGTAAGATCATCTAGAAAAACATTCAGTTATTCACAAACTACCTTTGGCAACTCAACTCAGAATTCATCACACTCAGTACTCAGTAAGTTGGCAAGGAGGCAACTAAGCTCACTCTGACCACGCTAATCATTTACTGGTGATAAGACTCTATCCACCCAGTCCCGTAAGAAACAAAAACAATCACCGCTCAAAGTACATACAGTAACCCTCTGACGATAGCAATCTATAATAGCCTGATATGAATACAACTAGTCCATACCCAATATAACATCAAAGTTAGACATATCAATCAATACAAATGCAAATGGAAGTCAGCGACCGACAACCTCTATATCACAATCCTGACACCCCCATTTCAAGACAACCTCACCACCAATATGTGACTCTACACAGATAGGGGATGCTAACTGAGCCAACTCTAATCCCAAAACCGATGCAAATGCAAATGAGATAAATAAATGGGATACACCCCATATCAATCAATACATTAGCAATCGAATTGCAAACAAAAAGATACCTCTCACTACCAAAGGCGCTAGCACTAGATCCAGCGTGGTAACAACATACACACGCCCTGTAGGCCTCTGCTCAACCTGCTCACCCCTCAAAGCATAAGCCTGATGTACTGATTGAGCCGAAAAGGCTTCCTGATTGGCCCTCGAGGCCTGTGCTGACTGTGTCGGTTGGTGGCTCTGTGTTTGCCTCGAACCAGGCGCACCGGGTGTGCTACCTAACTGAGGACAAAATCTCTTCATATGCCCTTCCTGCCCACACTGATAACAAGTGAGCGGCTACTCTCTCCCTTGACTCTGGCTTTGAGAACGAGCCGAAGACGATGCAGACCGCTGCCCACCTCCTCTTTGCGAGCAAGCTGGAGACTTGTGGCCCAACTGGCCACACTTGTAACAAGTGAAATCTCCCTAGCCACCTTTCCTTGAACCCGAACTCAGTACTGGAAAAGTAGACCTTAACTGAGCTCCCTGGGACGTTTGTGGATTAGAACCCCTATGCCTCTTACTATCCCCTTGTATATCCTAACTCCTCTTAAAGCCCCTTATCCTCTCATCCTCTATTTGTATTTGTAAAATCCCATATATTTTTATAAAAAAAAAAATAATAATAATAATAATATATTTTTAATTTTCTTAATTAATTATTCACAATATTTTGAATTTAATAGTCACTAAAAATTTATTCAAAATAAAATATTTTTGACTTTATATTATTCAATATTAATTTCTGAACCTTATGATATTTTTATTATATTTTTCTCTATATTTTTTGTAATCAAATTACACTGAAACCTAATATTTTATATATTAAAACCCAATCAAAAAAAAAAAAAAAAAGAAGAAAACCATGGGTTTGCTCCCCAGGTTTTTTCTCACTTTCTACCTTCAACGTGCAACAATTTTATGCATCAAAAATGTGGTGGACATGCAATGCCACTAGGTGTTCACTTTCTCAATTTTTTTTATTTCTTTTCATCTTCCTCATGTTGCCCATAACTTGAGCCTAACTCTTCCTCACCTCTCTTCACTTCCAGTTTCATCTCTCTTGGTTCCTTCTCTTTCTCTCCGCCTCTCATTCTCAAAACTCTATTTCTCATTCCTTATCTATGTTTTTCCTCCTCCCCCGACCTCCATAGCCATGGCCTCAACCCATACTATCACCATTCGAACAAATAACCCGCGAACTTCACCACCATTGGCGCACCGTCGGACCACCACCACCACCATCACCTAATTCCATTATCATCTAGAGCCACTATTCACAATGTATTGTAGCTAAAGAAAGAGAAGAAGAAGAAAGATGGAGGAGAAAGAAACAAAGTTAGAGAAGTTTATTTTGAAGTTCAAAAGTTGGTTTTCGGCTTACTTTCGGCATGCCAAAACCATCCATTCTGGGAAGAAGTGAGAAAAATAGGCCATGTAAGATGAAGTACGAAGTAAATTGAAGAGATTGGCGAAAGAATGAAGTAAAACCGTTAAGAATTAAGAAAGTTATGGAGTCCGAAAGATGGTTCGAAAAAAATGTCCGAGATGGTAGGAAAGTAATCTTATTTTTCGTCAAGTTTTGGAGATCCGACGGCATGCAAAAAGAGACGGAATGAGGCGTGTGAGTAGTGAACCAAAAACTAGGCCGTGAGGTGAATCCAATGAAAGAAAAATAAGATAAAACGGAGTTACGATGAAGAAGATACAAACATTTGAAGTGGTGACATTGAAACTAAATTTCTGGGTCTTCTGTTTGTGCATGCCACGGCTAATGGAGAAGATGAACTAAATTTTATCCAGTGTTTCTCAGCCCATGGTGCTACGGTGCATCCTAGTACATTTAGGTTAATCGAGTGGTCCTATGACTTTGGGGATGACCACCCTTAGGTTTTTCGACGTGTAGAATCCATTTTTGGGGTTAGATCTTGCAAATTCTAAGTCTAAGATGATGATCAACAACTAAAAGTTCTAAGAGAATCCAATGGAAGATCAATGGTGAGATCGCATCCGATTAATGTGAAATTTCAACAAGACGATCATGGAGCCAGGACGGTCATATCTTACGATCAGAATCATAAATCAAATTCGGATGATAAATCGTTAGCAACCTAACATAGTAAGAAAATCCACTCAACCCTCTCATTTTTTTAATTGAAATTTCAGATTATATACATATGATAAAATGTTTAAACTTGTAGATAGAATTTTATTTATAATGGTATGAAAATTTATGATGGTATATCAAATATTGGTAGTCCGAAAATCATGATAATATTGTGGAGTTTGGACTTGCATGTGAGTTTATACCATTAAAAAGATTATTGAAGATGTTATTTAGCCCTTTAAATCTATCAGAAAGTTGTACGAATTTTTAGACAATTTTACACTCGAAATTTATGATTTCTTCTACAAAGTTGTTTATAATGATATCTAGTTCATTCACAAAATTTTTCAACAATTATTGAGTTTTGTACGAATTTATACAGATTTTTAACCAAATCTGGAGCTATAGGCAGATTTTATTATGTGTTTGAAAAATCATTAAAAATTTTATATTAAACCAAATCTGCTAATTTCTAAGCAAAAAATGAAATTTGAGAAGTCTATTTTCATAATAAATTTTTATATTATGTAATTGATTTATAAATTGAAGTATGGAATTAATTTAAGAAAATGTGATAAATCTGTGTCATGAACATTCTTGGAATTTTTAAGAATTATTTATAATTTATTTTTGGAAACTGCTTTCTGAAAAACGACCATAACCTGTTTATTGAGTATTCTGTAGAGTTATATGAATTTTAGAGTTGTATAAGTAATTTATTTATAATTTCATTTGCAAGAAATACATTCTAAAAATTTTGGCAGATTAAGGAGGAATAAAAATAAATAAATAAATAAATAATCTCTTCAATTGTTTTCCTTGGACTAAAATTTAATATGGTGCTAATCTAATCTTGTAGATTAAAAGTCCATGCATGTGTGTGATTATAAATTATTTATCTTCTTTGGTTATCTAAATAATTATTTCATACCATGGTTTAAATAAATTGTTTATTTAAATTTTGTACAATTGTTTATTATTGTGTGACATGTGTAATATTTTATGTTGGGAATTTTAATGAGTTGGTAAACCATTAATTGTGATTAAAAATTGGAATTATTGGTGATTAATATCAAAAATTAACTGAAATGATTAACGGCATACACAAAGTTAAAAATTGACAGTCAATACCGGTTGTTCAGGGTGGGCCCTGGTTTTGAGAATTCGCGGTTGTTCAGGGTGAGCCCTGGTTTTGAGAATTCTCACCTAAATTGTGTTGCGAAACTCTAAGATGGCACGGGACTTATTTGAACCCTTTTCGGTATTCGGTTTTGGAATAAGGGTGGATGTGCAGGTGGCACACAGGGAGGTTACGTACCCCTAGCAGACTGTTTCCTTGGGGCAGACCACGGATGCCACTGCTCGAGTATATAACTCCGGACGTAGGCATCCCTGGTAGTTACGGTTGGTAACACTTAAATATTTGACCAAGGGAGGGTTTCAAATTAACCGTTGCCATGCTTAGTGGTTGGTAAGTTAAATCTCTTTGGTGAGATTTCGAGTGTCACCTAATTTATTAAAATTATTGAAATTATTTTAATGGTTGTAATTTATGTTTACAATTATATGGTTATCTCATGTGTATAATTTCATTATTTTTCTCTTAAAAAGAATGGTAGGTTGGTTATGTTTTCTTACTGTGTTGCAAAACTCATGGCATATATTTTTGTTGCCCTGGCGTTTTATGCCAAGTTTTGACGAGGAAACAATTGAAGCTGAGATGGAGTTTACGTTAACGTAGAGCCTTGGCTGACTTGAAATCATGACTAAAGTCGAATAACGTTATTATCTTATATATTAGCTATTAAGGACCTTATAATTTTATTTGATGTTGTATTTGGATAATTTTAAGTTTTTATTTAATATTATTTGAACCTTTGGTTATGTACGAGAGTTGGAATGCTCTATTAAGATGTCAACTTTTTAGTTTATTAAGTCAATTTATTTATTTAATTTTCCCTTGATGTTCAAAAAAAAAATTGGGGCGTCACAGTATTACAGTCTCCAGATGAGCCGCCACCTCCACAAGGTGTCCATAATCCCTAATCATCGACCCGGCCACTTTAAACACGAGTCCAGTCCTTAACCTCTTCTCAAACTCCAGACAATGGCTCTCTTCAGTCGCCATTAACTCTGGTGCAAACCTAGAGAGGCTAATGAATGCGGCCTCAATCTCGACCACCGGTGTGTTCAACTACTTGAGCTGAGAAAATTGATCCCTCAATTTCTCCCTAATAGTGGGAGGCAAGAACTTGTCTTGGAAGGCGTCAACGAAAGCCTTTCAAGTCACTCCAATGCGCCCACGCTCATACTTCCACCATTGACCTGCATCTCCCTTCAGCTAGAAGGATGCTAAGGTCACCCTCAAACCCCCATTTTCAATGTCAAGCATCTCAAATGTCTTCACCATCTACGCTAGCCACTTATCCGCTTTTAGTGTCTCTTTGGGATCACCCAAAAACTTATCCGGATTCAATCGGAAGAACTCCCGCTTCAGAAAAGATGGCATCGCCTCAGCTACTTAGGCCTGAACTTGATTCTTAGCCTTGAGAATGTCTATAGATTCCCTCAATATTCCATCCATTTCACGTGCTAATGCGTCCATGGCCTGTTGACTAACTAGTTCGGCTATATTGGTATGACCAACACGTTTCTCTTGTGCCGGAATATCATCTGGTATCGGCATCTCCTGCATCTAGGCCTACCATGCCAACCACCATGTCCACTCCTTGATACCCTAATGAAGGTAACAAAATAAATTAGCACATTCACAAATGTGTCGAAGCAAATTCACATATATCCTAATGTAGTGGACAACGGTAATTCACTCCACATAAGCACGTAGTCACATAAACATATACGAATTTCGTTCCCGGATAATGACTGTCCCGCGACGTTGCCAGAGTTCCAATTAGAAACAGCAGTGATCAATTGCTCGTCTAATAGGACTTCTAGAAACCCGTAGGCTCAATCAACATCCTAGAAATTAAATCCCATACCCATATAATCACATAAGCATGTTATCACATAACATTACAAACAAATAAACATCTCTGTCAAGCGAGATAAACCCATTATGGTAAGAACCACTTCCCACGTGTATTTAAACTTGGTATGCTTTGATACCAAGTTGTAACGCCCCAAAATAAATACGACAAACCCATCTCATAAACGAAAATATAACTTAAACAATATATTTTCATTTATCAGAGTTTGATATACAAAAGGTGACACATGTAGTGTACATTCATAAATAGTTCATCCTGAATCTACAGAATGTATTACAAGCGGTAATAAAGGATGAAAGCTAAACAGGTATTTATATGCCCTAAAGGCTTACATCTTTCCAAGACTTTGCTTGGTTACAACAAAATGAGTCAGAAGCTCAATACACATAAAGCCCTAGGCTTGAAAAGAAAGTATATACAAAATGAACAAAAGTGAGCTTCAGCCCCACAGTCTTCCTAGGCTAAGTCCTTGGCATAGACATATGACCAGCACCTGAAATGGTTTTTCCCAAGTAGGATGAGCCAAAGCCCAATAAAGACATTCTAACACAATATATGAATCTTAACAAAGATATAAATGTGAAGTGTATATACAATGCTTGTGACAAAATCATTTACAACTCTTTCACAAAACCATGCCATGCCAAGTCTCCGATGTAGATATCGCAGGGTTTTGGTTTTTCTTCCTCATTTTACGTGGCTGGTGCGGAGTTCTTGGGCCCTAATAGGTTTTCTTCTTGTTCTCTTGGACATCCCAAGCCGCGGCTCACCGAAGCCCGCATGGGGATTGCTCCTAGAGTGAACTCGGCCACAAAGTCGGCCAGAACCTGGCCCTTGATTGCCATTCTAAGCCTGAATTCCAAGTTGTACTGGCCCATCACTACTACCCATCTGGCTACTCTTCCTATCAGATCTCTGTGCTACAATAGGGACTTTAGCGGATGTTCAATTAGCACCATAATTTTGTGGGCTTGAAAGTAGTGGTTCAACTTTTTCGAGGCCATTACCAAGGCCAATGTCAATTTCTCCAAAGGCAGGTACCTAGTTTCTGCACTTGCTAGGGTCTTGTTGACCTAGTACACTGCCTTTTACTCTCCTTCTTCTTCTCGGATTACCACGGCACTCACGGCGTGGTCTGAGACTACCAGGCATAGGAACAATTCTTCTCCTGGTATCAGGTTTGACAGTATTAGTAGGGTTGTCAAGTACTTCTTCTAGTCAGTCAAAGCGACTTCGCATTCTTCTGTCCGTAGAAAATCTGTGAGAACCCGAATATACAAATAAAATAAATAATTAGATAATAATAATTTTACAAATCTCAAATATTTTATTGTGAATCCTTAAGTGCGACTTAAATATTATTGAAGGGTCTTTTAATTAATTTTTAAACTTAAAATAAATTTATGTTGAAAGTATTTAATTTAGAGGCAAGATTTATTATTTTAAAAAAAAATAGAGGGTAAGTTTGTAAGTATATTTTGTTATATTAATAGTTATATTTTATTTAAATTAATGGGTTAGAAAATAAAATAATATAAAGATAATAATTTAGAGCCTTTTGTTTAGATATATAAAGTAACCCTAAGTTGCCTAATACAATATATAACAACCCTAGGGTTCCTAATCTACACTATAGCAGCAGCAGGAGGCAGCCACGGGGAGAGAGAAAGATTGAGAGAAAAGAAGAAGAAAAAAAAGGGTTGCAAATAAGGATGGATTTTTGGGTGTGTACTAGGTCTCTGTCTCTCTTCTTTCTTTTGTTTTTGTTCTTTATCCTTACTCTATGATTATTTAGTTCATTGATGGAGAGGTTGTAGGTTTATATATTGTGTATATAGAAATCCTATTAAGAAACTTGAGGAGCTAAATTTATGTGTAAAGATTGGGTGTAATTCTTAGTTCAAAAATTCTGCACAGAATCGCAAACTTTAAAAATCAAGAAATCATATCAAACGGATGAATTTTGAACTGAAATTTTTACAGTAGATCAATTACATATTGAATTGCATATTTGAATTTTTTCATAATTTTTGGGAGTCAAAATCCATATAAATTGAGGTATTCAAATCTGTCCAGGAAACCAGTCTGAAACAGTAAATTCGGGAGTGTTGTTCTCTTTGGGTATAAATCCAAAAATTATCAAATTAGTGTCATTAGAACCGGTTACGAGTCTAGTTTTTTAAGTTTTTGGCCTTGCATTGATTGCTCATGTATATTAAGAGAACCGTCAATTTCTTTAAAGTGCTGCAGAAAACAACCTATTTGGATATAATAAATTGTAGATAATTATTTTGATAAGCAAATCAAGTGAAACCAATTGGATTTGAAACTTAGGATATATTAGATTATATCTGGAGGTTATTGGAATTTTTCGAATAGCGTGGAGTAGGTTTTGTAATTTTCAAAGTTAGCGAATAGGTTGGGAAGGCTTGTTTGAATTCTGTTTTATCTTAAAGTCACAATTAATTAAGTTTTAACCGGAACCCATGTCTTGGGTGATTTTAAACCTTGAAGAACATGAACTTAGGTAATATTTAAGAGTAACGGTGAGTTAGGTTGAGCCGGGTTAGTGCGCTTTAGTTGAGGTTACTTAGTTCCTATTGTTTTTAGTGTTTTTAAATTAGTTGTGACGTGTAGTTTTTATACTTGGTTCAGGGCGCTAGTTGGACTTTTACACTCTATTCGATTCAAGGATTATATTATTTCGTTTCAGGTGAGTAGTTTCATGCTACGTATTTTTATAAATATTCCCCTACCCTGAACTGTTGGAAAATTAAATTGTTGTTTCATGACTAAACTGTTTTGATAAATTATTATATTATCAATGGAATCAAATTATTTCTGAAACATGTGTGAATTTGGCATACTGTAAACTATTTGTTTTGGTCTCATGTTTATAATGATGAACTACCATGTTTTGCGAAACTGATGTGTATTGATTATTGGGACCATATGTGTATTTAGTCCAGGGAACTTATTCCACTGTGTGTGGTGACTCTGGCCACTAGGAAACATATCCGGGTTGGGCCGTGATGACTCTAGTGCTCAACGATTGTAAGGAAAAGACCTTTAAAAACAACTAGGTGACCTTCAATCGGATCGTCTTTGAGAAAAGGCCCAGGTGCCACCCTGAGGATGACTCTTAGTTCGATTTTGGATCCAACGGGGCTTGTAGCCTTGAGAACTGTGTGGCATATTATTTGTTTTTCTTGGTACCCAAAAAATTATTGGTGTTCATGTTATAATCTGTTTTAAGTGAAAAATGTCGTTTATCATGTTCTTGCGAGACATGAGTATTTTAAATGTTGAACTGTGAAACCTTCTTTTTGAAACAGATTGTATTTACCAAACTGTATGCCAATCTAGTTTCTGTGATATATATCTTATTTTGGAATTGATCCATGTTTTCAAAATTGTATTTACTATCCATGTTGCTACTCACTAAGCTATCAGCTGACTTAGTTTTTATCACTTCCAGGTGTTAGAAGGGCTTAGGGTGGACTCATGGTGTAGCTGAGACTCGATTGCATGGACCTCTAGGACATACATTTATTTTGTTTTAGATTGTTATGTCAAGTTTGTACATACTTCTTTTTATTTTTATTGAGGTTCATTTAGGATTATTTTAATATGTGGGTTGTTTATATCCCATAAGTTTAGATGGTTTTGGTTACGGTTGGTTTGCCATTTATACTCGTGGCTTTTCACTGGATTGAGGCTGGTTATTTATTGCTGGACTTTTGTATAGTTGTTCAACGTGATTATGGATTTGTGTTTAGGCTTACGTGTGCCTTAGGCTAAGGCCCTGTGGGCCACGGCCGGTCATACCCGGGTTTAGGGTGTGACAAAATCTGTGGCCTTCTTCAGCAAACTAAAAAATGGTTTGCACTTATCTGAACTTCGGATAATGAACCTGTTCAAGTCCACTGCTCTTCCAGTCAACATCTATACTTTCTTGGCTGTTATCAGGCTCTTCAAGTCAAAGATGGCCTTGATCTAATCTAGGCTTGCTTCAATGCCCTTCCTTGTGACCAAATATCCCAAGAACTTTTCAGATCCAACTCCAAATATACATTTTGAGGCATTGAGTCAAAGCTGATATGATCTTAGAATGTCAAAGACTGTCTTCAAGTCAACCAAATGATTCTCAGGTTCCTGGGTTTTCACAACCATATCATCTATGTAAACCTCTATTGTTTTCCTAATCATCTGTTTGAACATCTTGGTGACCAGTCTTTAGTAAGTTGCTCATGCATTCTTCAACCCGAAAGGCATTACTCTGTAACAATAGAGTCCTTTTAGGGTGATGAATGTCGTCTTCTCTTCATTTGGAGCATACATTATTATCTAGTAGTAGCCTTTGTATGTGTCTAGAAAACTCATCCTCCCATGCCCTGAAGTGGTATCTATTCGTTAATCAATCTTGGGTAGTGGGAAACTGTCCTTGGGGCAAGCCTTATTCAAGCTCGTGAAGTCCACGCTAACCCTCCACTTCTCATTCTTCTTCTTCACCACTACTGTATTAGACAACCAAGTAGGATAATGTACCTCTCTGATGGCCTGTGTCTCTAGTAGCTTGTCTATTTCTTCCTCAACTAGCTGTACATGTATTAATGTTAGCCTTCTAGCTCTCTATATGACTGGTTTTACCGACCTGTCCATGTTAAGTCTGTAACAGGTGACCTCGGGACTGATCCCCAGCATCTCATAAGGTGTCTAAGCAAACACCTTGATGTTCTTTTTGAGAAAAGCCTCTAGCTCTCTTTCTTCTTCCTCAACTAAGCCAGAGCTGAGAAGAAAGAAATGATCATCATCCGCTTCTTGCACCAGAGCCTTCTTCAATGGTTCCTCACTCTTCTTGGTAGGTTCTTTGCTGACATCATCCAAGACCTCATGGTCTTCACTTTCAATTTCCACACTTTTTGCTTCCCTTATATACAGGTGTACTTCATTGCTGCCATAGAGCAATTCTTCGCCTATACTTGGTCTCTCCTTACTTCTTCAATCCCCTGATCAGTCGGAAATTACAACAGCTAGTGCCACGTAAAGGAAACAGCCCTCATTGCATGCAACCAAGGTCGTCCCAAAATGATATTGTACGAGGAGAGAGTATCTATCACAGTGAACTCAGTTGTTACCTTTTTTCTTTCTGCTTGCACTTCCAGGTTCGTGGCTCCCAGAGACCATGTCGACGTCCCGTTAAACCCTACCATGGGGCTATCAAACTGCTCTAAATCATTTGGGTGAAGGCCAAACTCCTTGTAACATCTGACATACATAATGTCACAAGAACTGCCTTAGTCAATCAGTATGTACCTTACCTGGCACTCTCCAATCTTTAGAGTTACCACCACGGCATCATTGTGCTGATGTTGGACCATTTCCAGGTCTACCTCAATAAAAGAAACCATTAGTCCCTAGTATTCATCTATCCTTGGCTTCTTACACTGGACCTAATACACATGTTGCAGGTGCCTTACTCTTTGGGTCTCCCCTCGTACTTCATTCTTATTGACGTTCAAGTGAATCACATTGATTACCCGAGGTCCATCTGCTTGCTGCGGTGGTGGTGGTGGAAACGGTGTTGTCGGTGCCTGGGGAAGCCTTGAATGCTCTTCCCTTGTCTTGGCCTCATCTACTAGGTCTCTCAAATGACCCTGTCTGACCAGATCTTCCAAGTGTTGACTTCAGAGTCCTGCACCCCTGAGTCAAGTGTCCATCCTCATTATGGTAAGCACAACGCTTCCCAATGCTCTCTAATGCTCCTTCCCATAAACTCTCCAGGGATCTTCTCTGGTGCCCTGTAATATGGCTGGTTTCTGATCCTCTCCAATACTTTATAGATCAGGATCCTGAATACCGTGTTGACTGTCTGCATAGCCCTCGCTCCTATTTCCTACCTGTCAACACTGGCATTTCCTCGGCCTCGCTTTGGCGAGCCGTTCCTCATTTCTTGCTTTGATGTCCTCGCTCCTTATGTGTCTTTTTCCGCTCTGGCATACTTCTCAATCAGTGCCATGAGCTCTTCCATGTTCTTTGATAAGGTCTTTGCAAATGACTTCCGAAGCGAGCATTTATCATTCAGGCCGTTCTTGAAGGACACGACAGCTAGCTCCTAGTTACAACCCGAAATTCGGTTGTACACCTGGTAGTATCTCTTGGCGTAAGCCCTGAGGCCTTTACCATCATTGATCTTCAAAGCCAATAGGGAATCTACCCTTAGTGGTTGTGATTTTTTCGTAACAAACCTATTCACAAACATCTCAAACAGGCCTTCCCAACTCTTCACAGTTTCTTTCGGCAACTTATGAAAACAATCCGATGCTATCTCCTCAAAGGACAAGGGGAATACTTTGCATAGTAACTGCTCATTCCCGCTCCACAAAGCCATTGAATTTAAAGACAAACCAACATGAAAGTTTGGATCGGACTTACCGTCGTAGATTTGAAACCTCAGCATGTTGAATCTTTTCGGGGCCTCAAATGTGTCCAACTCCACCGAGAATGACGTCCTCAGCTTGATAGTGGACGTGATCTCAACGTTCAATCGATTTCTCTAGAGGTAGTCCCTTAGATCCTCCTTCGTTCTATCTGGAGCTCGGTTATCAATAGACTTTAATCTTTTTAGCATATTGCTCCAGGTGAAGTTGTGCGTCCTCTTGGACTTCTCCTCATCCACTGCGTCAAAACAAAAGCCCTTCCCCTAGATGTGCTGAGACTCTTTGACATAGGTCCCCATGGTTCGTGGTGTCTTCTACGACTCACCTCGTACTAACTCTATTCGTCCGACATCCCGTGACCGTCGACGTGAGTGCTCCTGTCCCTTGCCATGCTGCGGGACTACTAAGATAATTTTATGTTCTCCTTTCTAGGCATCAGTCTTGGCCGCTGGTACCGGCATGTCCTGCAACGAGAATGGTGGTTACATCACTTTGTTTTGCATCATAAAGTTGACCACTAACTGTAGGTCTGCTAACTTGTTTGCCATTTCCTTCATCGCTCCATCCCTCCTCAGACATCTATCCTTCCATACCTCGAGGTCGCTTTCGTTGTAATACTCATCTTGGCCTCTCTTCTTCGGGACATTATGTTCTTTGCCGATATCTTTTTCCCCGAGGTTCAGTTCCTGTACTCCCTCATTACGGTTTTCTTCCCTGGCATTAGGATCTACATGCTCTTCACTCTCACTATGGATGTCATCTCATATCTTCTCTTCTTGTTTGTTGTTGGCCATCTATTCTCCTTAACTTCCCACAGACGGTGCCAAATTGTGGGTGTTGATTTCCAACCACACAACCAAAAGGGGAACTCAGCTAGAGAGCACTGGCAGAATAGGTTGAGCCTAACAACCTGTAACAAGAAAATGACAATTTGGCGGTGGTTCATCCACCTGGGGGCACTCTGACGATCAAGTTAGTAAAACAATATCTCTCACAGTTAGCAAATAATTCTTAAACTCACAAGAAAGAACTTACCTCTAACTCACGAGGGTGCCTTACTTTTATATCCAGCAATGACCTGATCACCTAGAAGGCTTACTTTTTTAGACTCAGGCTCAATACTCATCCTAAACTCTTAGCTAGATATGGATAAACTCTTCATGAGTTTTATCCTTATCCTGACTAAGATCCTCCCATGTTCTAGAACTCTTATCACTTATTCGTTTATCTCGAATTCTGGTATCTCCGCAGATAACCTCGGCCTAGTCAAGATCACCTCGGCAAGCATGACCAGGCCATGTAGTACCTTGGCTAACACCCCGGTATCACCTTAGTCACGTGTTGTCACTCACAAAATACCTCCCCACACAAACCAAACATGGGTGATATCAAACTCTGCTATAAGAATTGAACTTACAATTTCACATCACAAAATAATATTACATATTTCCTAAATCAAAAGCGATAGTTGTATTTTCAAAAGTTTTTGGCAATGGTTTTAATAGCATATTAGAGTTTCATAAATATTTGGTAAACTTTTTTCAAAAATTTAATTAGATTTTTGTTATAGTTCTAAAAGTGAGATTGTTTTCCTTAATTTTGAGTTTTCAAAAACTGTCATTAAAATTTTGAATTTGTATTTTTTAGTTTTTTGTGATTTTTTTAAAAATAATTTTGCTTTTTTTTTTTTTTACTTTTTACATATATTTAAAAAGTAAAAAATTTGTGAAAAATTCTATTAAAAAAAATCAATAAATACAAAATAAAATATAAGAAAATGTATTATTTTTTTTATATTTAGTGAATTTTTTAAAGATTTTTAATTTATTTTTTTTCAACTTTTTTAAGTGTCTAGATTAATATATCTAAAAATAAAAATAATTAATATATATATAAAGTCACTAAAACCTAAAAAATATGAATTCAAATTTAAATAATTATTTTTAAAAATTCAAAACCAAACAGTGTGTCAACAACCCGCTCTAGGCATCACAAAGGATTAAGTGTTGCGACCGGCCAATAGTCATGATTACCTAAGGTTGATTCTAAAACTAAATAGATTAACAAACGCAACTTTAAATAATTATTTAAATAAAGATAATAAAATATACATCAAAAATTCTATTTACTTATAATAAAAATGTCATTAGGCCGAGGTTTACAAACGAATTTGTAAATATTATAGAAGTGCATTGTGTGTCTAGTCCATAGTATTTCCAAAATGAGTCATACAACTCTCTCTTTAATCATTATTTTCTGAAAATTTGTAAACAATTTATAAACATATGATAAACATTTATGTTAAAACTGATTAGCTAATAAACATTTTAGTCAAAACAGATAGATTGCTCATGTTCATTATAAATAATAAAATTTTATTTCAGAAATTATATATATATATAATATTATACGAAACATATAACAATACCCACAGACAAAGTCATACTAGTTGATCAATGGATCAATGGCAAATCGAGAGCCACCAAAGTGACAATTAAAGAGGCAATAGTTAGGTCTCGTTTGGGAACAGGTTAATTTAGTAATTTTTTAGTTAATTGGCTAAAAAGGTAGGGAAAAAAAACTTATATGTTTGGGATGACTTTTTGGCTAATTACGAAAAGCTGTGCAAAAAGTAGAGAAAAAAGAGAATCTTTGACTTTTTGGTATGAGTTGTTGGCTTTTTGGCTAAAAATATAACTTTTTGACTAATTGGCTAATTTAGCCACTCCCCAAACGGGGCCTTATTAAAATCTCCTAAGCCGTGGGGCGTGGTGGTATTTACAAAGATATTTGCACAGATGATCATTTATCGTGTCATTATCAAATTCATATTTAATAAACAATTATATATATATATATATGTATTTCTCTTTTTATACAGATAGGGTTCATAACACAAATAATATATTTGAAATAATAACAGAGTTTGTAAACACAATTTAAAATAGAACAATTTGAGATAGCTTAAGGTATAATAGAGCTCACCACCTTTATACAGCTTAAGGCATAACACAACTCCGCTTTATACCGAATTATGATTCTGAATATTTTTTGAAATGAAAACTGAATACAAATTGATCATGATTCTGAATTTTTTTTTTTTGAAATGAAAACCGAATACAAATTAGTTCAATTGAGTATCTCATCATCCCCTCAAACTTCCAACCAATCATGTGCCCGACCCTCACTCTCCCACTCTTTTCTTCCCCACTTTCTTTCGTCTTTCCATTCACTTGTTTGATTGGGAATTTGAACAAGAATTTAGAAAGGAAATTGAAAAAGTTAAGTGAAACATAAATAAAATATACTTACATTTTAACTAATTTTATACATATTTTTTCTTTCCTTTTTCACACACCTTTTCTCTTTATAGAACTCATTTCACAGATAATAAATACACAGCCAAGACATATACAAAACTATTACAGGTGTCCCTTTTATTTTTTATTTTTTTGATTACTCAGCACATGACTCACTTCATTTTCTTTTGATAGGAAGCCAATAATCTATTCATGCATTCACGGACAAGTGTCCACTTTTTTTTATTCTTATTGCACTTTGGCTCAAATACTTAAAATAATTATATTAATTGCACTCTTTTTCACAAAATTATTTAATTTTATTCTAGTTATAAAATCACATATAAAATTATAGAAAATTTTATTGTTTCTATTTATAATTAAATAATACTGATGCAGAATTTAAAGGGTAATTAAATTTTCAGATTGTTATACACAGCGATGGCACTAAAAATTTCTATCAAATAAATTTTTTTGTTAACCAAGTCATGTTTGGTTTGAATTTCTAAGACTATTTTCTGAATTTTATTTTATAAAAATAAATTAATTTGACAAAAAGAAACATCAAAAAGACATTTTAAAATTTATTTGCCCTCCAAAATTATAAAATTAAATAAAAATAATAAGTATTTTTTATTTTAAATGATCAACAAACTTCTATATATATATATATCAACAATGCTATATCTCCTAATTTATCACCTATAAATGATCCCTAATGATATGATATTAAGGTTAGACTCTACATGATAGAATGCTTGACAAATTAAAATTTGATACTTGTCAATATTAGGAGTGGTTTTAATAATACTACATCTACCAAATTTGATCTCATTTGAATTGTCTGAATTTGTACATGTCAGTCATCTAGGAGGTCGTCTGGCCAATTGTCCAAAATGATGTTGGTCATCCGGACAGATGTAGGTTGACACATCGATCGACAAGGATGACGTCGATCATCTGACCAATCGTCCAGTCACGTCATTCGGGTGAAGTCTGGTTCCCTCTATTTTGGTAGACGAAGATTTTTTGAATAGTTCTTAGACCATCTCTAACAAAAATAGTCGAAATAGCTATTCAAAATTTCACTTTACTATTTTAACTAATCATTTTTTTAATATACACTCCAACAAGACTATCTACTTTAGCTATCTTCCATTAAAATATTCTTATACTTTAGGTATCTTCTATTAAAATATTCTTAGAAACAAAAGTATGAAATAAAAAAGGATAAAAAAAAAAAATTAAAAGCTAGTGCACACTACCTTGTCTTTCCTAGCGAGGTACTGTAGTAAAATGTTAATTTAGCTTCACATTAGCTAAGGAGAAGAAATTTAAGCCTTTAGCTTGCTATTGTAGAGTTTTTGGTAAAATAAAGAGGCTATTGAAGATGCTCTAAGGGTGATAAATTAAAGTGTCTCAAACATATTTATATATATATATATATATAGATAGTAGCATAGCCAGGAATTTGATGGAGAGGAGATACAAATTAATGATAACATCAGTCTATTTAGTTTGAGTTTTTTAGATTAAGTTTTTTGAGAATTGAGTTTTTTTATTTTCGTATTTTTTTGTTTTTAGTGAATATTTTTAAAATTTTAAATTTTTTTTTTTTGAACTTTTTTAGATGCACTTTACTTAGATGTATTTAAAAAGTAAAAAAATTGTGAAAAAATATTTAAAAAAATTAATAAATACATAAAAATACAAATAATGTACATAATTTTCATACATTTTTTTGTATTTTTGGTATTTAGTGAATTTTCAAAAGATTTTTTCACAAATTTTTTTACTTTTTTGGTATATTTATGTTAGATATGTCTAAAAATTAAAAAAAATTGCTTAAAATATTTAAAAAAATCAGTAAAAAAAATCGAAAAACAAGAAAGTAGAATTTTCTGAAAAATATTTTTGGAAAACTCTAACCAAGAAATTTTTTTATATTTATTTTTATAATAAACAACAATGAGATTTTACAAAACTTAAATATTAAGAGTCCATTTGGATAAATATGAATTTTAAATTATAGGACTTGAGATTAAATTTTATATAAATATTAGGGAGTAACTATTTATAGGTAGATTGGAAAATTAAAAAAAGAAGATAAGTTGAGATAGAAATAATATATTTTTGTAGAGAAATTCTATAAAACACACTATAAAAAAAAAGTGTCTATCATATGTCGTAATTATAATATTCGTAGTTTTTAGTTATGATACATTATAGTGTTAGATGTAATTTAGTTATAACTTTTTGTGGTTATTATTTTGGTTATTACTATATATTAAGTAATACTTAGTTATGACTCATTTTGATATTAGTTATGACCTATTGAAATTTTTTATTTTTTTTATAATTGAAGATATGTTACTTGGTTATAATTTATATAATGGTCATTTTAGTTATGAATGTGTTGGCTACATATTTTGTAAAAGCCAAATCACAGTTTGACACGTGGCAGAATAAGGGTATTATGGGAAGATAATTCAAGTCTTCGATCCTGATCGAACACGTGGCAATGAACATTGGTTCTCACGTGATCTGAGTAGCACTAGATCAGTAAAAAGATACAAGGTGGCGTGGCTTCAACGGTTACTCATATTCAAATTCAAATGCAGGAGGGAAGCTCAACTGCAAGAGATGGCATAGTGGGACTACTTCTAAGGCAGCATGATCAGCGATCATGGAGGAGTAGTTCGACGGTTTGAAGTGCAGTTCGAAGGTCATCTTTGACAAGTATAAATAGTAGGGAAGCCCTCAAAAAAGAGCCCCAGACTCAGATCATACAAACCAGTCTTTACTTCATATTTTCTTTTCCAGTTTTACATTTCCTGTACTTTAAATACCTGCACTTTAAATACCTGTTCTTTAAATACCCGCACTGCACTTCGATTCATAGGAGTAGTTTCAAGTAGATTCAAGTAGACTTTTGCTGTAAACCTTTTCGAGGCTGAGTTTGGACTATTGTAAGTGTTCATTTTAATGAAATACTTCGATTGTTCTTCATATTAACTGTTAGTTTTCTTAATTTCTCCTAAGTCAAGCCACCAGTAAAAGTCCTCTTCATTGAGGCTGAAAGAACTAAAACACAATCGCCTGATAATTGGTTGGCAATTATAATTTCTGTAAGGACTGATTGATCCTTACTGGCACGCTCGCATTTACAAAAATACCCTTCGAAAAGCCAAAAAGCCAACATATATTTTTGGCACGCCCGGTGGGACTTGTTAAAATGGCTAGATGAAGACGACAAGGAGAAAATGAACGCTTGGAAGAAGGCGTAGAAGGAGAGGTAGAGATACCTAATCCAGAGGAGAATGTGGTAACACATCCTGTGGAGACTCCTATGCTATCAGAACCTTTGGTCGAACAGACCAAGATTTCAGACAAGAACCATATGTTCATAATATTGGACGAAACCAAGGAATTGGACCATCCACCGTTCCATCTACTCAGCCAACAAATCCATGGAATGGCTTGGTAGATGCTATGGGACAACAATTAATGAACACAATGGAAAGGTGGGCAACATCCTTTTTGGATCGAATGAATAACCACCAACCAACAAATACAAGACACACAGAGGAAATTTTAAATGTCCCTCAGCAAAGATTGGCTAGAGAAAAATAGCCTACGCAAGTTAATGGACAATCTAATGGTCAGACTAGTACTCAGAACTATGAAAGACCATCGCCTCAGTCTTGGTATGAACCCATTTCGAGGCCTGTAGTAGGCCAAAATGCCTCAGTACTCAACAATGAAGCCACACAAGTTGGTGGATCTGGCCAAGTACAAGAAACTGGCATAAGAATGGTAGCAAATCCCATGTTCGAAGCCATACCTGGCACTAGGGGGTATAATAATCCCTTATTCGAATTTATACCCGGGGGGTTGGAAGGTTTTCCCACAAATGGAAGGGACACAACACCTGTTCCAGCACCTTTCCCAAGTCCTTTCGCAGGACAGGCTCAAAGGGGTTACCCATACCCCCAACAGCAACCTGCACCACAGGGGCAACCAGTCCCAAATGTACCACCTTATGGACCAAGAGGACCACAAACGCAAGTTTGTCCACCAAACCCTGTGTTTGTCTCTCCAGTAGTGGTTCAGCAAGCACAAAATATGGTCCATAGGGACCAAATCGCTGATATTGTTAGGGAGATGTGTGGACCGATGGCTCGAGGGGTCCAGACTCCTGTATACAGGAAACCATACCCAGAATGGGTAGATAGGGTACATGAATACCCAAGAGGATTCAAAATACCAGATTTTACCCTATTCTATGGAACTGGAAATCAATCAACAGTAGAGCATATTGCCAGATTCGCTACTCAGTGTGGTGAATTCACTAATCATGACTACATGAAACTGAGATTATTTCCAAATTCTCTAACTGGGGGAGCATTTGTATGGTATATCAACCTTACACCTGGCTCCATTCAAACTTGGCAACAAATGGAAGAGGCATTTCATGCCCAATTCTTCCAATCAGAGCCAGAGGTGTCCATGGCAGACTTGGCAAAATTGAGTCAAAGGCCTGAAGAAAAGGCTACTCAGTTTATTACCAGATTTAAAAGGGCTCGAAATAAATGTAGAGTCATCCTTCCAGAGCTAGAATTTGTAAGATTGGCTCAAAACGGTTTAGAGTTCAGGCTTCGAAAGAAGTTTGACTCAACTGAATTCAGGGATTTGGTTGAATTAACCTATAAGGTGTCTCGATATGAAGCATTACTAGAGGAGGAACAAGATCGAAATAATGCTTCGTATAAGACATATTATAGAGATCCCAATTATGAGATCGATGCAGCAGAGATTGTGGGCAAAGAACCTGTAATCTGTGAAGCATTAATTCATAAGGATATAACCATCGACTAGCAGTTTAAAAAGAAAGACTTTCACAGAAAGTACTCTTTCGATTTAACAAAAGCAGATGACATTTTTGATCATTTGCTTGCAGCCAATTTCCTTAAGTTACCAAAATGAGTAAAACTGCCATCTCCAGATGAACTTAAAGGAAAAGTATACTGTAAATGGCATAATTCTTGGTCTCACTCGACTAAAAACTGCATTGTTTTTCAAGACAGGATCCAAGAGCAAATTCGGAAAGGAAGTTTGAAGTTCTCAGCCAAAACAGAAAAAGCCATGGGGATTAGCGGTAACCTGTTTCGGAAGTTGAAGAAAGCGGCTAATGTGGTTGTACCAAACTTTCAGAATCTATCTCTGCAGGAATTGGAAGAGGTCAATGTGCAAATGCATATTGCCAACCAGACAACTGCCAAGAAGGAGACTAGAAACCCACCAGTTATTGGACAAGGTTTCTCACATCAGAAAGAACACTCTGATGAAGAAGCACTGGATGACGATTCCTTGGAAGCAGCTGTAATGCAGAGGATGTGTCCCAAATGCAGACTAAGCTACAAATGGTTGAAGGGGCTTCCGATTGATGGGAAGCAATACTATAGGGATGTTCAGAGACGTCCTAAATCAACCAACGCTTACAACAAAAGGCCGTACTCGGCTAGTGATAGGCAGGGACCATTAGTGGTTGAGCCTGCAGTTGACAGAATACATGCTAAAGGCAAGAGGCCCTTATATGAGTCTAGGCCACTTAACTACTACAGAATGGAGAGCAAACATTCTGAAAGAAGATTGGAGAGGAGTTCAGGTTATGAGACTAAAGCCAGAGATTGGCCCCCTAGACCAACCTCACACAGAACAGAAAATGGCCACCTCCATCAAAGGCCAGAATTAGGCTCGAAACATGAGACCAGAACCAAACACTTACCTCCACAGCTAGTTTCAAAGATGGCTTCGAAGGCAGAAAAAGGTGATTCAACATCTGAGTCAGTAAGCTCTTGGGTACCTGGAGTTCCAGACTGGTTTGTAATGCAAAACAAACCTAGGGAAGTGTCTGCCAGGAGAGATATTGGAATCCCAGGCAGGATGGTCAAGCCTCCTTTGGTGGCTCCGAACAACTGGGTATTGTTGAAACACCCAAAGACAAAGGAACCAAATATGGTTCCAGTTATTTCCAGATCACAAAGGAGGAAGATTCAGCGCAGGTACACCCAATACCAACAAGATCTGAAAGAAAGTGGAGAGAGTTCTTCACTGGTCAAGACAGAAGGAAAGAAAACTTCGAAGTCAGACCATATTCCAAAACCGACTCTACAAAGCAAAGTGGTTTGTAGCAGAGAACAGTTGGCCCAGGTTCATTCTGAACTAAAAGCCAGAGAGAAGTCTAGTTTGGCAGGGTTGGAGAAGGCTCTGATGGAAAGTGATAGCGAAACGGAAGAAGAGATTGGCATGAGCCAAAAGAAGGAAATGGCAGAAGAAGAAATGTTCGAAGCCTTCATGGCTGAACAAACATTTCTGACTGAAGAACCAGTTGAGAAGGATCCTTCGAAGGGATCAGTTATCAATGAAGTACCAGAGTGCAGCATGGAGGATGCTGCTGAAGACACTGAGCAAGGTAGCCAAGAGGGGAAGAAGGTACAGCCAGCCATCCAATTTGGCTCATTTCCCCCTGTATCAGTCAATATGGTACACATACTGCCTCATGAATTCCAGGCTGGAAATGAGGACCAGGGTGACCAAGACATGGATCCAATTCCTGTCTCTAGTGAAGAGTCACAAGTGAGTATGGTACAGGATGCTCCTGGAATGGCTACTCCAATGGAAACTGAGTGTGAAAGCGAGGAAGAGGTGAGCATCAACCTCTCATATCCTTTTGAATATCCCTCGAATTCCATGACCCAACATGTCAAGCCTTTGTACATCAAGGCTTTCTTTGATGGGATACAGCTGAACCGAGTCCTAATAGACAATGGGGCAGCGGTAAACTTATTATCGAAATCTTCTTTGAAGAAACTAGGAAAGAAGAATCCCAGGTTGATCCCAACCAGCACAACCATCGCTGGTTTTGCTAGAGATAAACAGATGGCTCAAGGGATTCTGCCCATTAACTTGAGTGTGGGAACCAGGGACTGCATGATAGCATTCTTCGTAATCGACAGCAATGCTAAATATAATGCTTTACTTGGGAGAGATTGGATCCACACTAACAAATGTGTGCCTTCCTCTTTGCATCAGAAAATCATGATGGCTTTGGGCAATGGAGAGACAGAGGAAATTGATCGAGATCCTCAACCCTTCATAGCTTTGTGCAGACTTTGCGAGAGGCCAAGTTGTATGTTGAGGAGTGACACCACTCGATATCTTGAGGAAAGTGATGGCTCGGCCGTGGCGGTGATGAGGGAGTGACACACCTGAAGCACTTAGTCCAAGAAAGTGCTGATGAAGAGGTTGTCGTGAAAGATGACAATAATGCCTAGTTATAGGCAAAGAGGTGAAGAACGAGAAGCCAAGTCCTTGGCTCTGATTAAATTCTCATCATTGGACGTAAAAGCAATAGTCTAGAAAGTATAGAAGCAAGAGAGAGAGGCCATGATAATTGGCTGTAAACAAGAGCAACAACAGGTCAGAAGTTTGACCCTTGGGAAATACTGTGCGTTGGACATTAAAACAAAAGTCCAGGAGATACAGGAAGAAGACGCCTTGTGGACAGATTTTGTCTATGAAGAAGAGGGCAGAGATGTCGAATTAAAGAACCTAGGAGCAGAACAAGGCGAAAAGGTTGCTTCGAAGGTTGAAGAAACTAAAGAAGAAGCTTCAATGAGTTCTCAGACACAAGACCCCTTAGAAGAAGTGAATTTAGGGGAAGGTTCTGTGCAGCAGCCCACCTATATAAGTACTTGCTTGAATGTTCTGGACAGAGACCAGTTATTGGTTGTTCTAAAGAAATACAAAAATTGCTTTGCATGGTCTTATAATGAACTACCAGGATTGGATAGATCATTAGTGGAACATAGGCTCCCTATGAAGTCTAATTTCAAGCCATACAAGTAGAAACCAAGAAGGATGAGTCCAGAGGTAATTCAGAAAGTCAAGGAAGAAATTCTTAGACTACTCAAGGCAGGCTTTATTAGGACAGCCAGGTATGTTGAATGGCTATCTAATATTGTGCCTATAGTTAAGAAGAATGGCAAAATGAGAGTATGCATCGATTTCAGAAACTTAAATCTAACAACTCCTAAAGATGAGTACCCTATGCCTATAGTGGATCTGCTGGTAGACAGTTCGGCAGGACATCAAGTTTTATCAATGATAGATGGCCACTCTAGTTATAATCAAATATGCATTGCAGAGGAGGATATCCACAAGACAGCATTCAGATGTCCTGGGAATATTGGCAGCTTCGAATGGGTTAAAATGCCATTTGGTCTGAAAAATGCTGGGGCTACATATCAGAGGGCTATGAACACTATCTTTCATGATCTCATTGGAGGGTATCTAGAGTGTTATATTGATGACATTGTGGTGAAATCCCAGTCCATGGAGGAGCATTTGTTTCATTTAGAAGCAGCTTTCGAAAGAATGAGGAAGTTCAAGTTGAAACTTAATCCTCTTAAGTGTGCTTTTGGTGTATCATCTGGAAACTTCTTGGGTTATGTAGTGCACAAGAAAGGAATACAGATTGATCAGAATAAAGCTAAAGCCATCATTGAAGCTAGGCCTCCATCAAGTAAGAAAGAATTACAAAGGTTCCTGGGACAGGTTAACTTTCTTCGAAGGTTCATTTCTAACACTGCAGGGAAGACTAAAGTATTTTCTTCCTTGTTAAGGCTGAAAGATGAAGAGGAATTTGTGTGGACAGCAGAGCATCAAAGTGCTTTCGAAGGTATCAAAGCCTACTTGGCCAACCCTCCAGTGCTGATGCCACCAAAGGGGAACAAGCCTTTGAAGTTGTACATAGCTGCAGCAGAAGATTCATTGGGAGCTTTCTTAGCCCAAGACAACGAAGAAGGCAAAGAGCAAGCTATTTATTACCTTAGTAGGTTTTTAAATTCTTGTGAATGTAAATATTCAGCTGTTGAAAAGCTGTGTCTTGCTTTGTATTTTGCTGCAATGAAATTAAGATATTATCTTTTACCTACAACTGTCTTGGTAATTGCAACCACAGATTTGGTTAAATACATGTTATCTAGACCTATGTTGAGGGGAAGAATTGGCAAGTGGATACTAGCCTTATCAGAATTTCATCTAGAATATGGCCCTCAAAGGGCAGTAAAAGAGCAAGTTTTAGCCAATTTTCTGGCAGATCATCCATCTCAAACAGAAAGCCAAGAGATAATGGAGCTTGGTATGGCTAATGTTGAGCCATGGCAGATGTGGTTTGATGGATCGAAAGCCAATGGCTTAATTGGAATTGATGTTGTGATTAAATCTCCACAAGGGGTAGAAACCACACATGGTTTGAGTGGACGGCCACTTGTTCCAATAACCAGGCCGAATATGAAGCCTTAATAGTGGGACTAGAAATCCTCATTGGATTACAAGTACATGCAGTTGACATATTTGGGGACTCTCAATTGGTGGTTAACCAAGTGAAAGAGATTTTCAAGTGTCAAAGCATAAGCATCCTACCATATTATGTTGTTGCATTACATATGCTTTCTCAATTTCAAATAGCAAATGTAATCCATGTTCCAAGATTCTTGAACAATAGAGCTAATGATGTGGCTCAAAAAGCTTCGAACTTCAAGAGAATGGATAATACCCAAAGGGACATAAGCCAAACAACATATCAGAGATTAATACAACCTTTGAATAAAAGGAATGTGATCTTGGAAGTCAATCATAATGACTTACAAGAACAAGATTGGAGACATCCAATAATGCAGTATTTGGCTGGTCCATCTTCGAAGGCCAGCAGAATAGTCAAATTGCAATCCATGCAATATATGGTATATGGTAATTCTCTCTATAAAAAGGGGAAGGAGATGGCTTATTACTGGAATGTTTAGGCCCAAAAGAAGCATTGACAGCTATGGCTGAGGTTCATGAAGGCATTTGTGGTGCTCATCAACCTGGTGTGAAGATGAGATGGTTGCTTCGAAGGCATTCCTACTATTGGCCAACTATCCTTAAAGACCGCATAGAATATGCAAAGGGTTGCCAGGCATGTCAAAAGCATGGTACAATAAGGCATGTGTCCATAACTGACCTACATGCAGTAGTGAAACCTTGGCCATTTAAAGGATGGGCCATGGATATGATAGGAAAAATACACCCACCTTCTTCGAAGCATCATTGTTTCATTCTAGTGGCTACTGATTACTTCACTAAGTGGGTCGAAGCCAAGCCATATAAGGTCAGAGACCAAACAGAGGTCATTGGGTTCATTAAAGACTTGATCCATAGATTTGGCATCCCACAAACCATTACTGTAGATAATGGGACTGTGTTCGATTGGAGAATGGTGAAGTCCTTTGTGGCAGAATTTGGAATTAGCCTTGTTAATTCCACACCCTATTATGCACAAGCCAATGGTCAAGCTGAATCATCCAATAAATCCTTGAAAAAAGGTATACAAAAGGTTATGGAGGATAATCCTAGGGATTGGCATAACCTTTTGTTGGATGTTTTGTAGGCTTACAGAACCTCCCCAAGGTCAAGCACAGGAGTTACTCCTTATGCCTTAGTATATGGGCATGATGCAGTTTTACCTGTGGAAATTAATATTAAATCTTTGAGGGTAAGATGCCAAGATCAGTTAGATCCTGAGCAGTACCATCAAAGTATGTGCTTGGAATTAGAAGGCATAGATGAAGCCAGAATTTTGGCATTAAATAGCATTCTTTTCCAAAAGAAGAAAGCAGCCAAAAATTATAATAAGAAAGTCAAGCACATTGGTTTCGATGAAGGTGATCTGGTATGGAAAACAATACTCCCAATAGGAATTAAAAGCCACAAGTTTGGCAAGTGGTCACCTAATTGGGAAGGACCATATCAAATGCATAGAGTTCTGCCTTTTGGGGCGTACCATTTGAGGAATTTGAATGGGTATGTACATCCCAAAAAGATTAATGGCAGATATTTGAAGCCTTATTTTCCAACCATTTGGGAAACACAAGGAGTAAAATAAACATTAAATACAAAAACATAAGACTACTCGAATGATAGACAAAAATTTGTTCTTTTATAAAGAATTGAGTACATTGTGCCACAAATTGGCCCAGAAATCATTACAATGTCTTAATTGTTTTTGAACAGTAGATTTCCTATTACTAAGTGATGGAAACAGTTGAATAGCTGCAGCCATGTCCTCTTTTCGATCAGCCAGCCCTTGGTTGGTGATGTGCAATTTAGTATCAGTTCGAACCAAGGCTTGGTTTACTGTAGCTAATTCCTCTTCAAGCTGAGCTTTCTTCTCCAGCAGTTGGACTCGAAAGTGGGAGGCAAAAGAGTGTTGTTCTTTCAGAGTTGATATTTCAGTATGCACTTGAGAAACAAAACTCTGGTCCCTAGCCAGCTTCTTATCCGCAGCCTTAGCAGCATGACAAATGTTGAGATAGAAGTCGACAGTAGCTGCTGCCTGAGATAGATGACTTGAAGCATTCATGCCAGACTGCTCAGCAATTTTGCAACATTGAAGGAACCCATTTTTAATTATTGGCCTTGCGAGCCTCGAAAGGAATCCTTGAAAAAGAAATTAGCGTTCTAGGCATGTGTCCTCGCTCTATCAAAGGTGCGAAGGCTTGTCGAAGAAAGAACTCTCAAAAATCTCTAGCAAGGAGTCAGCCAAGACTAATGGCTCAGCTTCAGCATTGAATGATGGAGAAGTAGAGGGTATGTTGAAGAAACTAGCCAGCCTGGCTTCAAAGATGTCTACCTCATCCATAGACATGAAGGGTGTAGAGAGTGTTGTGGTGAAAGGCCCAAAGGATTGCATGGGGATAGGAGAAGTGAAAGGAGCATCTTTGGCAGCCTCTATAGTCTTGGCCACCAATGAATCAAGAGAAGAGGGGCTGGAAGTAGGCAAAAGTGATGAACTATGAATTGGAGGACTACCAAAGACCATCTCAGAAAGGAATCAACTGCCGTCAGAGATGGAGTAGCACTTGGAATTTCTGAGAAGAAAGGAGGAAGAGCAAGGCTCGAAGAAGAACTAAACTGAGGCAGATCAAAAGTCAAAAAAGGGAGATATGGCTCTAAGCCAAGGAAAAGAGACACAGGGATGCTTGGATTCAAATAAGGTATATCGAATATAGGCTTGGAAAGTGGGAGCATGATTTGGATGGTTTTCACATGTTGCATCTGGTCAACTTCAACTGAAATCGAGGGAGGCCTTGCTGGGAAGATGAATGCAGTAGCTGTTGCTGCAAGAGGAAGAAATACAAAGGACTGTCAAAATTCAATATTAAAAGTTGACGAAGGAAAAACAACGGAAGTGTGAAAGAAATTACCTGATCCAGTGGTATTAGTGCTGATAGGAGAGCTGCGAAGGGATTAATGTTCGGCAGCCTGTTGCCTTTTTACTATTTCTCTTTGTAACACATCGGCGGCAGCAGCTTCTTCTCTTAAAATTTGTTGATGCCGTCTCCTCTCAGCCCTTTCGAAAACAATTATGGCCTTGGAATGTTCTTGGTCTACGGCCTTGGCAGCTGCCTCATGAGGGGGATCTTCAACCAAGACAGTAGTTGAAACAGTCACTTTCCTTCTCTTTTCTATTGCTTGGGCAATTGTCTCAGAATCAGAGTCCTCAGTAAAGTCAGAAGGAGAGACAGTAATCTTTCTTCTCCTTTTTCTTTGAATTGGCATTATCTGTTCTTCAGATTTTTTCTCAACTTCTGCAAACTGAAATTCGGAAATAGATTCCTTCTCTACCTCCCTAACGGTTGTTTCCTCTTGAAACAAGTCAGTCACTTTTTTCCTTTTTGTCAAAGGTGACTCGTGTTCTGGGTCTGTTTCTCTTTCTTCTTCTTCTTTTCCTTCTGGCACCTCAGTTGTTTTTTCAGAATCAAGCAGTCTTCTCTTCTTTTGTTGCTGATCACCTTCACAAAAAAAAATATATATATAGAAACAAAATAAGAATAACACAATCAGCATTGTATAGGAAGTCGAAAGAGAGAAAACAAAGGCATATACCTTTCTTTGAAGCAGCCCGAGTGACTTTCGAAGGAGTTGATGTAGCAGGGATGGACTGGGTTGTAGGAGGCACAGTGGAGGAAGGGACAGTTTCAGCTCCCTTGGGCTTGGCCACATCTAACACCTCCAGTAGGTTTTGAAGTGAAATGGCTAAATAGATTTCCATATTATTTTCCCACCAATTTTGGTATCTCTTCAATGCGGTACCTTCAGGAATGAAAGGGGTGTACTCAAAACTAGCCAAGTCATCTATGAATTTGAAGGTTGCCTCCTCCAGCCTTGACTTCCTAACCTTCATATCTCTCCTAGTAAGGCTCAGATTGGTGTTGCTGCAGAGAGGTATTGGGACCCCTTGTGTGAAACCAAATTGTCAAGCAAATTGAGCAGGACAATAAGGCTCAGCTATACATTTATAAGCTCTGGGGTTCGTGGTCCCGATAAATAGCTCCCTAGGAAGCAGAAGGGAGGCCCATATGTCCTTGTGAATAGGCGAAGCGAGCTCTGTCACTTAAGAAGTGACTCAACCAAGTTGGACCTATGTTGGTCTCGAAGGACTAAACGGTGAATAGGAAGGGCGGCTGGTAGTTGATGGAAGAAAGAGAAATAAAAGGCAAAAGTAGAAGGATAAATGGAAGCATTGGCCAGTCTTATGCCATGAGTAAGAGAGTGTAACCTAGAAAATTTAAGGCATTTGGATTGTAATTGAAGAAAATAGTAAAAGCCAAAGCTGAAGGATCCAGAATGGCCCCTCTGGATTAGTATCTAAGGGCTTCTCGCGAAAAAGGGAACAAACTCTGTATACATGACCTAGAATAGATGGGGCTAAGGCTACCCTTTTTTCCAAAACAAAGGATTTGGCAAGAGGAGCAAATTCAGGCATGATTCTTTGAGAGGAGGTGCAGAAGAGAAATTTGCAAAGCCAGTATAACAAAAAGGAAAAGAATTCCCTATCAATTACTCGGCCCTCTTTTTTATTCTTAGCTTTAACAAAATCGCTGTAAGATAAGTTAAGAGAGGGGAGGGAAAAAGAGACTGTTAAGTCAGGGAAATCTGGTGTAATGAGGGTACCAATAGGAGATACTCCTAGTAGATGGCAGATGTCAAGAACAGTAGGAGCCATCATCCCACATCTAAATTGAAAGAAATTGAAGATAGGGTTCCAAAAACATAAAGCAGCAGGGATTAAGAAAGGGTCCTCCGAGATAGTTACCCTAGATAGTCGGAGAGCATCGAGAAGGCAGAGTTCTTGAAGGTCCAGTGTCCTCGCAGGGATGACCCGATCATACCATTCTTGCCACTCCGGTCTCGTTGTGGGCCAACATCGGTGAGGGCGATTGATTCTCCAGTTCCTCCAATCGAGACCACCTTCATAAAGGAGACATTGGTTTTCCAGACGAGGATATAGAGCTGGGAGCTCAGTAGGGATCTTCTTGAATATTGGCCCGAGCACGTAGTCTTGCTGCTCATGACGACGAGGGACAAAGATACGCCCGTCAATGGCGCTTTTCCTCCCAGCCTTGTACTTCTCACATTCCACGTCAATGAGGCTTTTCAAGGCTACGGATGAGCTCACACGCTCTATGATTGTCACTTCTGGTGAAGAAGAAGCCATTGATGGTACGTTTTTTGAAAAGGAATGAGGGAAGTAAAAAGGAGTGAAAGATATGAGGGTTTGTGCATTAAAAGAGCAAGGGATTTCAGAAACACGAAGCAAGAGGGTTTTAGAAAAAAAAGCTTTTGTGTCTGGAAATATATTGTATAAGTCGTTAAGTACTAAAAGTACGAATACGAGGAGTTTCTCCAATATTGATAGTTTTGGAGGGAAAAATCACATTCCGGATGTTGACGCCAGCTTTGAAGCAAGATATTTGGCTTCGAAATGAGATTTTGGCGCCAAAAAATCAAACAACAACGGCTTCGAAGTACATAAGCTGGTTTCGAAGCTTACTACATGCTTAAAAATGCTAGAATGCTCGAATATTGGTCCACTTCAAAGGGTTTAAAGACCTGTTTGAGGGTTATTAATCAAAGTAACGACCTTCGGAGCAAATCCTCGGATCCTTTAAGGATGAGGAGCACTGTTCGAAGCATTAAAACCAATCGTTGGTTTTTGTATATATAAGAAGGAATTGCTTTTGAACCAAAACAGTATGGATTACTCTTCGAAGCAAAAATGGTCAATTTGAAATTGATTGGCTATATTAACCATGACCATATATTGGTTATAGTTAATTTTGAGAGGTAATGTGGTTAAAATTCAAAGCATTAATTCTAGATGATATCAACCAGAATTGTCAACTTTACTCCATAAATTGGAAAAAAGACATGTTGGTTCTTTTAGCGTTTCATTAAACAATTGAGTCCCGATTCGAAGGATGAGATTATGCAATTCGAAGCTATGAGTTGGCTTTTAAAGACAAAGGAAACAGAGTCAAACAATGTCAAATCTGTAAGGACTTTGTTTGTATTAAAGCCAAGACAATTACATTAAGTAACCCTATCTGGGTACAAATTCAAGCTCATAAAAATAAGGAATAGAATAAATAACAAGATCATGAAATTTTGTCCAACAATGATCAATGAATGTTTGTTCTTTCTTTATTATATCTTCTATCTCGTCTAATGTTGGCTGCATAAGTTGGTGTGCTCTCACTTTATAGTAGAGCTCCTCAGCCTTTATTTCGAAAGCCTCTTCCCTCAATTTTTGTTCCAACTCATCTATAACCAAATCATCCCAATATGCAGAATCTTTATTTTTGAAGTCATCGAACTCTTCGATGAAGTTCTCTGCTTCGTACTGGGCATGAATTCGGAGAAACAAAAGTTGATCCAAAGATTGGATGGTGACCTTGGAATTCCGATGCCAGTGGAGAAGCACCGGAAGTTGGTCCAGGAACATGTGAAGTTCTGCTTGGGCAATGGGATTAAGGACATAGCCCCTAGTCAGAATATCACAAGCCCATCGAAAGTTCTTGAGAGGGATGTCATCCTCAAGAACATTGAAGGGCAAGTGAGAGAAAGCCGCAAGCAGAAGTTGAGCTTGTTCCCGCTCAGCTGGAGTTGGGGATGATGGAGGTTTGTAAGGTAGAAAGATTTTGTCCATGGGAAGGGCAAGCCTTAGTTTCTCTGTCCAGGAAAGAGTGGGAGGAGGAGAATGAGTAGATGCTTCTATTCCAGAAGGTGGAGAAGAAGGTGTGGATGCTTCAATTTCAGAAGATGGAGAAGAAGAAGTGGATGCTTCTGTTATGGAAGATGGCACGGGAGCAGAAAGAACAAAGGCATTAATGTAGTCAAGCCAGTCAGAAGAGCAAATCTTCGCCTTCTTAGCAAAAAATGAAGGGCTGTACCCTTGTGATTCTTCCAGACGCCGGGCAGTGTGCATTATCTTTGTGGGCATAAAGGATGTGTACCAGGCCACAAGTAGATTCTCCTCCAAACTACGTCGAAGGTCAATGGGCACATAAGGATAGACCACCGAGTTTCGAGCGTAAGAAGGAAAATCTAAAGGGTCAGCGAACTCAACAAAATGGTGATTGATTCGTTCCCTCAAGTCCCAGGACTCAGGTGCTGACCAGTTTGTCCATCTGGAAACCCCAGAAGATGAAGAAGTTGTAGCTTCATCCCAAGTAGAGGTTTGTGAAGAAGGACTTCCCAAGTCCATATTTGCAACTTGTTGAAGCAAAGGCTTGAGAATAGTTTGTTCAAAATACGAGGGGAGTTTAGAGGAAGAACTTCTTGTATCTGTAAATTTGTAAACCGAAGGATTAAGGGCAATGTGTTCGTAGTCCAAAGGTTGATAATCTGCAAAAGCCTCCATGACCTGAATATAGAAGGGCGGGTAAAGGTGGCTAATGAATGCGTGGAGATTCTTTCGAGGGGAAACAGCATTACTCAATGGCTCTTCGTATGCTTGATCAATAGAGTGAGAAGTTGATTGAGCCATAGTCCGTTCGAATGCTAAAGGTATTGGGATGTTCAAACAAGTTGAGAGTTAATGCAAATGATCACCAAATAAGTGACGGTTGTGTTTCCTGAAGATGGATTCCATGCACGTTCCAAAAGCGCGGGAAAAGCTTTTGATCCACTAATATCTCCAAGTATTGGGTATATTAGTGCGGGGGGTAATGTTGGCTACATATTTTGTAAAAGCCAAATCACAGTTTGACACGTGGCAGAATAAGGGTATTATGGGAAGATAATTCAAGTCTTCGATCCTGATCGAACACGTGGCAATGAACATTGGTTCTCACGTGATTTGAGTAGCACTAGATCAGTAAAGAGATACAAGGTGACGTGGCTTCAACGGTTACTCATATTCAAATTCAAATACAGGAGGGAAGCTCAACTGCAAGAGATGGCGTAGTGGGATTACTTCTAAGGCAGCATGATCATCGATCATGGAGGAGTAGTTCGACGGTTTGAAGTGCAGTTCGAAGGTTATCTTTGACAAGTATAAATAGTAAGGAAGCCCTCAGAAAAGAGCTCCAGACTCAGATCATACAAACCAGTCTTTACTTCATATTTTCTTTTCCAGTTTTACATTTCCTGTACTTTAAATACCTGCACTTTAAATACCCGCATTGCACTTCGATTCATAGAAGTAGTTTCAAGTAGATTCAAGTAGACTTTTGCTATAAACCTCTTCGAGACTGAGTTTGGACTATTGTAAGTGTTCATTTTAATGAAATACTTCGATTGTTCTTCATATTAACTGTTATTTTTCTTAATTTCTCCTAAGTCAAGCCACCAGTAAAAGTCCTCTTCATTGAGGCTGAAAGAACTAAAACATAATCGCTTGATAATTGGTTGGCAATTTTAATTTCTGTAAGGACTGATTGATCCTTACTGGCACGCTCGCATTTACAAAAATACCCTTCGAAAAGCCAAAAAGCCAACAGAATGGAAAAAAACATATGGATGACAAACTCTACATGTCAAATGTACGTAATAATTTAATAAATTTCATATATCTTCATTGAGGTTAATTATGTTTGCATGTCAATAATTATAGACATCACCATTATATTAAAATTTTTATAAATAATAATATAACTTATCATAGTCTCTTTACTTTCAATCAAAATAATCATTATTGTTCTCATAATTTTAAAAATATCATTAACATTTCGCTTTAAATAATTTTTTATAATTTTTTTTATTTAAAATATATTTTTTATATTTGAAAAAAAAAAAATCAAATTTCAAAAATTTAAGAGGACACGTGACCCCCTGGTCTTGAGTGCCTCCGCCCCTGTATATATATATATATATATTTTAAAATAAATTTTAAAAATCAAATCAAAACCACATGATTTTGGTATTGAAACAGATAAATATAGAGAACTAATTCGCTGCAGTCACTTTCAGTTTCACTAAAAGTCATACAAAGTGGCTTGTCAAAGAATCTCGAATTTAAGAATCTTGTATCTTCTTTTCTAAGTTATGATATAGTTGTTGACTTGTCTCAATTCACTTCATCACGTCTCTTCTTTTAACCATGCCCTTGTCTTGGAGAGGAGACAATATTTTAGTCATAAAATCAAAATTTTATTACAAAAGGTTAATTTATCTTTTATTTTTTTCACATATTTTTATAATAAATTAAAAAATTATTAAAATTAATTTTCAAACGAAACCTTATATAGATGCTTAAGAAAATAAGTTCTATCATTATAAAATATTATATTAATTGGTACTTTAAGTATTGATCTAAAAATTCTTCAAAGTCAATTAGTACTATATTTGAATCATAAATTTATATATATGAGTTTCGAAAGGAAGATAAAAAGGTGATGAAAATGGAGATAAAATTTAAATTCACATTTAACTCATCTTTTTATTTATTTTTATTTTTTTTAAATTTCTATTTAAATTTATAATTCAAATACAATCTAAATGTATCACATTTATGTTGTAAATAATTAAGATCTAAACAGAACTTTACATGATGTTAACTAAGCTCTATAATTATTTGTAATATGTAAAGTAGATTTTCATAAGAGCAACTCTAGGGAGGCTCCCTATTTTTTCTTCAAAATGAGGTAAAAAGGTAAGTTCTCTATTACAGGGGTTCCCTTATCTAACTAATTTGTCCAACAATACTCCCTATTCTTTCTCTATTTTATTTAGATATTTATTTTTTTATTATTTTATTCTTGAATATGAGACTTCAAGCACCATAGTGGTCGGACTGAATTTCACAATAGTAAATTTGTTTTTGGAAAAAAAATAAATGTTTATATTTCTTTTGAATGGTAAAACTGTCATATTTTTTATATAGTTGGATGAAGAGTGAAGAAGGTGGCACTCTAACCCAATTGTTACACCCAAAAAAAAATTTATGTTTTGGGAATCTACAATACCTCCCTACAATTACAGATCTGTTGGCATCAATATAACGATATGAGACCCTTTAAAATATCTAAAAAATAAGGTTGAAGTTCTATTGGAGTTGCTCTAACCTCTTATATATACACTTAATTAAAAAGCAGTAGTTGTATCTTAGACATAATGTGAGTATAAAAAAATAGCAATAGTAATAATTAGGGCAAATTACAAACACCCCCCTCGAGGTTTGGTAAAAATACAGATTCCCTCTTGAGGTTTGAGAAATTACAAATTGCCCCCTGAGAGTCAAATTTTCATAACAAATTAGAAAAAATTAGGGGGGAATCTGTATGAAAATAAAAACCTCAGGGGGCAATTTGTTATGGAAATATAAACCTCAGGAGGCGGGATGTAATTTCTCAAACCTCAGGGGGGAATCTGTATTTTCATCAAACCTCGAGGGGGGTGATTGTAATTTGCCCTAATAATTAAAAGTACAAATGTTAAAATGTTTATCTTCTCTTATCATATTTTATCTATAAAAAATGTTAAAGATCTCAAAAATTCTACCAAATGTCTCACATGTGTGTGAGACGCATATGGGACCCATATTTATATGAGACATTTAATAGAAATTTTGATAGAATTTTTAAGATTTTTAACATTATTCTTTGTCTATTATCATCTGTAATACATATTAATTGATATTAATGACATTCATTTATAGATTACAACATAAAAATGTATTATAAAAAACCAAACAATATCATCCCTCTTTAAGAAATCCTATAACCTTAGCCGCTTTCTCTTTTTTCACTCTTTAGAGGGAAGAGAGTAGTGTATTTAACCTTCCTCTCCTCTTCTCTCAGTTTATTCTCCGGCAGTTTCTATCACTATATTAGTCACTACCACTCCTCTTGTCTATATCATCGACTTGCCGCTAGGGAAGTTTTCAAATCTAGATTGAAATCTGATTTACAACTGAGATCTGATACAGTTAAACACGTTATTATACGTCAACCAACCATTTCAGATCCAAAATATTTTATTTTGTAATGGATAGGCGAGAAATAAGGTATCAAAGCTACAAATTACGATGAACGGATTGTGAAGGTGATTGATATTGTTTGTTTGGCAGTGATTATTATTATTATTACTATTATTTTGTGTTGCAAAAATATTTCTCTATGTAGAGGTTTCCTCCATTTATGGAGGTTTTTTTCTCCCTATGCGAAGGGTTCCTTTTTATTTTCCCTCTCTCTGCGTGGAACTCGTATCCTCCATGCGTGGATGTTCTTTTTATCTCTTTTGGAATTTATTTTGTATTTTGAGGTACTTTATTGGACGTTTTATTGTCAGATATGCAATATATTAAATCTTGTGCTTTTTCATAAATTTTAAATAAAAAAAAAAGTATTTCAAAAAAATTAGAAGACCAACACTAATCTTCATGAAAAAATCATTCGAAAAAGTTAATACAAAGACATCTACAAAATTTTAAATATGTCGTTAATAAATGTATTTTTAGAAACAAAATCAATTTGTGCTCAAAAGATTATTTTTTTAGACAAACATTTTGATCACAAAATCATAGTAATTCATTATTAAATGTCTAATTTCACCAGTAATAAGTACAATTATATTTTTGACAATTAAGATATTTTATCCTTAAAAAGTGATTTGGCTTCTAAATTTTTACCGATAATCCTTAATTTATTGTAATGGTAATTATTATCCAACCAATATATGTTTGTAACATTTGATTTTTTTTTTTTTTTTTTTTGTTACAGGAAAATTTTCCCTACCCTCTCGCAGGTCCAAGGCAGCGCCCCTTGCAGAGATCACCAAGGTGTCCTATTTGATTTTTAGTTTTATCTCAGACAATTACTTATAAGTGATTATCGAAAAGACACTTAAATGTCAAATAGGGTGAGATTTTGAGTTAGGAGTTTTCTTAAGTGTGCAAGTGCACACCATGTGCCACTTACACAAAAAGTATAAGTGTAAGGTGTAAGTATAAGTATAAGGTGTAAGTGTAAGGTGTAAGGTGTAAGTGGGTTGCATATGGTGTGCAACCTCAAAAAATGTGTAAGTGTAAGATTTAATTTTTTTACAAAAGGTGTAAGTGTAAGGTGTAAGTGTAAGGTATAAGGTGTAAGGTGTAAGTTGCACACCATAACCAAACCCTTTGAGTTAACTAGTAATATATTAACGTCATCTTGTGAAACAAAGAAAACATTTTATTTATTGTTTTTTGCAAACTCGTATCTTGTTCAATAATGTTACACAAAAATTATATTTTTAGTTTTTTTTCATTATAAATATAAAGGAAGATTTATTAGAAAATTATATTTCAAGGATTTATAATTAGTCCATAAAATATTACTGTATTTCAATAAGTCTTATTTTTTAAATATTTGATCTACAAATTCTAATTTTTATATTTAAAGTTTTTTATGGACATTTTTACCTTTACAAATATTTTTCGAACGGTTAGTAATTTAGTAATGTAAACATTCATATCTTACAATGTAAATATTCATATTGATGTGTGAATGTTCACATTGTGAACATTCATATTAACATATTAACATTCACATTAATAATGTAAACATTCATATTGACGGTGTAAATATTCACATCACGAAACATTTATATTGTAGATGTAAATATTATTATGAGTATTTTAGTAATTATGTCACTTATAAGACTTAATGAAATATAAAAAAATAATATAAACTAAATAAAATATAAATAGGTAAAAAAAAAAATTATGAAGAAACCTCCCATAAAAAAAAAAAAACATATTATTGTGACGATGGTGAAAGCTCAACTTTATCCGAGGAGGTTCCGCGTAGCTCTCTTTAGTCAGAATATTTTTGAAAAGGGTCACGCTCTGTCCTTTTATTATTTTGATTTTAAAAAAATTCACTTTATCTTTTATATTTCAAGTTTTTTTAATTTATTTTTAAAATTAATTTATGTTTAAATTAAATAGAAAATAATACATTAACAATTATGTGTTATAAAAATATTTTATCATATATAACTCGCATTATAGACAAATTCAAATTCTAATATAATAAAGTGACATTTTTTAATTTAATTTTGAAAAAAAATTAGTTTTAAAAGTAAACTGAAGAAAAATATGAAATATAAAACATCAAAATAAGAAAAAAGATTTCCAAAGCCACAATAAAAAAATAAGGGTAAACTACCAATAGATCCTACTTTTGAGACTTATTACCCATTAAGTCCTATTGATAAATTCATTAAGTGATAAAGATAAATTTATCAGTCTTTTATTTTTATGAATAAATTTATAGTGATAAATTTATCAGTCTCTCTGTTTTTATGAATAAATTTATAGTGATAAATTTATCAATTTCTTATTTTTATAGTGTTAAATTTATTAATTAGGATCTATAGGTAAATAAATCTAGTTAATAAGACTGATTGGTAAGTACCCAAAAAAGTATAAAAAAGATGAAATGTAATTTATTCTTTTTAAAAATATCTTCTTTACCTTTCTAAAAGAAATATCTTCTTTGAAATGCAAATTAACGTGACAGAGACAATTGTTGAAAGATAATGGCTAATCGACTTGTCTTTTTCTTTTCTTTTTAAATATTTTTCATTAATTAACTTATTCATACAGATCCCACTTTATTTACAAAAATGTCGTGATATCCCCCACGTGTCCTTTGTTCGAAATGGCCGACAAGGTAGCTCAATATTATATAAAATTTGAGAAGGGGTCGTCTATATTTAAATAATATTTTTTATTTGTAGCCATTTTATTTAAAATTCATTATTTTTGCACATCTATTTTGTTGGACATTCTGATAAGAAAATTTGTTATTTATTTATTTATTTGTATTTGGACAAGTAATTTTTTATTTTATTTTTATTATTTCAATAAAAGAGAAATTATCTTTATCTATTAAACATCTGAAAAATAAGAAAACAATCCATATAATACATTTTGTGATTCATTATTTGTCAAAAAAAGATTACGTGAAGAAAATAATATTGTACTCTATAATTACTTAATAATTTTGTCACTTTGTTAGTGTTTAAAGATAAACACATCACACAAAATTATTGACAAAGAATCAAATTTCTGTTCAATCCACTCTTTTATTGAAAAGTCCAGTTATACAATTACAAGCTCACTCTAAAATTATTTTGATAATTTAAATTATTCAACTTATAAGGCAAGTGAAACAAATTATTCATACAAAAAAATAAAAAAAATAAAAAAATAACTTGATCAAATTACATTTCCTTTCAAAAACATGAAGAAAAATACTACAATGTTCATTCCTACAAGGTGCACATCCCAAAAAAAATAAATTATAATAAAAGTTATGAATTTAGTGATGAAAATTATGACATGTAAAGGGCCATACCAAACACATTCTTTTTGAGGTGCATCAAGTTTTATTAAAAAATATACATATATATATATATATATATTTCTACAAATACAAATATAAATAGATTATGTATCTGGTATTGTAATATTATTTATTTAGGTAATATTGATAATGCAATATGGTCAATAGAGGATGGGTCAGACTTATCCACCCGTTCCATAGGTCTGCTAGCCTTCGTCTTCTTACTACGTACCTGTAAAAGGTCCAGTAGGGAGGCACCGAGAGTGGGGTGGTTTCTCCCTGTAGACCCTCTGATGATCAAGTTAGATTGAAAGTGATCGAGAGAGTAGTTAGAAAGAGAAAGAGAGGGAGAGTATTCCTTACTTGTTAATGTTCTTCTGAGCTTCCTTATGTTTTTTTCTCCATCATTTCCTTATCAATTCAAGCTATCTTATTAATCGAAAGTCTAAGGTCTACTTGCCGTCGGCCGTGGCAATTTCACCATACCCGAGAGCGAGAGATCTTGTTGCATTTAATGCCATGAAATCCTCATTTAACGCCCGATGCTTGAGCTCAATAACTTTGCAGAATCTTTGTCTGCCACGTGGCTAGCTCCCTGCCTACTAGGTGTCTAAGTGTCACAGGGTCTAGATCAACATGAGTTCCTTGGTGGGCTTGCTATTGAGTTTCACCCACTAAACTATAACTAAGGCCTCGTTTGGGAACTATCTTTTTTAGCCAAAAAGTCAAAAAATTACTAAATTAACCAAAAAGCCAACAACCCATACCAAAAAGTCAAAGATTCTATTTTCTCTCTACTTTTTGTACATCTTTTCGTAAAAAGTCAAAAAGTCATCCCAAACATACTAATTTTTTTTAGCTCATATTTTAGCCAAATAGCCAAAAAGTTACTAAATTAGCCCGTTCCCAAACGAGGCCTAAATACTTGCTTGGGCTATCCAAGGCAGTTGTAGGTTGGGCTATCTTAGGCCATGTGGGTTATACCCATCAGTAATCTCCCATTCTCGAGCGCAGCTTTAGACCAACGAAGGGAATAATGAAGTTGATGGCAATCCCCCAAGTCGCTAAAGAATATAACCGAGCGAGTAAGAGGGTGGGTGGGTGAGGAGGAAGAGGGTAGATGGTTGTTTTGGTAACCAACCGTCGAGAGAGTCGAGTGTGGATGTAGGCAACCGTCAGGGTGGCCAATCATCGAGAGGATCAATCGTCGGGGTAGTTGGTCGACCATCGAGGTGGCCGATCATTGTGATGATTGATTGTTAAGGTGGCCGACCGCTGAAGTGGTCAATTGTTAATGTAGCCGATCATTGAGGTGACCGACCATTGAGGTGGTTGACCATCAAGGTGACCGACCGTTAAGGTGGCCGACTACTAAGGTGGTCGACTATCAAGGTGACTGATCGTCAAGGAGCCAACCGCTGAGGTGCTCAACCGTCAAGGTAACCAACCGTCGAGGGGACCAACCGCTGAGATGGTCGACCATCAAGGTGACCGGTCATCGAGGTGGCCTATTATTGAGGTGGTCGACCGGCAAGGTGGTCGACCATTGAAGAACACTTGATGGCTTTAATGGTGCACAAGGCTCGAGGTACAGAAACGCAAGTGATGATGTGAAGTGGAATAGACGAGTGAGAGAAAAAAGAATTAGTGGAAGGGAAAAGGAAGCATAGCCGTACACGTGGGGCGATCTAGGCCACTGGTAGGGATTTTGTATCGTTTGCAGGAAGTGCAGAGGTTTTTATAGCGGGAGATGTCGAAAAGAAGGGGGCTTTAACTTGTTTTTGGATTTTTGAATTGGCGAATTTTAACTGCGATCCTTGGAAGATAGGCAAACCCTGGGCATTTGGACTTATGCGATTTTCTTACCTTATTGCGAAAAACCAACACATTCCAGACTTTACCTCTTTCGTCTCATTTGATTCTCCTCTCTTTCATATTTCGAATTTCCTCACCCCCGCAACCAAAGCAATATACAAAAACGTAACATATATGGCACAAGAAAGAGCCCCTACCATAAGGCCTGATGCCCTAGGAGAGAACGATGAATTGGCCTTAGTTGAGAAATACCGGCTGAAAAGGCTAGTAGAAGAAAGGACGGTCAGACTACCGCGATCTATCCCCACAACGATGATGTCGGTCGTCTAACTGATTAGCCAGGTGGCCCCCGACCATTAGCATACTAAGGCCGACAAGTCGTTGTTAACGACAACAGACTTGAAGGAGATCCGAAGGAAGTACCAAGTTCCGACAAACGTGAACTTGAGGTTACCAACGGCGGAGGATAAGGCGTCAAACGCCAGGCCATCGGAGTTCACACTGTACGAAGAGGCATTTTGAGGGGGCCTGAGATTGGAGTTACCCCAGCTTGTCATTGATGTGTTAAACCGGTTAGAGGTGGCCCCAGGGCAATTAATGCCAAATTTGTGGAAAATTTTGTTAACGTGCACAGTTTCTTGGCCGCAGGCGAGCGACTGACGGAGGAAAGATGTCGGTTGATGAGTTTTTCTCCTACTATAAGGCGTCAAGCCAGCAGGAGACATAGGTGACCCTGCAAGCGGTGTCAGAGAGAAAAGTAGTGGCAGGGCTGCCTTTATTAATCAAGGGATGGCGTCCTAGGTGGTTCTATGTGTCCGAGAACTGTGGGAGAGGAGCACGGACTATTTGGAAAGTCCTAGCCAAATCGATCGAGCCCAAGCTAACTGCGGCAGTGGAACGGAGAGTAAACTAAGTAAAACACTAGAGGGAGAAAGAGGTCTAAGGTGGGATAACCTTGTGACACCGTCTGCCCTTTATGCATTGAAACTAGGCCCTGAGCCCACAGAGGGGAATCCCACGCTGGAGGAAGTAGAGTCGGCGAGAAAAATACAGGAAAATAAAGACTGGCGAGTCTTCATAATGGCAAAAAAATACAAGGATAAAGAGTTGGGGCCAACGCCAAAGCCGGGCCAGAAGAAATTCTGCATCCACAACCTGCACTTGGGAGAGAAAGACTTAACTATTTTCATGCCCTTGAAGGCCCCAATCGACCCATTGAAGAGAAGAGTATAGTAGAGTAGAGGTAGAACGGGTGTTGAAGAAGAAAAAAAAGTAGGTGGTGGCTGAGGGCAAAGAGGAAAAGTCTATAGCAAAAAAGGTAAAGAATGCACTAGTAGGGTCAGGTGAAACAATGGAGGCCTCCTTAGTGGGAATTAAAGTGGGAGAAGTCAGGCCTAGGATGGTCGTAGAAGGAGGCGAATCTAACCCCTCGATCGTAGAAATGATGGATTTGCCAGTAGTATGAGAAGAACAAAGAAAGGAACAGACTGCTGACCTCCCTTCATTAGAGGCAAAGACTGAGCACCTGTTGGGAGCAGAGTCGAGTGCGGCCGACGAAAAGGCTCGATGAAAAAATGAGTACCACCGCTTGGTATCTGAGCGTGGTGGTCAATATGGCACTAACCGATACTACCGAAATATCCAACCTATTAGACGACACTAAGGCAGCATATGAGCAGATATTGGGGATAATTGATGATAGGGCAGTGAGAGATGTCTTGTGATTTAGAGATGCAGACTTGCTGAGGGCGATAGGTGCTGTCCAGATGGAGTCCTTAACCTTAACTGTTGCTTTGCTCGAGAAAATGTGTAATAGCGCAGATGGAACTGCGAAAAATGTTAGCTCGAGCGAAGTAGACAGCTATAGAAGTGCAACTGGCCAAGGCTAAGGCTAAAAGTTTGTGCAAGATGGCTCGGAGTGCCTACGCAAAAGGGATGTTACACGCTGTTAATTGTAAAAACCTTGAAGTGCTAGTCCTAGTGTAGAGTCATATAGCTGAACGGGTGAAGCTGGAGACGATGGAGGCTAAAACCAAGCTAGCAATTGTCCATACACAAGCAAACAGGTCTTCGAAGGACTTGGAGACCACTAATCGTAGAATAATCGCGTTGAAGTTTGAAATCAGGGCAGAGCAAAAGAAGACCGCGGAGGTTGAACAGGCTTGTTAGACTGCCAAGGATTGACTAGAGGTGTTTTTGAGCAACAATGAGGAATTACGCGATGCATCCCTGAAGAAGAATGAAGAGTTAGAAGCGCAAATCACAGAATTATAGAGGGCCTTAGAGAAGGAGAGAGACAAATTGGCAGAGCTGGCCAGGACCTTGACATCAGAGAGGGCGGCTTATCCTGACCTCTACGGTGTAGCTGTTAAGCAGTATAAGCAATCAAGAGAATTCCAAATAGCCCTAGACGCTGCAGTAGCTGCAAGTTTGGCCAGAAGAGAAAGTGGTAAGGCTGGTCCCTCAAATGTGGCAGTAGCCAAACTGGTGGAAGGGTAGACCAAAATGGAAATAATAGAAAATTTCCAATAGTCTGACCGCTATAAGCACCAACTGAGCATCTACTAATACAGTGAGTGGGTGAACTGCCAACAAAAGCTAGCAGAGCTCTTCCCAAACATCGACATCAAACGCATAAGGCCAGGAGAGGGAGACATCGCCCAGACCCCAATGGATAAGGGCATTGAAGAAGAAGATGTATTGTCCAATGAGGAAGAAGGGGGTTGAAGGCGGGGCAGTTGATCTGTTGCCTTCTTTGTTTTGTTGTAATTTGTCTTTATAAGGAGATTTGTGTTTGTAAAGAGTTTTACAGCTTGTAAGAAATTTGTGTTGAAGTACAAAAACTGTTCTTCTAAATCATGGAGTGATAAAATGTTGATGTCATAAAAACTGGGTTTTTCTAAAAACAAAGGTAAATTGGTGGATTATAAGTTTACTCGGTCAAATTACACATTCGGTCTGGCCAAGCTCGTCATGTTCAGTCTGGCTTAGCTTCTCATGCTCAGTTTGGCTAAGGCTTGGAGGACTCAGTCTGGCTAAACTCTTTATGCTCAGTCTGGCTGAAGTTTAGAAGACTTAGTTTGGCTGAACTCTTCATGCTTAATCTGGCTGAGGCTTGAGGCTTGGAAGACTCAGTCTGCCTGAGCTCTTTATGCTCAGTCTGGACTTTCATGGCCCGTAGTTCTTCGTCCCAAACGGGGGCATTGTCTCCTTTAGCATGAAGCGGAAGTTGAACACTGCTAGCTTCTCCCTCATGGATAGCAGCATGGTGCTATGGAGGGTGATTGTGGAAGAACGATGGTCCATCTTGGTGAAGTTGTGAGCTTGGAGCAGAGGTGTGTAGACCTTCAAGATTTGACAGTCGAGGTTATAGAACGAAAGGCGGAAACGAACCTTGGGACACATATGGAGGGAATGTATGATGATAGTAGGCTTGTTTCGGGGTGGTGAAGGAGGGATAGGTAAGTCACGCTGGAGCAAAACATTAATCAGGTCTTGGTTTTGTTCGGCTAAGCGGTTGATGCTGCTAGTGAGTTTTGCAAAATACGAAGGTGGGTTGTTTGGATTGGAGGACTCAACTTCGGGGTTACTAGTATTGTGTTATGAAGCCATGGATCTCGTCGTAACCATCTACCCTGACGTAGAAGATAGGTGATAGCAGAACTTCCTTTGGTGACAATGAACACAATCATAACTGTGGCAATTCCCACATACACGCCAATTGATAATGCAATATAGTCAATGGAGGATGGGTCGAATCGATTCACGCTGCTTTCACGAGTCTGCTAACCTTCATCTTTTTACTATGTTCCTACAAAAGGTCCAATGGGGAAGCACCGAGATTAGGGTGGTTTTTCTCCGTAAACCCTTCGATGATCAAGTTAGATTGGAAGTGATCGACAGAGAGAGAGAGAGAGAGAGAGTATTCTTTACTTGTTAACGTTCTTCCGAGTTTCTTTATATCTTTTTCTCTATTATTTCCTTATCCATTCAAATTGTCTTATTAGCCGAAAATCTAGGATCTACTTGTCGTCGGCTATGGCAGTTTCACCATACCCAGGAGCGAGAGGTCTTGTTGCATTTAATACCCGATGCATGGACTCAATAACTCTGTAGGATCTTTGTCTACTATGTAGTTAGCTCCCTGCCTACCAAGTGTCTAAGTGTCATAGGGCCTGGACCAACGTGGTTTCCTTGGTGGGCCTATTGTTAAGTTTCACACATTAGACTGTAACTAAATGCCTACTTGGGCCGTCCAAGGCAGTTATGAGTTGGGCTATCTTGGGTCATGTGGGCCATGCCCATTGAATACTATGGTATGCAAATTATGACATTTGTAGGAATCAAACCTACAAATATCATAAATTACATACCATAGCATTTTCCAAATAAATAATCTCACAATACTAAAAATATATAAATATCATAACTTAAAAGGGCTATTGAATTATTTATAACCAAAATAATGTTATAAGTAATATTAGAATGAGTAATAACTAACCTCACATTATTATAACCAAAGTGCATATAATCCAGATTTTTTCTTTTTCTTTTTTTTGTTTTTGTTTTTTGTGTATAAATAATGAATAATGCTAAGGATACTAACAACCTTATTAAAACACTCATAAATTGACGTGATTCATTATATTCAAATTTGTGAGTATATTACTAATATTGTTAATAAATATATTAATATTTGATACTTCCTTTATCCTAAAATATTAGTCTCTCATTCTATTTTTCATTATGTCAAAATATTAGTCATTTGTTCAAAAATTAATGAATAAAATAATATGAATTTATTATTTTACCATTCTTTTAAATTTATTAATAATACAAAAAGTACAATTATGATAATTAATATTTTAAAAAAATATATTATCAAAAAATAATTTTAAAAAATTAATATTTTTAAAATACAATAATTATACTATTAAAAAAATTTAAATTTTTTTAAAATAAACTATTATTTTAGGACCGCAAGAGTAAATAATTTGATATAAATTAAACGATTTTTTAGGACCGCAAGAGTAAATAATTTGATATAAATTAAACGATTTTTTAGGACCGCAAGAGTAAATAATTTGATATAAATTAAACGATTTTAGATGAATAGGTGAAGTGGAGGGAAGCTTCTTGATTCGTAGTCGTAGGGAAAATACCTGGACACCTCCAACATTCGCGGCAGTCGTCTATAAAAAAACACCATTTCACACGCTTCTCTTTCCCATCTCTTTTTCTCAAACGCTTCGACTCTGCTCTCCTCTCTACTTCCCCAAACCACAAGATCTAATATCTAATTTCAGATCTGTGAAAGTTGCTCATCTAGAAGGATCGTCATGGTAGGGACAGTAGAAGCTGAATCAGTGTCGGTGCTATCCAACGCCGGAAAGATCGAGCTGTTGTCGAAGGGCTTCGATCCCACGGCCGTCCCTGCGGAACCGTTGCCTCCGGTTGTGGCTTCCAACGGAGAGAAGAAGAAGGAGGAGAGAGAGATTGTTCTAGGGAGGAACGTGCACACTACGTGCCTCACCATCACGGAGCCTGATGCGGACGATGACTCCACCGGCGATATGGAGGCCTTCATGGCCAGTATCTTGGCTAGGTATCGCAAAACCCTCATTGAGAGGACCAAATATCATTTAGGTAAGCCATCAACTGGTTTCTTTTTCTTTTTTTTTCTTTCATAATGCTCTGTTTGGTTGCCGAGAAAATGGAGGCAAACTTCAGAAATAGGTATAGGAAAAAGATATGAACCGTGTTATTTTCAGTAATAGTTGCCTCACCTAAGCTAGAGTTGGCTAAAATATCATAATAGGGACTATTCAATCCATAAGCGCAATGGAGGATAGATCTCTCATTTGTGAAATTGAACATTTGCATTGATTTTTATTTATTTATTGCCGGACATTTTGTTCTAGACAGTTTGAACAACCTACTTCTATTATTTCTTGGGTTTCTTTTGTGATTATGAATTTACTTTTTTGGACTACTTGATGAACGAGGAAACCGTTTAAACTCGAAAAACCTTTTAGCAGTTAATTGGATGTGAAGTGCATTATTGGAAAATTTAAAAATGCGACATTGTTCACACGATATAGAATGTAAACTTTATGTAATACAATAGATTATGAATCAACAGTGCCAAAAGACTGGATTTTGATTTTATGTGAATTAGGTTGGTTATGTTTATCTGAATTTAGTCACCCACGTTAGGTAAAAAAACCCTTTTGCAGATTTGTAAGCTTGATGTTAATGTGGTTTTATTTTAAATGTTGTATGTTTGTTGTTGGTTAGAACTTTTGAAATTTTCAGCTTATTTGTTTTTTCAACTTATTTTAACATTTTCTACTGACCTGTAGCAAAAAATAGTAACACTGCTTTTTAGGATTATTATTAACAATTTTTTCGTCATAATTGCAACATGGGGCATAAGAATCTCCTGTTTAGTTTTTTCATTGGTGTAAATGTATCACCAAATTAACAGCTTGTCAAGGATCAGATGCCGGTGTATATCCAAATTTTTGTCCAATAAACTGCATCATAATATTCAATCTCAATGTAAGGCAAGACATTAGAACTAGGAACATTCATATGTACTCAGCACATTTTTTGTAGATACAATTAATAAAAAGTATTTATGAGACACATGTTCAGAAACTCGTATCCAATTTTTCTGTTTACGCCTCTGATCTACACTTGTACAAATTTGGGGGCTATTGCTCTCTAACTAAACCCTTAATGGTGCCAGGAACACTGGTCAGTTTACAGCATTTGAGTTCGAGGAATTGTAGTTCCGATATCCTGTTGTCGTTTCTTACAGAGTGGATTGCACTAGCTATATGAGATCCTCAATGTCAAGAATTGTTTATTCTTATATTCACTACATAAATGCTATAGCCTATATGTCACCTTTTTTATCCCCTTCTTGTTTGTATGTTACCATTTGATTTTCACATGCTTACCTTCCAAAAAAAGGTATTTTTTTTGTCATTGTTTTGTATCACAGGAAGCCTATTTGGATACTCATCGTGGTTCTTGTTTGGAAATGATATGAACAGTATAAAAATAAATAAATAAAAAAAGGTGATATATAGCATTGCTCTAGTTACTATATAAAGCTTCCACGTATTAACTTGGTCTTCTCTAATATTAGTTCTGCTTTTTAGATACATATTGTAGATACATTTTGTCACTTTTATATACCTGTATAAGTTTATTAGAAGTTACACGTTGTGTAGTCTTTGGCCTTGTAGATTTGTACAACTGGTCAGTACTTCTGAAGTCCTTTCTCAATTCCTACCTGAAATATATTGGTTTCTTATGGCTTTTTGTTGATAAATTATGTTGCAGGTTACCCATATAATCTGGACTTCGATTATGGTGCTCTAGCACAGTTGCAGCATTTCTCCATAAACAACCTTGGCGATCCATTTATTGAAAGCAACTATGGTGTTCATTCAAGACAATTTGAAGTGGGTGTTTTGGATTGGTTTGCTGCCTATGGGAAATAGAGAAGAGCGAATACTGGGGATACATTACAAACTGTGGCACAGAAGGCAATCTTCATGGAATCCTGGTTGGGTTAGTATATCCTAGCTTTGTTTCTCATTTTTGGAGAACTGTCTGCCTGTTTAAGAATTGTTATAACATATGCATAATTTGATTGTGCAGGAGAGAAGTGTTTCCAGATGGAATTTTGTATGCATCGCGAGAATCACATTACTCTGTCTTCAAAGCAGCACGGATGTACAGAATGGAATGCATTAAGGTTGGCACTTTTGTCACTGGGGAGATTAATTGTGCAGATTTCAAAGCAAAGCTACTCTCTAACAAGGACAAACCAGCCATAATTAATGTGAACATAGGTAGCTACTCTCTCTCTCTCTCTCTCACACACACACAAATGGATACATGAAGACATGCACATTCATGGCTATTGAAGCCCACGTCTACACCTCCGTAAATTAATCAACTAGGCCTAGCCTAGTTGGCCACCATGACTTTCCTAAAGTCCATGGGTTTAACTCTCCTTAGGGGAGTTGAATTAAGGGGGCAAGCATTTGGTGCTTTGCAAAGGGTGGGGAGGCTAACTCCTATAAGTACTAATCTAACAATTAACAATTGACTTTTGCTGATCAAAAAAAAAAAAAACTTCTCCATAAATTGATTCACATCTCGTTGTATTGCAGGTACTACTGTCAAAGGAGCGGTTGATGATCTTGATCTTGTTATTCAGACCCTTGAAGAATGTGGATTCTCACATGATCGATTCTACATCCATTGTGATGGAGCTCTATTTGGACTCATGATGCCATTTGTCAAACGTGTAAGTTATTTGCTTTTGTTTCCGCTTCTCATATCCTGTTCATGTGAAAGGCTTTTGGGCCCATGAATTTTTGAGTTTTCAAGATCTGTCTGGAATCTCTAGGCACATACCTTCTATAGGCTATATTATACTTTCCCCAAAATCACAATGGCCTCGTTTGGGAAGTGGCTATTTTAGTAGGCTATTTGGCTTTTTGGTTATTTTAGTAGGCTATTTTAATTTTGTGTTTGGGAAGATGAGATAAATTTTTAGTTGAGTTGTTGTCTTGGGAAGTGTGTTGAAATGATGTTTAAATATAAAATGACAAATCTATCCCTAAAAATATATTTTTTTAAATTGATTTCAAGGGGTAAATAAGTAATTTCAGCAATGATGGAGATGTTTGACACTTGACAGTGTAGGCCGGCCCTACACTGTCACCTGTGCAGAGGCTATTTTTTTTTTTTTTGAAAATCTGTAACAGGTTGCTACAGTGCTTGACTTTTGGGTTAATTTTCTAAAAGAGGCTATAATAGCCTAAACATGTATCACATTACACAGTAGAGTAGAGAAGTTTCTAGTCATATCTTTTTATAGCCATTACCAATAAAGGTCAAGGAATGTCCAAGTATATCCCGCACACTAAATCTTACTAATGGTGATTTAGAAAACTGGTGAACCCAATTGTATGAACTTCACTGAGAACCTTCCTGGTAATTTTATTTTGATCCTCATTTGTTTCTTCCTAGCTTGCCAGATCATTTGATTAGTAGTTCAAAAAAAAAAAAAGGGTATGGTCCTAATTCATGGCTTGCTTATTGAGGATGGGAACATGTATTTAATTAGCTGTCTCTTCGTAATAGGTTTATCTCCCAACTCTGTCCCTCTTTTGAGTCTTCTCGTAATCAATCTAATCTTATACACAATTTAATTCACCACATTATAGGATTATGTTGGTTCGTAGTTTCCTTCTCTAGCTGCTTACACTTTGTTGATGGACTGATGAACAGGCTCCCAAGGTAAGCTTCAAGAAGCCCATTGGAAGTGTGAGTGTTTCTGGCCACAAGTTTGTGGGATGTCCAATGCCATGCGGTGTCCAGTTGACAAGGATTGAGCACATTAATGCCCTATCGAGGAATGTCGAGTACCTTGCTTCAAGGGATGCCACAATTATGGGAAGCCGGAACGGCCACGCCCCAATCTTTTTGTGGTACACCCTGAACAGAAAAGGTTACAAGGGGTTCCAGAAAGAAGTCCAGAAGTGCCTCAGAAATGCTCACTATTTGAAAGACCGCCTTAGGGAAGCAGGTATTAGTGCCATGTTGAATGAGCTTAGTAGCACGGTTGTGTTTGAGCGACCTCTAGATGAGGAGTTTGTTCGGCGGTGGCAACTTGCATGCGAGGGTAATATGGCTCATGTTATTGTGATGCCTAATGTCACCATTGAGAAGCTGGATGAATTCTTGAATGAATTAGTTCAGAAGCGCTCGATTTGGTATGAAGATGAGAAAGTTGGACCTCCTTGTCTTGCAGCTGATATAGGGAGTGAGAATTGTGTTTGTGCTCTTCATAAGTGATATCTATTGGGGTTTAGGGTTTTAGTGCAACTGCTATTTGTTGGTTCTACTATTGTTTCTGTAGCAGAACAATAAAGTTCACCAGTGATCTCTTCAATTTGATATGCATTTTTCTCAATATGCGAATCTAGTTATCTTTGCAATTTGTTGAGTGTTATCAATGAAATTCTTCTTTACAATAGGAGAAAATATAACTAACGTTGTTTAAAATAAAATAAAAAAAGGAAAAAGGAAAAAAAAATCTGATATAATATAACAAATTACTGGTTTAAATTTCTGACATTCATTGTCTTCTTGTTGATTGATGTTCAATAGATGACACATCTCTGGGGTGCAATTGATTTGTGTTACTGGAATTATTTGCAAATTGTATCATTTAGTTTGTGTTCATTTCTGATCTCATTTGCCCATTACTAGTATACAACCGGATTTTGCCTTGTTATGACGCGGGGCGGGTGATAAAATATTCAAGTGACCAAATTTTCCCATTCAAAAAATTTGTCTTGCAAAAATGCATAACAAAATTTTTCTTCGATATGTATCGTCATTGGATGAACACAGAATTTTTTCAGTTAATTCTGCTATAATCGCTGATTACTACATCCTTCTTCGCATAGGAATATGTATGTTATGTTATAGGGATATACTTTTAAATGGAAGTTGCTTGCCATAAATCATCAAAGCTTTTCAGGAGAGGATAAGAATGACATAAAGCTTTTAAATGGAAGGCGTGGAAATTCTCCATAATAATACTTCAAGTATGGATCAGGGTACTGCAATGAAATATTGATAAATTGTGTCAATAAAGTGACATAATGCTATTTCAAACAGTCAACATTCACACACACAAAGGAACAGATTAAAAAAAAAAATACAAGTTACAGGTGAGGCTCTACCAATGAAAAACCATATTTATGTTCCACTGTTCTATCATTTGTATAATTGTCAATGGATATCCAGGAAGCAGGAACTACAAAGATAACTTTTGCTTAATCATTGAGAATGTTCAAATACAAGGTGAGCAAAGAGTGATACAATAATCATGCATTGAAAGTGGACCAACCTTTATGTTGTGTTTGGTCGAGAGATTTGGGGAGGGATTTAGAAAAGGAAAGGGAAAAGGTGTGTGAAACTAGGTGAAATATAGGCATGTTTTATATACATTTCACCTATCTTTTCTATTTTTCTTTCCAAATCTCTCTCCAAATCCCGCAACCAAACATAACATTAGAGTTGTATTGCCAAAATAAAGCAACCAAGTAGTGCAGCAAAAGTTATGCAGAGGTGACCAATTTCCTTACTTAGAACAGCTTTTAAAAGCTTTATCAGATAATTTTGATTTCTAAAAATGACCATACAATTGCTAACTGAATGAATAAACATGCCCCAATAACTTCAATCAGTTTTCAAATTCGCCGCCAGTATCTATATTCTATTCTTATATATTGGGTGAAGTAGCCGAACTTTGAATTTTAACATTCTTTAGGATTAGATTTAGGAGGGCTAGATTAGGCTCGATACCGTATAGTACTGGCTCAGTCTAATGTTTGTCCACCCCTATACAACCCCCAATATATTTTTTATTTTTATTTTATGTTTGGTAAATTATAATGACTTGTAACAAAAATATAATAACTTTTTATAGTTTTAATATAATTATATTGATATCTTTTTTAATAATGTAAATGATATAAGAATATAATGACAACCAAAATAAAATATATTAAAACATTATTCTTTCATTTATATAACTAATGAATGACTACTAAAACGGAATGTAAGTATTATACAAATTAAAAGTTACAAGAACTCAACTAAAACGTAGAGCACTGGTTGCAGAGAGTTCGATGAGAAGATGAGAAAATGAGATAATTAATGGCTAGGGTTAGGGTTTGGGCTTTTCATGTTTCTATGAAAATATATTTTATTCCCTGGTTAAGATTTAGGAGGGTTGTTTTAGAAATTGACTTTTTAAAGACATTAGTTTTTTCACACCAAAAAAAAAAATGTACAAAGAAAATAGAGAGAATAAACCTTTTTTATATCTTCAACTAAAACAATAAGTTGCTAATAATATTTTGAAAATCAGACCGTTGAGCAAACATGAAAAAGGACTGGATAGACCGGTCATTGGTTCAACTGTCGAGTCAAAGCGATCGAATCGTGACATTATAATTAATATTATATAATAATAAATTATAAATAAATAAAAATATATATAAATACTCAAATAAAAATAAAAATTGTTGCATAATATTTATTAATAATATTTAATAAAGTCATAATTGATAAGAAAAAATCACTTGTTTTAAAGAAATTAAAACATTCACTCCAAACAAATTGATTTAATGGTAGATTTAATTTTGGAGGGAAATAAAATTTTCAACTCTCCCTCCAATCAATATGATTCAAATAATTTGATTAAATCTCACATAAAATTTTGTAAGTTGTTTCTGAAAAATCTTTTCCTATAAATAGAACTAGACTTTCATAATCTCCTTAAACTTCTATGAGACTCCTCCTCATGAAAGGAGACTCTTGAAATAAGAGTTTTTAATCAAAATTTTAAAAGATAAACTTGTTCTAAGGTTTTGACATGAAGATTTACATGAAATGTACTCTACATAAAAGTAGTTTTATATATTTCTTTAATTGGTAATTGTGGTATATTCCAACTTACATCAATTTTATCATTTTGTATTTCTACATCTTCTTCATTAATTACTAGACCTTCATTAGGTATACAGGGTAGTGTTATTGACCTAGAGCGGGCAGAAGAGTTACTTCTAAATAATCGATTTTTTTTTTTTTTTTACAGTGAGCTTAATACATTGTCTAAACTTATCATGTTTTCACATATGATGTGTTCACACATACCTATTTCGGAGAACCCCTATGTATCCAATACTGCCTAACCAAAGAACTAGGATAAAGTGGAAAGTGGAAAGACACAGATAAAGTTTTTCACAGATTAAAAGAACTGCAAACAATTGTAGAGAAAAGGAACAGAGTTGATTAAATAAAACAACACTTCAAGCAGTAACACGAATCAATGGCAACTTGGCTTTGCTTACTAGCAAGATTTTGAACATCTTTTTCTAAAATATATTTAGCAGATTTGCAATCAACACGGAGTAAAAATTTTTGATTTAAAATATCATCTTGAAATTTACTAATACATAAAACAGAAGATAAAATTTCTTACTTAATAGTACTATAATTTTTTTGTGCTTTATTCCAAACACCAGAATGAAAACGAACAATCTATTCAGATGACTGAGGAGTGATTTTCTGGAGAAGAATACCACCATAACCAATATCAAAAGTATTAGTTTGAATAATTTTAAAGGAATTTTCAGTAGGAATACCAAGGCATGGTAGAGACTTGACATATTTTTTGACTTGTTTAACAATATCAGTATAAGTAGAAGACTAAGGAAGATGATTATCTTTTAACCGATCAAAGAGTGATTGACAGGTTTTCCTAAGGTCTTTGTAAAATTCAGCAATATAATTAAGGGATTCTTAGAATCTTTGTAACTGGGTTTTATCTAAGATTTCATCAGGAAATTTAGAAGCAAATTCAATAGATCGGCTTTTTCCAAGTCAAAGGTTAAATCCAAGTCAGCACAGCTCAAAACTGATCAATCAAAGGATAAGCCCAAAGTCAAGTCCAAGTCCTCCAAAGATGAATTTCTCCAAATAGTCTGTTTACTGATGGCTAAAGCTAAGTCATCCGATGAAGAAAGTTCAGAAGAAGATTCAACTAGTTCAGACTCTTCTGAAGGCTCAACTAATCAAGACCCCTATAGATCCCAATTTCAAGATGCTCAGTACTCATATGCCTGACATAATCATTGGATTCTATATAGACATAATTATCAGTTTCAATCAATACTCTTCTTTTGAGAAAAGCTGCTGATATATATATCTATATTGATTCCTTTAGTCACATGTCTTCACCAAAAGCAATGAACAGTGAAAAAAGTCAAATTTACTGTTCACTATTTATCAAGAAAGTCAACATTACTATTCATCATTCATCATAATTCATCATAATTCATTCAACCGACAAATTCAACACAGTCAAAAGCAACCATCAACTTTAGTCACTCACCGAAAGTTGCAGACAACTCCAATGTGTTTCTTTCAAAGTCAGATTCCTTCTCAAGGCTTACAGTTAACTCTTCACAAGGCTCATAGTAACTCTTTTCATCTATTAAAAAGCATCTTCAGACAAGAATAAGGTAGGGTCAGAAAAAATTTGAGTGCTCATTCTCGAAAAAAATAACTATCTCTGTAACTTTAAATTTTCAAATTCGTTTTCAAGTTAAGTATTTTGAGGAACCATATATATATATATAAGAAAGAAAGAAGACAAGGAAAAAAAAAATTAAAAATTTTCCAACCACCGGGTCTTTCCATAACTGGTTTTCCTAGTTGAACCAATGGTTCTTCTAGTTTTAACAATCTAAGTCGGTTTTCAACCTAGTCTGAGTTTTGGATTTCCTCCGGACCAGAACTAGGCCGGAGTCTCAGTTCCACCGGTCCGATTGGCCAGTCCAATCCAGTCCAGGTTTTAAATCATTGGTTGGCAAAATAGGGCTTACTTCCCGTATTAGAATTCTCTGTACAGTGCCCGTCACCTATTTACTACATTTGATCAACGAAGATCATTCTAACTCCAGCAAACAACCTTCTTACCAGAATTTCAAATAAAAGAAATTATTTTTCTCTTAAAAGTACAAATAGCCATAACTCATGACATGTTCCACTAGTATCTAATAACTCTATAAGCATGATTTCTATCCTGAGAGAGTACATACATACCCACCATCTGTATAACTCATACAAAGCACTGATCATACCCTTCACAACTTTTATCTGTAACAACACATTCATATATACAGAATGCGACCTTCCAACGAGCTATCTAATTCCCCACAAACACCGAATTATAATTGCTAACAAATTTCTGGGATATTACGGAACTCTCTGATTGAAGTCTGAGAAGCTCTGCTGGGGCTGAGCATTTGGCGTCTGATGTTGCTGTCGGGGCTGCTGAGTTTGATTGGTACCAAATTGCTGAAACATCTGTGGGTGGGAAGAGAATTGTGGAGGTAGAGCTCTGTTGAAGGGGTTTCCATTGGCAGCTGGGATTTGACCCGTTGCTATCTTAAGCCGTTGTACTTCTTCCCTCAGTGCTTCATTCAAAGCTGCATCCAATAGCAACAAGTAAAAATTATAACTCCTCACCTCCCATGGATTCTATCATAAACCAATAAGCGAAAATATCATTCATATTATTGAAAAGATGAAAATATCATTTCCATGTGGTTCCCAAATGCCTATGGAAGTAGCATTCATATTATTAAAACAATGCCTACCATCTCGAAGATGTGCTTGTTGTTCCATCGCCTGTAACCGCAGTTTGAGTTCCTTGTTCTCAGTAGTCAATCCAGTTGTGTCTCTCTGCGTACAAGAAATGCTAAACATAAGTCGATGTTTTTTCATATTTTTCTTTACCTCTTCGGTGGATCAACATGGCATTACCATCCAGGTGATCAGCTAGTATACCATATATTTTTAAACTCTGGTTAGGTAGTGAATCATATATACGCTCAATGAAGCTCTGACAGGACATTTCAGCTATTTGTAAACTAAGAAAACATCAAGTGGGAAAAGAGGAAATAAATTTGGGAATACCCTCAAAGATAGACCAAGTAAAAGAGGTAAATATCATAAAATTGGATTAATTAAATATCAATCGTTTATCAAAGGATTAAAATACTAATGATTTCACCAATGAAGTGATTCAATTATCTCCCTTGGAAAGCAAGTCGGTGCCAAGAGCAATATCATGCATGTTACCAATTAATGGCTTATATACCCAAAAGAAATGAGAAGGGGCTACAAAATAAGACGATTATCCTGTGATGAGAACAACACTGATAAATTTGCATAATTTAAAAGGAAATACCACGTGAATTCCAAAAATTAATAATGTTTCAAATGTTTTTATGCACAACATTAAATTGGGAGGAGGCGGTGCGGGGGGAGAAGATTTATTCAAAGGTAGATAAGGGTAACAAAGCCAGGACTAAATATTATATAATATTATTTTGTTGACCAGGTCAAGCATGAAATTAGTCAGTAACCAAGGCATGTAGTATGATACTTCAAAGCATAAGATGAAAAGATGAACAAAACAAAAGATAAGGGGCTGAATGAACACCAGCTTATACACAGTACATGATGAGAGTATTTTGTGTATAGACATCCACTTACAGGTTAAACTCAAGCAAACAGGGTCTTCAATTCCAACTACTTGAGATTCGACATAAATGATCAAACTTAGTTTTAGCAATCTTGGTTTCTCTATAATGTTGGACAACCTTTCTCGCTTTTCCCTTCTTCTTGTTGCACCATCACTCAAATCTTACTACTCCTACTTGGCCATCAAAATACTTTCCTATATTACCAAAAAGAAACAAATGCAAGTACCAATGGAAAATGCAACTTGAAATTATGATGCATATAGATGATGAGAGAAAAAGAAAAAGACCCCATGTAAGCAAGAATTGCACACATACAGGACATCTCACCAAGTTTGGTTAAACTATTAAACCTACGAAGTTTTTTTTTTTTTTTTTGAAAAAAAAAAAATTGATTTCATTTCTATGCAAAGCTTTCCATTGCAATACAAATTGAGCTTTTTTCCAATCACAGTTGCGATCAATAGCAGCTTAAACCTTGACTCTGACTTTTTGTGGGCAACATTGGAAGTAAGGATTTCTCACAGCCTCGCTGTTTCTCAAGACCATTAATGCTTACACAAGAAGGTCATGCAATGAGTTTCACAATTTGACAAGAAGTTGAACTTCCAAATTGATGAACAAAGAAGGTTAGTCTTTTCCAATAGAAGAAGAAGAATATTTAACAGATATAAGATGAATTTAGATGTGAATATCAAATTCTGTTGCCCCAACGGTCTTTGGGAATAGGCTATTTTAGTTGGTTTTTTTGACTTTTTATGAAAAGATGTGCAGAAAAGTAGAGAGTGACGTGATTAGGTGTTTTGGCTTATTGGCCATTTTAGCCCCAACCCAACTTGCCAAACGGGTAACCTAAACAACAGTGAGTTTAGACCATGCAGAATAGAATCTGAAGACAGAACATGCAACTCTATAACAAGCACCGTAGCATAACAAAATACAAATGTAGGAGAAACTTGTCACAAGAAAAGGAAAGTCAAATTACCATATGATACGAGTGCCTCATCAACCAACATATCTCTACCTTTAAGGAAACATAATCCACTACCTCACTGTGCCTTATCGAGTTCCAACTGACGTCCACTAGATCTCTTATAGGTGCAAGTAACTTGGACAATGCCCAACACGCAATGTGACCTATCATGTCACTCAAAAGATGTCTAATTGAAATCTATCTATGAAAGGATGTCAAAATTTAGCTTTGAAATTTGAATTAAAGTGCAATAATTGCACGTTCCCTTAAAAAGTTAGAACTCCCAAAAGGAACTAACAAAATGGGATGACGGGAGTACCAAGTAAGAGGGTTTATACCCAAGTACAAAAGGAGGCGAGGGTTACAGAAGTGTAATCACAATACAAAAAATAAAAATAAAACAAGAGACCTATACATTAAAAACAAAAGAAGGCCTATCCACTCTGCAAGTTCAAAAAATCTAACAAAATCCACCAAATTATCAAGTGCAGGCCACCCATGCATATAAGATTAGGGGTGCAACCTATGTTACATGGACTCGGGTAAGAATATTGAGTGTGGTTGTGTGTCCGAGTGTCAGATTTTTCTAAACCTAAATTTTTGGATATTGAGGCCTTGTTTGGAAACAGGCTATTTTAGTAACTTCTTGATTTTTTGGCTAAAATATAAGGTAAAAAAAATTAGTATGTTTGGAATGACTTTCTAATTTTTTACGAAAAGATATGTAGAAAGTAGAAAGAAAAATGAATCTTTGACTTTTTGATATAAGTTATAGGCTTTTTAATTTTTTTAATAACTTTTTGGCTTTTAGGCTAAAAGTATTGCATGCCAAACGAGGCTTGAGATATGTATCCAAAAGTTAGGTATGCCCATATAGATACAGGGACACGTCTCAAACACTAATATATATATTGTCTATCATATAATATTTTTAGATAAGATGTAATGAATTATTTAGAAATATACTTCAAATTAAATGAGATTTAGAGAAAAAAAATGAAATTTATCTCCCATTTGTGTGAGAAAGTAGAAATGTTTTTTTGCACAAATGTGAGCGTGATCTTCTTCAAATTTCATATAAACATAAAGTATCCGAGTAATATGTCTTTCTGCCCCTTCTCACAGACTTGCAGTTACCATTTTGTAGATCCTAGTTAGTAAACCATCACAACAAGCAGCAACACTCAGCACAACTGATGATTCAGCACACAAAAACAGCATCGCTTACTACATCTCATTATTGCTAGATCATCACTAAGTCCCAAAAATTAAAATTGTTAGGAAATAAGGCCAACAATGTATATCAAGTTATTCAACACCCTCCCTCACATGGCAATTAGTGATCTAACATAATATATAGGAGTTCAAGTTAGTGAAGGTCTTAGGTTCGAATCTTTCTGTTTGCATTTGTTCCCGTTTGCATGTTGCTTCTCTTTATATATGTTTGTTTGCATGTCCACATGCAAGATGAAAATTGCGAGGGAGGATGTTAGATAGATTGATATGTATTGTTCTAGGAAGCATAGATACGGATACGAGATACGGATACGATACGATACGAATACAGCGATACGACAAAACCTAAAAAAATAGGATACCGGTACGGTTATGATACGTTTGTAAAAACTATATTTTTTAAAATTATTAATAGTGAGTTACACATAAGCTAAAGAACGTTGAGAAACCACAATGTAATTTTATAATGCAAAATACTAACCTTTAAGAATTTTGTATTAATTTAAGTTAGTAGCTTATTAACTTTTTAAATTTTTAATAGGTCTTACAAATATTTCATTTCAATATCAAGTTTAATATATTTATATTATAATAATAAAACAATTTACAACTTGTCCCTATACTTTTTCCTTTGACACTAGTGAAAAATATTATTTTCAAATTTACTTGCTTATTTATTTATTAATATTAATTTTACTATTGTTATATTCTCTTATTGATTCTTACTTTCTATGTAGTTATAAAGGACATGAATGAAATAATTAGGATATATCAATTTGATAAATTCTATTATTTAACTCACTATCCTCTTCTTATCGAAAAACTTAACAAAGTATTAAAAAAATATTCTTATATTTATACTTGCAATTATATTATATTATATTACTATGCAAGAAATGTTACAATTCTAATTTCATAAAACAAGTAAATATGATTTGGAGTATCCGATACTTCAAAATTAATGAAAAAATAATTAAGAAGTATTCGATACTTTTAATAAGTATCCGATACGTATCCGTGAATATCCAAGGAGTATCGGTATCTGATACGGATATGATACGGATACGATACGGATACGTCACCTTATATGAAGTATTTGTGCTTCATAGGTATTGTTGAATTCATTTCCTAACAACTTAAGATTTTGAGATTAGTGGTGCTATAAAATGATGTCAAAGGTAAAGTTACGAGATCAAATGATCAAGTATCTCCGTTTGCATTTATTTGTCATTTGCATTCAGTTTCTATACATATTTGGATGTTTACATCTCTACATGCAAGATAGGGTTACACATGAGAGAGGATGTTGAGAGCATGATATATATTGTTGGACCCTTTTCCAACTACTCAAGTTTTTGGGACCAATGATAATCTAACAATTAAGCAACCCCCACCAATTCTTGCTATCACAATGTCATCTCATCACCAGCACTCCTTAACAAACCCTTTGGCACCCACAGCTTGACATTGGTTTTTATTCACCTTCTGTCTTTTTCTCATATATAGTGGTATGTGGAAATATTTGTTGTGTACATACATGCATATGTATCTATATGTCATCAATCAATCAATGCATGAAGCTTTTTCTGTTTACTTTCTTTTTTCTCTATTTATATTAAACCAAGCTGCTCTTGCTTTATTCCTCTCTTTTCTTCTTTGTTTTTATGGAGCTTCTCATTTGATGAATTCTTTTTTCTAAAATTTCTCTTTCTATCTTTAATATTTATTATGTATCCATGTATGTATATATACTCTTATAGAATGTTATTAATCCACACCCGTCTTTCTTCTTTAATATGATGTATCAGTGGGCTAGAACATTAATATGATGAATGAGCGGAATACGTTAGTCACACAACCCGAGTTAAACCCAAATTTAGTTGGTCAGGCTTAGGCTCGGGTTTGGCCAAAGTACTTTGGGCAAGGGGTTCAGTTTATGGTTGGGTGGAGCAGGGAAAACCTTTGTGCATTTCGCTAGGGCCTCTAACCCAATAGAACCACCCGAATTGCAGCCCTAATAACATAGGAAACACAAGTTTCCAAGGCTCATAGTCAACGTACATAACCACAAAGTTCACCATTACTTTGCATATGATCTTGCTTCAAATCATCAGTCTGATTATATAGCAGCGGCTTTTCTGTATACTCTGTTGTAAAAAGTAAAGCAGAGAGAGTCAAAATACCTGGAGCATTGTGACCTGTGCAGAGAGGGTGGTAGCTTCTGTCTGAAGGGTCTGTACTTTCCTCTCCAGCTCGTTTGTATATCGTATTTTTCGCTCCTTTGAACGTGCCGCAGATTGTCGATTCGCAAGAATTCTACAAATAACACAAACAAACAAACAAACATGTAAGCTCAAAAAAAATAAAAAAAATCAACTTGTCTATTTCGAAGTAGTACAATTGTTTTCATTACCCATTGACAGTTACATTTAGGTTCTTCTCAACCAACCTAATATGATTACTAAAAAAATCGAGAGTAAAAAAATACTAAGAAATCAAACCGCTGAATCCTATGTTATTTGTTGTAGTTTCTAGGAATTTAAAACTTTGTTTTCCCATTTTCCGGGGAAAAAAATATATAGCAGAAGATATGGGACTTAAAGTTCAGCCTTTCTTCTTTTTTTTTTTTTTTTTTTCTTTCTCTTTCCCTTGGTTTTCTCAGTGATCAAACGAAGAATAGAAAATTTGAAGATTCAGAAAAGAAAATTGTTCTACATACCACTCAATCAACTCAACCTATTAAAAATTACCCCCAAAAAAATCAATTGAAAAAAAAAAAAAAAAAAAAACACTTAAATCACAGAAAGAAATGGATACAAAGGAAGGTAAATATTCCTAGTTTATTCAACCCATATACACAACACACACACACACAGCAAAAAAAACCTTTTAGCTCGCTTGGGATCAAGGAGAGCGAGCTCAGCGAGCCGATCAGGAGCCATGGTCTTCTTAACTCCATCGATCATCACCGATGAATCGGCCTCAAACGACGACATCGAGCCGTCCATCGAGTTACTGTGCCTGTGACGATAATGGCTCGCCGCCGGCGGCTTCCCGCCAAATCTCTCGGATTCGGCGGCGGCGGCGGCGGCGCCGCCATCGCCGGAGGTGAACTCTAAGCCCTCAAAGAAGTCGGCGCCAACGGACAAGCTGCGGAAGTGGGGAGTGGGGCCAGTGGACCTGGTGGGCTTGGACTTGTCTCCGCCGTTGGATGAGTCTGATTTGGAGGAATCAAGGGCCATGGGGGCGTTGGCTTCGGTGTCGGAGGAGAGAGAGGGGATATCGAGGGAAGCGAGGTTGAAGTCGGCAACGACATCGTCGAGGAGGATGTCATCCGGGAATCGGAAGAAGGTTTCGGACTGGGCCCGCCTGTGGTGGGCCCCTCGGTTTGGTGTGTCAGGCATCTGGTCGATGTCGGTCCGCCCCGAATACGGGGCCGCGATGGCCTTTCCGGCGAACTTTGGGTCCATCTTTGTTTTGCTTGAGTGGTGGTGTTGCTAATGCTAATGGATTGTCTGAGCTGCAATTATTACTTCTGAAATGAGAGAGAGACAGAGAGAGAGACAGAGGGGTGGTGTTTGGTAAAAGGAAGGGCATTATTGAAAGGAATTTGTACGGATAAGGGTAATATTGTAATTAATGGATTGAGTGGGGCCATTACCATAGTCTACGCAACCACCATGTGGCGGTTGGCTTCTTTTTTTATTTTTAAATATTTTTGTTAATTACATGAACCCCCTCAAATTTTTGGCTATATTAGTGAGGCCTCAAAAAAAATTTTAAGGGTCCGTTTGGAAAGGGCTCAAGTGGCTCATGAGCCACAAAAGGCAAAACAGGCTCATGAGCCACAACAGACAAAATATCACATCCAACCCCATAATCATTACACTCTTCTCTCACAAAAAAGTCAAAAAAGCCAAAAACTTCTTCCCAAACTGCTCGACTCATATACCAAAAAGTCAAAAAGTCAAAGAGCCAGCCCACTTCCCAAACGGAGGCTAAATAACGCTTTCCCCTTTTAAAAGTTTTCAATTTATGAGGAGAGTATATTTTACATTCACCAAACATCTCACTGTACCTACTTATCTCATATGCATTGAGAAATATGGGATCGTTATTACTTAGAGAGAATCTACTCGTTATTTCTTAGAGCTTAAATTTTTAATTGCAAATTGTAAATTACACCTTAGATAATATACATTTGCTTTGTGCATGTAATTTTTATTTTTTTTTTAATTTTTATTTTTTTTTTATAGAGAGATTAGCTTGGAATGATGCTCATGTTTATGGAATTTTTAATCCATACACTACTATGAAATTTGAAGCCTAGCCATCCCTAACTTTATTTCATGAAATTTTTAAATTTATATATATATTTTAAATGATTGGTCTATAAATCTTAAATGACTATATAATGAATGTATAAATTTTTCTATACATTATTATGTGTAATCCTGGGATGCATGTATAGTGTACATGATGAATATAGATCATTTTCTAACATTTTGAATTGGAAAACAAAATAAATGAATCCTAAATGTAGTAAGAATTTTACTTTAAATTAATAGAATTTTAGAAAGCTATCAATGGCCTCTTTGCAATTAGTTCTTAAGAAAATTGATTATTCAAAATGTCTATGGTATCTCTGAAAAAGAATTTCCAACATTTTGTTGGGCTAGTTATTCAAAGCCATCAATTGGCTGTTGAATTTTACCCCTATAGGATTCGTTTGGCAAGAGGCTAAAATAGTCAATTAGCCAAAAAGTTACCTTTTTAGCCAAAAAGCCAACAACCCATACCAAAAAGTCAAAGATTCCCTTTTCTCTCTACTTTTTTGCACGTCGTTTCGTAATTAGCCAAAAAGTTGGCCCAAACATACAGGTTTTTCTTACCAACCTTTTTAGCCAATTAGCCAAAAAGTTACTAAATTAGCCTGTTCCCAAACGAGGCCTCAGTCTCATGTTTAGCTATAGATCAAAGTATAAAGCTTCTATTTGATAATTATAACGGTGATACTACATGCATCAATTAGTATATTAATTAGTGTATTAACATTAGTTATGATATTATTATTGACCACATTCATTAATTATATTATAAATACCAAAAATCTTTTAAATTATATCACATTATTAATTAGTACACTAATTGATGCGTATAATATTATTCTAATTATAATCGTTATTTTTCTTTTATACTTTTATTTGGTTTTATATGAATATGAGATTACTTTTTCTCTCTTTTCAATCTCTTTTTTTTTTTTTTTTTTTATCAAATCATATCTCTCTCTAACAACATATGTTTCAACTTACGCAACTCAAGTTTTTTTTTTGTACGATTTGATCTATTACAATCATGATAAATGTAATTTTTAATCAAAAATTTTCATTTATTTTATTTTCAACACCAACAATGCTATTTATGGCCTATTTTGGCAACATGATTTTTAGCCACTTTTTTGGGTTAGTAGCCAAAGCCAAAAGTTGGTTTTTTTTTCTTTTTTTTCATTTGGAAAGTTAGTTTGTAGCCAATGGTAAAATTACAATTGTACCTCTCCTTGGTTAAAAAGTGTTATATAGGTGAAGTTGTAAATATTTTAAATAAATAGGGGTAGTTTGGTTATTTTATTATGATTTGACATCATAAACAAACATTAATAAAAAAAGTCAAAAGTCACTTTTTATCAACTTTCCAAATCATTTATCTAAAAAAATCAAAAACTTGATTAAAAGTCAAAAAGTTACTTTTTACCATCTTTCCAAAACAACCCATTGTCTCAAAATAGTGTAATTTGTACTTTAAAACTTGAATTGGAGAGAAAATTATTATTATTCCAATTAAAGCATAAAACAACTCCATTTTTTCAGTTCAAAAAAAAAAAAAGACTCCATTTTTTGGGAGCAACATGGACCCTCCAAGTCTTCCAAAATACCCGAAATAACTATTTTCTTGGGCAAATCGATGAATCCTTTTGCCTTGTTTGAAAATTTTCCTCGCCCCCTGAGCATAGTCATTTCTTTCAGAAGTCAAGTAAAAGTATAATTGAAAAAAATAATTGAAGAAAGTCCTCAAGATTCCTATAATTGTACTTCGCCCCTACTACAATTTACCAATCTGCAATGTCTAAAAGTCAAACCAACTGTTTTTGGTCTTACACGTGTCACTAAACCCATTACCCGCCTTTATCCGTCTCTGAAAAATGCTTGTAACCTTTAATTTTTGACCTCCACGTTTGCTTAGCGGATTAGGTTGGATGAGATTGTTAGTGAAAGGATTGTTAGTGAAGGGATTATTAATGTCGGAATTGTTAGTGAGGGGATTAAGTTGTGTTTGTTTTGATGATAGTGTGAGAGATAATTAGTGATAAAATTGTTAAATTATTTTTGCATAAAATAAATAAATAAATTATTTCTATATTAAAAAAAATTAAAACAAATATTGAAGTAAACAAGTGCACTTGGTAAAAAAAAATGAAATTAAAAAAATAATTTTTTTATATAAAATAGGCTCAATCTCCTCACTATTTTCCTAATCCCACCCAAAATCTATCCAAGTTAATCCCCCTGTGTGAGGGTATTCATAGTCCCATGGGACTACTAGTCCCCTCCTATTTTTTCCAACCAAACATGGGCTATGTAGGGCCCACGGGATTGGTAGTCCAATCCCCCCACTTATGGAGCCAAACAAACATGGCCTAAAAGTAGTTCTAATGAGTTAGTAGTAGACTCCATTCACAATGATGTGATATTTTGATTTTAATTTTAATTTATTTTTATTTTTATTTTATTTTTTTTATTACCATATTATTAATGCTCTATTAAAACACCAGAATTAGTGATCTAATTTATTCCTGATCCGTCTCTGTAAACAAGTCTATGTTCATTGGCTTTATCCGTCTTTGCATTTTTCCAAAGGTGACCCCCAAAACCAACTTCTGTTGGGTATGGAATACCATTCAGTTTGGTTTTGATTGTAAGAAAATATTTTTTTTTAAATTTAATTTTTTTTAATTTTTTTATATATTTTTATTTTTAATAAATTTTTAAAATTTTTAAACTTACCTAATATAAATATACTTAAAAAGTATAATATTTGTAAAAAAAATTTTTTTAAAAATTTACTAAATATCAAAAATATTTAAAAAATACAAAAATTTAATATATTTTTCATATTTTTGTGTATTTATTAATTTTAAAAATATTTTTTTACAAATATTTTACTATTTAGATACATCTAAGTAAGGTATATTTAAAATTTTTTAAAAATTACTGAAAATTTTAAAAATAGTCACTAAAAATAAAAAATATGAAAAATAAAAAAACTTAATTTTCAAAAAAGTGAAACCAAATACACTAATTATTACATATTTTTAAGGTGGAAGAATGAGAAAAAAAAAATACTAATATATGAGGGGTGTAAATGTATCTGTGACAGGATATAAATGAAAGACTATAATGTGTTAGTAATTTTTTTTTTATCTTTCTTTCATCTACGGCCTTGTTTGAGAACAGTCTATTTTAGTAATTTTTTTAACTTTTTGACAAAAATATGAGGTAAAAAAAACTAGTATATTTTGGATATTTTTTGACTTTTTACAAAAAGATATATAAAAAGTAAAAAGAAAATAAAACATTTGACTTTTTAGTATAAATTATAAATTTTTTGACTTTTTTAATAATCTTTTAATTTTTTAACTAAAATATTAACTTACCAAACGAGGCCGTAGTTTAGCCTATATTCTTTTGAAAGACATGTCCTTCTAACTTGATTGGGTCACCTTATAAATAATTTTTTAAATATTTTAGAGACAAAAACTTTTAAATAATTTTATGACCTCTTTTGGAAGTATAAAAATAAATAAATAAATCAAAGTACTTTAGTTACTTTTTTGAACTTATTCAAGATACCTACGTTCTCTATTTTTGTACCCGTGTTGTCATAATAAATAAACAACTTTGATTGGTAGCTCGAATTTCATTCCCCCTAATCCTCCTAATTTCTATTTTCAGTAAATTGTTTTTTTTTTTTTTTTTAACTTACCTTGCATTTTTTTTTTTGCCATTTTTGGCAATTTCGGGGGATTCGGGGGCGGAGCTTTCGAGCTCCCCCGCTTTTCTCATAAATAAAAAAATTTAACCTTTTTTTTAGTACCTCCCAAAACAACCCATATATATTACTTTATAAAAGTTTGTATAACCAAAAAAAAAAAAAAAAAAAAAAAATTTTATTAATCAATACTCTTAAGGGCACTTGGATCATAAGTCCATTTTCAAATCTTTTGAATCATTCGCCCTAAGCTCTATTCTCTTTAGGCCAAAATGACATAATTCATTTAAAAGGACAACTATCTGTTGAAATCAACCTATCTGTCTATATGTTGAATTCACCAAATCTTTTGAAATGTGACACAATGTCACTCATTCAACAACCTATCTATTGAATATCATACATTTCTTTAGCTTATTACCACATACTGTCACCGGTGCTAGTAACCTTCTCCAACATGTCCTTATCACCAGATAAGATTTTACCTTAAATTTAATTCATCACACCCTATTTGGATGGACTTTTCACTAATTGTTCCTACTCTTAATGAGTACATTAATAAAACTTCTAAAAAATTAAATAAATAGGTAATTTATTAATTAATCTATGAGTAATAATAAAAGAGCTTTTTTTTTCAAGTTTATTACTAGAAAATTTGAATGCATATAACGTAAGAATATTTTGTACTAAGGGTGTTTGGCATATTGGCTTTTTAAATGAAATGGTTAAAAAGTCAAAACATCTGTAGACACCCCATTTTTGACCGTCTTCAAGACTTGGGCGTCATTGTTTGAATACTCGATGATCATCTATGCTCGTGTTCGTTTTGAGTTCCTGAAGGTCTCGGCTGTGCGCCTTGCCTTAGGATCTCTCAACTTGTTTATTTTGTACTTGGTAGTGGACCAAGGAGTTGTGGTTTTTGCTTCTGAGGGAAGAGGGTAGCTTATTGGCCATCCCTACAACCCATCGGCTAAGGCCTTGTGCCATCGGCCTTGTTTTCTTGCCATCAGCCATAAGTGGTGGCCGATCGGCACTCTTTTTGGTCGATTGGCCATATTTCTTGGCCAAGACATTTCCACTTGCTTTTGCAGATATTTTTGTGCCAGCTGTGATAGCTGGTAAGCACAGATCTCATCCTCCATACATGTGTATGGAGGGATTGAATCAAGACTCAAGCTTGTTCAACAAGCTTGAGAATTGAATTTCTATAAAAAGGGAGACCCCTCTCCCTTTCCAGAGGTTCTGAAAAGTTAATATATAAAACGTATATCACTCTCTCTCTATGTTTTACCTCTCTCTTCATATTTACTCTAGTTTGTGCTCAAAAGTGTATTTTCTTCATACTTTTGCACTAAAGCACCTACTAGAACACCATCCTTTTGTTGCTAAGGTGCTTAGGAGCTGGTGTTAGTGTTTTTGGATTGGTTTTGGTCAGAAAAGAGTGTTGGAGTTGTGTTCTTGAAGGTGTTCTTCAAGGGTGAGTCAACTAGCCTTTAAATCCTTGTTTTGGTTTAAACTTTTGGACCTATTTGCATGCTGATTTAAGCTTAACTTTCTACTGTAAAAAGTTCTAATTTTTCATGCTCATAATGTTTGTTTAAGGTCACTTTTGTGTTGGAGGTTGTCTATCCCTCTTAGGCCTTGTTTGGTCTTGTTCTTGTGCCTTCCTTTTAAGCTATTGGGACCACCTTGTTTTGTTTTTCACCACCGAAATCCAAAGGATTTCAGCAGGAAATGGTGTTTGAGGTCCCAAATAGGAGAGGGTCATCCCCTCTCCTTATGTCTCATATGCTTGTATTGATGACTCATAAAAGTAACATGTTTGTTAAGCTTGTTTTGGCTCCATCTTAGCATGTATTAGACCTTATTTCAGCATGATATACCTCTGTCTAAGGTTGGTTTGATAGCCTCTTGCATGCACCATGCACTTGTAGTGCAATCATCTCTATTGCCTTAACATGCATCTTGTGTTTGGATCATCATTCTTGTATGTTTTGGCTCAACTCAAAGAAGCTTTCCCTCATGTTTTACCATGCTTGAGCTCTGTTTGATCTTTGTTTTAGTCATGCATACATTGCTTTGTATAGCCATAGTGCATTCTAGCTTGTTAGCTTTGAGTGTCCAAGTCACTAGCATGCATTGCTTAGACCATTTTCATGATTTGGCATCATTTCATATGTGATTTCAGTCCATATAGTGTGGTCATGCACTCATATTTGTTACATTTTCCATGCATTGGGAGGTTTGTGTTTTAAGCCTTGAACATGAGCCATTATGCATGTCTTATTGCTTAAGCTTTTGGGATGCCATCTCAGTGGGTTTTTGGGCTTATTTTGACATGCCATAACTCTGATTTTTATTGGTTAAGTCATGCCATGCATGGTCTTGGTAGGTGTAGTGTAACCCTCTTTATTGGCCTTGCATGTATCATGCCTTATGCCCTTTATGTTAGCTTGTTTTAGCTTTGGCCCATGCATGTTTTAGACTCATTTTGGCATGATCTAGGACTATTTTGGTTGTCCTTGGCCCTTTGGGGTTTGATTCATGTGGCTTTGGTACAAGTTCCTTTGCTAGTTTCAAGCTTTGAGCTTTCTTGCATACCATACTTGTCTTGCTTGGTTGATTTGGCATCATTCCATACTTAATTTTAGAGTTTATAGTGTTGTTACACTGCCACTTTTGTCACCCTTTGAGTGCCTCTAAGGGTTGTGTCCTTGTTGCCTAGCTTGTGGACCAATATGTATGCATGCATGTTTTGCCCTTTGGTGCCTTAGTTTTGGTATTTTGGCCACTGATTTGGGCATGATTGAGATCTATCTATTTTAGTTTAAGTCCATTTTGCATGTTGTTTCATGCTTGTCGCATTGCATGTTGTTGCATCACTTGGTACATTGCATGTTTTTGCATTCTAGTTGCATTACATAACATTGTTGCATACTTGTTGCATGCTATGTTGTTTACATATTTAGGTTGCATTGCATTGTTTGCATGCCATTAGCTTTGTTAAGTTGTGTATTGCATTGTGTTTGGTTTGGATGTTAAGCCAAGCACGAGGAACGAGGGACGTTTCATACTTGAAGTGATGAAACGTGCCTCAATTCTCGGTCACCAACCCTCTTGATCATGCATGATAGAGGTTAGGGCATTTATGTATTTTTTTGTGCATTTCATCCATATTGATTTGTGCAACTCGGCCTCTTTGGCTATCATGCATCGAAATGCGTGATTGATGGCTCGAGAGTCAAGCACTACACTCCTTTGAGCTTCAAACATGATAAGGAGTGTGGTTTTACAAACATTTTCTTGCAAATGTATTGCCATGCCTCTGTTTGTACTCTGCTGCAGCAAAAGAAGGAGTTTGTAGGAAGAGATGGCCGATCGGCTATCTAGTGTGTCAATCGGCTACAAATATTTGGCCAATAGTCTCAAAATTGGCCGATGACCATTATCCACTGGCCAATGGCCACCCCTCTTGGCCGATGACCTCTCAGAATGTCCATGAGGTAGGTTAAAAGCATCACAGGAGTTAGAATAATTTTCAAAGGTGCAAAACAGTGCAAACAGAGGCAACATGAGGCATGGCAACGAATTTCCAAGCGGAGTCGATCGAGCATGCATATGCCTCTCTTCTCGAGGCCGTTTTAACTGCTTTGTATAGTTAGTTAATTTGTAATTAATTAGTTAGTGTGTTAGCTAATTTAATTCATTGTTGTAAATTCTTAATTAGCTTAGCTTAGCTAATATTCAATTTGATTATGTAATAATTAGTCTAATTAGATTATTAGATTAGTTGCATAGCTTAGTGTAGCTAACTTGTATTATTCATTCTGGACCCTTTGTCGAGAGGACGAATTTTGTAATAAGTCTGCGTGAGTGTGTGAATGTCTTCCAACCCCACGTCTTTCTCCCTTTTACTTAACCGCTTACGATGGTTAGTTTTAGGGCATGTTTCAATTAGTATCATTATGCTTGCATGTTTGTATTCATTCATTTGTCTTACATACACCGGGTTCGGCGCATCATTCAAACTGCATTGTATTTCAATACATTTACTTGAATACGTGTTTAACAGCATGTTACCAAGTGTTGCATTCATATGCCATCTTAGATAGCCAAGCCTATTTTAGTTACATTTTTGCATGTGTTGCATTAGGCATCTTAATATAGCTAGGATCATGCATTGATTGCTAACTAGCTTCTTTTTTGGCTCTGAGTACACTGTAAGTGTTTATGCTTTAGCATCCCTGCATGTGTGTTATTGATTGCCATGACAGCATGCTTCCCATGATGCTAATTGCTTAAATGATATAACTGCCTGAATGCCTGTGGGTGAAGGTTGGATTGTTTGAATTAGAACAATTCATTGAAATGCGAGTTTTAAAGCCCACTTGAGAGTGGCAAAATCATGTTTTTCTAAGCCCACTCAAGGGTGGCAAATCCACGTCTTAGCCTACTTGCGAGTAGCATCTTCAAACCATTTTTAAACAAACAAACATGAGATGTTTTGTTCCAACTTAGGCGATCTAATCTATACTTGTATGCTGTGCGCATCACATAGTAAGATTAGCTAATTAACCGGAATAAGAGTGCATGTGTTTTCAAAAAACAAAATATCATGTTAGTAAAGGCCAATCTTTGATTGGGCGAGCAGGGGTGCTCATTGCATGACCTTCCCCTCTCGTACCTAAATTCCTGAGCTGAGGCAACTTTGGTGATGACAGACACGTGGCCTTAGGCACGAGTCAGGGTTTCCTAAATTTTCCAAAATAAAACATTTAGGTAGCGACTATGTATCTAGCAAAACAGTCCATGTTTGGCACTTCTTTATTAAAATCAGTTTTCCAAAACGATTTGCCGGGTTTGGACTCTTTGGTGAATCTTGCATTGCACTTTGCAAGATTAGATTCAGAACCGTGACATTGGGTCCGAACTGTAATAGCTAATGAACAAAACGATTTCGTGCCTTCGATGCATGAGCCGTGAGCACGCCTCTACAACATCCAATCAAATCATCCTCTTTTCTTTTTTGTATGTCTTTTCGTAAAAAGAAAAAAAAAAATCAATTAAAATAGCTAATTTTCAAATGAGCTCTAAGTTCTTTTTATAAAAATGAATAGTTATTATGCATTAGAAAGAGCATTATCCTTATGAATGATGTGCTAATTTATCCTATTATTATTAGTTTACACAGTAAAATTATTTATATTTACAATATTGAAATTGATAGTGCCATGTCATTCATCTATAAATTTTTTGACAAAAAAATGTATACTTTTCATATAGAATATTTTTTTTTAGTGGCATGCAATTGACAACTATTTTGATTGTTGAAGTTAAGAGTTTAACTTGTTGTAAGGATTGATGAAGTTGTGATTATTTGTCGAGCATATTATATATTTGTGGTTAAATGTTGTTGAATTTTGTTTATATATTATTTGTCACTTTTGTCTACATATTCAAAAATAATAATATTGTGGGTGTTTGAGAAATTGTTATTTTAGTAGGCTATTTTAATTTTTGGCTATTTTAATAAGTTAAAATTTTTGTATTTGGAAAGATAGTTAATTTTTTTTTGTAGTTGGATGTTATATTTGTGAGAAAAAAAACAAAATGATTATAGATTTAATATGATATTTTGTTTTATTAACTATTTAAACCTATTTTATATTTTTATAAATTTTAGTCTAAAAAATAACCTTTACCAAACACTTGTTATGTAAAGGAAAATCACACCATAAGGGAGATGGTGTTGGAACAATCTTCTATGTACAATAAATAAATTGATACTAAATCAAACAAATAAAAATAAATTACTTACCGAATTTATTTTGCCAAACCAACTAAATAATTAAAAGATCAAGTCGAGTGTGTGATACTCTATCCTTAAGACAAATTCGCCCGCTACAGTGCTTACGGACAAATGGCGTCTATCTCCCACGATACAATGATCTTCACAAATTGTAGTAACACTCCAAACAATTTGTACAGCAAACAAAAACCTATGTTCTTACTCTCTGAATTTTTCCGAAAATAATATGAAGATTATATCATGCAAGAGAGCAAAACTAGAAGGAAAATGAAGAATTTTGAATCTCCTAAATGCTGGAAATAAATTTGAATTTATATGAAACAAGGTGACCTTTCAAACTGCCCGAATAGGTAAAATTTAAAGTGAACAGGTGCTAGATTCAAACTGGATAGAAATTGAATATGTCCGAAATTGTATCTGTTCGGGTGCAACAGATTTAAGACCTGTTTGGACTGTTTAATCTGTTGTGAAATTGATCTGAAAGAGGCACAATTTTTTAACACAAAATTTGAATTCAAATTTAATTTGAAATACAAATAATTTCCTGCAAGAATTTTTGAAAAATTCAAATAAATTTTGTCCAAAAAATTAATGTTAGAATCGACCTGACCCACAACCGCACCCGATACGGACGGCGGCGGCGTGTGTGTGTGGTGGTTTGGGCTAAGGTTCACTTTTTCTATAATTCCTCCCTCCTACAAACTTGGGGTGCCCTTTGGGGCCCAACCCAAGTTAGTACACCAAGAGCTTATATACTTACAAAAACTCTCTTAAAGTTTCAATGTAGGACAACCTATTTCAAGGAAACCCACATTTATTTCTTTAATTGTCCATTCCACGAACCGGAAAATGACGTCAACTTCCCAATCACTCATAAATAGTTTTGACGAACCGTCTTCACCGTGTGACTTGCTATGCGGCAAGGAACACGTCACTTATTCGGACCCATCCCAAAAGACATGTGGACCCCACACAATTTTGGGCTCAAAGTTGGCCCAAAATAAGCTTATAAAAAAGCAAATTTTCCAATAGATGGAGTTATCCAATATGTGGCAGATCGAGGCAGTATTGACTCTTTAAGTTATTCATCTTATTTTGAATCAAATTAGCCAAACCAAATTCTCTAACGCTGTATTTGGTTGAGAAGGAGGATTTGAAAAGGAAAGGGAAAAGTTATGTGAAATGTAAATAAAATATACCTACATTTTACCTAGTTTCACACACCTTTCCATTTTCCTTTCCAAATCCCTCCCTAAATCCCTCAACCAAACATAACATAATGGATTTGCTCACCAAATCCAATTCATACTTATAAGAAAAGCCTAACATGCTTTCGGTAGTATGTGGGTCAATTGTAATTTTGACTTTCTTTGTGTTTAAAATGATTCTCTAAATCATTACTGAGCTGTCAAATTTTTGGAAGAAAGTATGATTTAATGGGTGGAAATCTAAAAAATATGGACATTTTTAAGAATATATGAATACCGATACTTGTCAAAACATTTTTTATTTAAAAATTATAAAAATAGAGTTGGACACTCTTAGGACATTTAGAGAACACGCGTGTCTATCGCTTAAACACTTATGTCCATCAATTAGACAAATATGAATCCAATTATGAGTTTGAACAAAATAACTTAATATCCAAATAAAAGAAAGCAATACAGATTTATAAAAATAAGTGTTATATTACATTTTTTTTTATTCACTAAATGATATATGTATATAACATATAATAAATATATAAAATTATATTTTTTTATGCATGTCCACTATGTGTGTAACAACGCCCGCGGGGCACCTCGCTACAGTTCGGACTCGATTTTTGTTACGGTTCTCAATCTTGAACCAAAGAGTCCAAATCCGGCAAATCGTTTTGAAGAAAAACAGATTTTTTGAAAGAAGTGCCAAACATGGACTGCTTTGCCAGATAACAGAGTCGCCACGTAAATATTGTAACATGGAAAATTTAGCAAACCCTGACTCAGTGCCGAAAGGCCACGTGTTCGTCAGCACGAAAGTTGGCTCGAACTTGTACGATTAGGAAGGTCACATCGTGAGCACTTCTCTCGGCCAAAGACCGCCTCTACTAACCATGATATCTGTTTTGAAAACCTTGTGCGTTCTTATTCGGTTATTAGCCTAGGTTACTATGTGATGCTTCATGAAGAAACAAGTATAGATGGCGTCTGAATTGGAACAAAATCTTTCATGTTTGTTTGTTTGAAAATGGTGTGAAGGTGCTACCCGCAGGTAGGCTAAAATGCGGATTTGCCACCCTCAGGTGGGCTTAGAAAACAGTGATGTTGCCACTATCTAGTGGGCTTAAAACAAACAATCAGTGATTTGTCCCAATTCAAATAACTCAACCTCCACCCACAGGCATTCAAGGCAGTTATATCACATAAGCACATAGCCTCATGGTAAGCATGCTATCATGGCAACACTCACACGCATGCAAGTATGCTAAAGCATAAAACTTACCGAGTACTCCAAGCCAAAACAGGAAACTGATTAGAAATCATGTATGATCCTAAGTATACAGAATGCCTAATGCAATACATGCAAAGATGCAAACTATAGCAGGCTCGGCTATTCTAAATATGGCATATGAAATGCTACAGCTAACATGTATTCAACTTGGAATTGAAATACAATGCAGTTTGTATGATGCGTCGAGCCCGGTGCATGCGAAACAGATGAATGAATGCAAACATGCTATCATACCGTTATGCTAATTGAAATATGCCCTATATCTAACCATCATAAGCGGATAAATAAAATGGAGAAAGAAATGGAGGTTGGAAGACATACATCACACTCACACACCCTTATTACAACATTGCCCTCGCGCAGAGGGTCCGAATAAAATAATAATACAGACCCGAATAAAAGAATATACAGATTTCTAATTAATTGACAAATTAATTAATAAAAGCGTAATCGGGCGTGCAAGCCGTGGATCGCTTTGCTTCGATAGATGCCGCTCATATCGCTCGGCTGAAATCCATCGATGCCCCAATTAGCCTCTGCTTAAGATTTCTAAATGCGCCCGGCTCTAGAAAGTTGTTGATCCTTAATTTTGCCTTGAAGACTTGTCTTTCTTTGCTTCTTGGCTTGGATTTGTAGCCTCTTGACCTCTGGAGAACACTTCCTTGCTGCTGGAATCGAAGTTGGGATGGTGAAGCTAGGTGTTGGTGAAGAAATCAAGTAAGACTTGAAGCTTTTTTGAAGGTTTTGGCTATGGAGATTAGGGTTTTTGCTTAAGTGTTCTTGAAGATAATTTTTGTAACCTAGGCAAAGGAGCTGCTGGTCCCTTTAAATAGGCACAAAAAGGTGTAAAAGGGGAGGGAGAAGCATCCAAGCTTTCCCTCCCAAAATATCCCCCGGATGGGGTGATATTTTGGCAAAAATATCCTGACAAATTGAACAGCCGAAAGCAAGAATCTGCCGGGCCAGAAGTTCGGGAGGTGGCCAGCCACCCCACCTGTCGGCCACCACTCACCATGGCCGGCCGCCACCACCAAAAATGAACAAAAGATTTTCCGCCGACCAAGATAGAAAGGTGTCCTCCCAAGTGTGTAGAATAAGGTCCCATGGTCGAAATCTGGCAACTCTGAAGCAGGAGTCACAACATAGAGCTTGAAGAAGAGGCCCAAAAATGAACTTCACAACTTCTCGACGACCACCAACATTTTGTGTCCTCCTGATGTGTAGAACAAGGATCCAAGGTTGAAATTTGGCAACACCAAGGTGAGCCACAACATAGAACTTGAAGGAGAGGCCCAAAAATGAAACCCACAGCTTCTGGCCGACCAAGAGCTTTTAGGGTCCTCCCATGTTCCTCATCACAAATATGTAACTTTGGTTGGAAGAAAATACCCCAAGGTGTTCAACATTGGCCCTAAGTGAGAAAAACGGGATCCGGAGGAGCGAAACTGGTTATCTGGGATAATTGCTGGCCTCTCACCCCCTAGTGATCTTCCTAGTGTTGAAACAGAGGTACCTGCCAAGTTTGAACAAAAACTAATGAGAAATGAATGTTCGGGGCCAAAACCGAGCAATTCGGGATCCCGAAAATGGGTCATGGGTGCCGAAATGGTGTACGGCAAATAAGGGTATTCATGACCCCAAAGTGTCCTCGAATGACAAAACAGAGGTTCTCGCCAAAAATCGAGAAAATCGATGCAAAATGAATGCTCGGGTCCAAACTGCGATTCGGGTCCCGAAAACCGACTACAGTAAAAAGTGGCATACGGCCACGGCGGGCATCAGGGGCCCTGTTCCTCGTAACTATAAAACAGAGGTCTCGCCAAAGACCGGAGAAAACGGATGAATGAATGCTCGACCAAAACCGCGCAGTTTGGGGTCCCGAAAAATGCCGTGAGCACCTAAGTGGTGTTCGGTCAAGTGGGTTTCGAGACCCCGGTCCTGAACTATAAAACAGAGGTGCAAGCCAAAACCGGAGAACTCGGAGATGGTTGGGCGTCCCGAGCCGAGGCACACGCCTAACGGCCCAAACCGAACCGACTCCGAATGGGCAAAATGGTCTACAACCACAAAAGTAGCTCACGCCACCGGAGATAATCTACGGACTACTCCTTCCTCAGAAAGAAAACAGAGAAAACCGAGCCTGGTTCGCAAACCGAGACAAGGTAGAGAAAAGGGTTCGGGAGTCCGGAGGCAGGGCGCACGGCCGCGACTCTGAAACTCTTGAACGAGCACAGCGTGCAACATCACCGAGCGCTCAATCGGTGACCTCTGAGTCTTAAGGTCGGTCAAAAATGGGGTGTCTACAATGTGTCATGTGCATTTTTTCAAAATTAGTATGTTGACATGTCCGTATCGTATTCATGTCTTGTTCATGTCCATACATTTTAGGTATAAACCCCTTACAACAAAAATTTAAGTGAACAAGGAAAGCCTTATAAATGTCTTAACATGTTTTCGGGCAGCCTATAGGCCAATTGTAATTTTGGTTACAAAGAGGGTTATTGTTTTTTTAGGTTTAAAACTATTCTCCTGATCATCACTGAGCTATCGAATTCTCGAAAGAAAGTAAGATTTAATAGGAATAAACAGGAACTGGGAAGTAGGCTGTTGTGCTCTCTTATGGAGTGTCGTCCCGAGCCTCTTTCAATAATCTGAACCGTTCATATTGTGGGGTTTGTCGAGTAGATCATCTATGCAAAAAATCAAGTTGATTGGATATCTGCAGTCTTATAACCAAAACACATTTGTTTTTATAAAAATTAACAGTAACATAACTTTCATAAATTTTTAAAAACAATTAAGATCTAATCATGGGGTTATGAATATTCGATTAACTTGATTTTTAACATAAATAATATTGTTGACGAACCCTACAATATGAACGATTCAAATAATCGAAAAACATTCGAGACGAACTCCCACAAAAGGGCATAGCAAGATGTTGTGCTTTGAAGGCACAACAGCACCCCCAAGTTTGAATAAACCTATTATAACAAAAACTCTTTGTTGATATTAAACTTGATGGCTCACAGTTAAGCTATTATTTTCCTTACTTCCAAATCTGAAAGACTACCAAATTCAGGTATCTTCTGTAAGAGTTTCTTGTTTGTTATGTATGTTCACCGATTTCGTTCCTTTTATAAAAGTTTCTTGTTTTGATGCCCCTATTTGCATCACATGCATTGAGGAAAAACAAAGAGGCAAGGCAAAATTGAAGGATACAATAGGCATTTCCCTAATCGAATAGCAAAGAAAGCAGGAAAAAAAAAATTGGAAACTTAATCAATGAGGAATTTGTTAATCACAAATCTTTGTCTTGCAAAAGATCAAATTGTAACCAGTCTCGTGGCCGAAAGGCTAATAGAAGCAATGTTCAGGTATGTGTCCTTTGATTTACAATGCCAAAGAATTTGTTTCGTTATAAAATTTAGATATACCTTGTTTAGAGGATTATTTGTGTTTAATTTTCATTTCTAAGGGCATTTTTTGAATATTGTATCATTGGTGTAGGATTTTTTGATCATGTTTGTGATTGCAGTGATTTTCCTTTTCTGACTACTCAATATTCAACATTAGATATGTCACAATTATAATCAATTAATTTAGGGTTCCTATTTGTATTATGGTTATTTGCGCTTGATGTTCAATTTGTTCACTTGTAGAAAAACTCTAATTTGGAGCCATAAAAGGGGAACAAAAAAAGATTGCTTTGATCCATAGGAGTATTTATGTTTAATTTTCCTTTTCGACGGCCATTTTATGATTAATGTATCACTGGTGTAGGATTATTTGATTCTGTTTGTAATTACAGTGATTTTCCTTTTCTAACTACTTTATATTCAGTATTAGCGATGTCACAATTATAATGAATTAATTTAGGGTTCCTATTTGTATTATGATTTGCTTGCCCTTGATGTTGAAGTTGTTAAATTGTAGGAAAATTTTAATTTGGAGCAATGAGAAGGGGGGGGGGGGGGAAGATTGCTTTGATTCATGATTAATATTTTGATTGAAAAGGTTATTAAACTACAACTTAATTAACATACGTATAACTTATTGTTTCAACTGATATTAATTATTTCTAATAAGCAAATATGGTAATTTAATTAGTTGAGGTTGATTATGCAACAATTTAAGGCATAAAAATTGGACTAGTGTCACGACCCAAACCCGCCCCAAAGGGTTTAGCATCGTAACCGGCCAGTAATCCGTGATTACCAAAGGCCCGCTAATGAATAATAATAGTACAATAAAAAGGGCATGAAGCCAAACAAAGAAATAAAAGATATCCAATGAGCTGTGAAAATCTGAATGGAAAAAGATTTTTATGTACAAAGCCACATTCATAACCAAAACATATATACATACGTCATATACACATAACATACAGGTTAGGGATCCAATCCCTTCACCATAACTGTACAGTCAAAAGCCTTAAACATTTAATACATTAACAGAGACCAAAAATGGTGAGTCTGAGACACCCCAAAAATAGCCTTGGCTTGAACAGACTCGGAACCTCGAGATGAGGCACAACGGTTGGCTTGACAAAACATAAGCTTAACTGATGCTCTAGCTTGATGCGGTGCCTGGCCACCTACATACATATATAAACAGTGAGCTAAAACCCAGTGAATAACAACTGTGTAAAGGGGTTAAGAATGAATGTCCTTTCATTAATTAAAACAGTCATTTGTATCAGTAAATCAGTTATTCAATCAGTGGCTCATATTTCATGCCATATCAATCATTTAGAAATCATAACAGTCATACATGGTACGTCCAATAGCAAAATAGTACAGTAGGTCTTAATAGACCAAACAATCAATTGATGGCCATCAAAACAGTAAACAGTAGTAGTTCCAAACATTGGAACTGACAGAGATCTCTGTAACAGTAGTAGTAACAGTACAGTAACAGTAACAGTAAGTTGCTATGGATGCCACGAGTATAGTTTACATATAGGACAAACATTCATTCAGAAAACAATGTTATTTCAGGAAGCAGTACAATCAATCGTTCAGAAAATAATTATACTTGAACGTATCTTTACAACACTATTACTCACAGAGTACTGGGCTATAGACAGGCAAGTCAGCGTCCTCGGGTGCCCACCCTACACAATTACAGAACGAACACACACTGAATTACACATTCGGGATTAATAACTTAGCCCCTATCTTGGCTGGGTGTGGTTCTATAACATTATCCTCATTAAGATGCCTTAAACTTGGCCTAGGAATGCTTAGGATGGAATGAGGATGCAAAAATGTACTTTAAAACACTTTTTCAAAATTTGCTGAAAACAGGGGTCTCACTCGAGCGTGGCTTTCTCTGCTCAAGCGGACATGTAGACAAAAAGGCTCCGCTCGAGCGAGAGCGTGACTTCCCTCGCTCGAGCGGACTGCAAACTTATGAAAAAGTACTGGTTGTACATTTTTTACGCTCGATGGACGCTCAACCCACGATTGAGCGTGAGACTCAAACCTTCGCTCGAGCGTAGATTACCTCGCTCGAGCGGACTGCAAAACACATGAACTTCTGGGCATATGCATTTTACGCTTGAGCGGAAGTGCATGTACTCAGAGTGTACGCTCAAGCGTGAAGTCCTATGCTCGAGCGTGGATCAAAAATTTAGAATTTCCAGATTGATCCACAAGCACAAAACTCAACCTTTAAAGCAGCAAATTCAATTTTTCTGGGCTAATTTTCTAGAAAACACTTAGAAACTCATAATACAACATGTGTCAAAGATCATTTTATAAAATCAAGCCCAAAGGTGTGACAATTGAACAAGTTGTAATATAAACTTGAAGAACAATGCAAAAACATAACATGCATGAGTTCTCATGAACTCTAATGCTCTAAAACATGATCAAATGCAAGATTGAACTCCAAAACATGGTAAATTCATGGACTACAACCAAAATATGAACATGCATGTAAGAATTCCATGAAAACAACCTCAAAATTCTATGATATGGACATGTATGCATGAAATCACTCTCAAAACAACACTTTGAACTAATTCTTAACTCTAATCACTAATTTCTCGTGAACTATGCATGTAACAACTTAAATTCACAATTGAGAGGATAAAATTCCTACCTTAAGTCTTGAATTCCAAGTATGCTAGCTCAAATTTGCAAGTTCTCTTCAATTCCTCTAATTTCAAGCTAATTCTTATTGAATCAATTCTTTTCTCCTACTCCCCATCTCTCTCTCTCTCTCTCTCTCTCTCTCTCTCTCTCGATTTGCTCTAGAAAAAGGCTGAAGAGTGGTGTGTCAAAGTGTATGAATTAAGCCCCAAACAATACTTTTGAGAATGGCCCACTCAATGGCAAAAACGTAAATAATCTAGGCTCAAATAATTTGACATTAACAATTCTGATTTAATCAATCCAAATTGAATTTTAATCAAACCTACCATAAAAACCCATAAATCCTAATTAGCATATAACACTAATCAATTTCTGAATCGGTCACCGATAAGGTTTTCAATTCGAAATTCGAAATTAAAACATGAACAGATCATTCTATAGCAAACAGATAGAAATGCAATTAAAGCGACACACTCATACAATCAATTCAGGATTTCATCTTAATCAATTACTTATCATGCTTAATCACAATTTAACACTAATCAGAGGTGAGGGTTGTCACAGTCTTCCCCCTTTAAAAGAGTTTGGTTCGCCAAACTCGAATTACTTTCGTTTTGGAATAATACTGGATTTAGGGGGAACAATTTAGGATATCTTTTCATCACATCGTCTTCCCTTTCCCAAGTGGCATAAATGCCACCATGGTTTTGCCAATCCACTTTCATTAACGGGATCTCTTTATTTCTTCATTTTTTGATTTGTCGGTTCATAATCTGAATAGGCCGCTCTTTATAAGTGTAATCATCGCTCAGTACCACACGAATAGGCTCAATAACATGGAAGGGATCCCGAAGATAATCTCTCAACATTGAAATATGGAAGACATTATGCATATGCTCCATTTCAGGAAGAAGTGCTACTTGATACGTCACTAGATTGACCTTTTCAATGATTTCATACAGCCCAACATATCTCGGTGCTAGCTTTCCCTTAGCCCCAAAATGAGTCTGTCCCTTCATTGGTGTCACTTTAACAAAAACATGATCACCCACTTCATATTCTTGCCTCGCTTCATACATCCGCAAGATAACTTTTTCCGGCTTTGTGCGGTTTTCAATCTTTGTTGAATCAGTTTCACCTTTTTCTGTGGTCTCATGTACAATCTCGGGCCCAAGCAAAGGCCCATCTCCAATTTTTGCCCAGCAAATAGGAGATCGGCATTTTTTGCCATATAAAGCCTCGAAAGGCGCCATACCAATGCTCGAGTGAAAACCGTTGTTATAGGCGAATTCAGCTAAAGGTAAATGACTTTCCCAATTTCCTTGGAAACCAAGAACACATATCTGTGATAAGTGTTCCAAGTGCAGATGGTTCTTTACGATTGGCCATCATGCGAGGATGGTATGCACTACTCGATCTCAATTGACCTAATCTTTGTTTGCAGACTTTGCAAAATCTCGATGTAAACTTCGAGCCTCTATCAGAAACAATAGACACAGGCACTCCATGCAATCTAACAATCTCATCAATATAAATTGTAGCCAATTTGTCCGCATTATAAATTATTTTGACAGGTAAGAAGTGAGCAGATTTAGTTAATCTATCAACAATAACCCAAATTGAGTCCATACCTTTACTGGAGCGAGGCAGTCCAACGATGAAATCCATAGTAATATGTTCCCATTTCCACTCCGGTATCGGTAAGGGCTGAAGTAAGCTTGCGGGTCATTGGTGTTTAGCTTTAACTTGTTGGCAATGTAGACATTTCGACACAAATTCAGCGATTTCTTTCTTCATTCCCGGCCACCAGAAATTAAGTTTCAAGTCTTGGTACATTTTCGTATTTCCTGGATGGATGGAAAGTTTTGAATTGTGGCCTTCCTGTAAAATTCGCCCTTTCAGTTCAGAATCATTTGGTACACACAACCTTCCCTGAAATTTCAATACATTGTTTTCGAATTTAAAGTCTGGCCTTGGTTTTGATTCCCGCTCGTCAATGATCTTCTTTAAAAGGTCATCTTAGTGTTGTTTCTCTTTAATTTCCTCAATAAGTGCCGATTGAGCAGAAATAGCAGCCAATGTTCCACCTTGTTCTCCTAAAACAATCTTAACTTCAAATTTCTCAAGATCACACAACAGTTCTTTCTGCCCGGTGAGTAAACAGGCCAAATTCCCAATTGATTTCCGACTAAGTGCATGAGCAACGGTATTAGCTTTCCCCGGATGGTACAAAATTTGCAAGTCATAGTCTTTTATCAGTTCTAGTCATCTTCGCTGTCTCATGTTCAACTCTTTCTGTGTAAAGAAGTATTTTAAACTCTTGTGATCGGTGTACACCTCACATGTTGCCCCATATAGGTAGTGACGCCAAATTTTCAATGCGAATACTATTGCAGCAAGTTCTAAGTCATGAGTTGGGTAGTTCTTTTCATGTGGTCTCAATTGTCGGCAAGCATACGCAATAACTTTACCATTCTGCATTAATACACATCCCAAACCCTTATAAGAAGCATCACTAAAAATAGTAAATCCATCCGTACCTAAGGGTAGGGTAAGAATCGGTGCAGTTACAAGTCGAGTCTTTAACTCTTGGAAAGCTGATTCTTTCTGATCGGTCCAGTCAAATGATGTTCCTTTTCGAGTCAACTGAGTCAATGGTAAGGCAATTTTGGAAAAATCTTTCACAAACCTCCAGTAGTACCCGTCTAAACCCAAGAAACTCCGAACTTCAGTAACATTAGTCGGTCTAGGCCAATTCACCACTGCTTTAATCTTCTGTGGGTCAACTGAAATGCCATCCTTACTAATCACATGTCCCAAAAACATAACATTATCAAGCCAAAATTCACACTTGGTAATTCACACTTGGTCAGTTTTGCATACAGTTTCTGTTCTCTTAGGGTCTGTAAAGCAATTCTCAAATGTTGTTCATGTTCTTCCTTATTCTTGGAATAAATCAAAATGTCATCTATAAAAACAACCACAAATTCGTCGAGGAATGGTTTGAAAATTCTGTTCATAAGGTCCATAAATGCAGCAGGCGCATTGGTAACTCTGAAAGGCATAACTAGAAATTCATAATGTCCATACCTCGTTCGAAAGGCAGTCTTTTCAATGTCCTCTATTTTGACTTTCAACTGGTGATATCCGGATCTAAGGTCAATTTTAGAGAAAACTTGAGCACTCTGTAACTGGTCAAATAAATCATCAATACGAGGCAGTGGGTATTTGTTTTCCACTGTTACCTTGTTCAATTCACGGTAGTCAATGCAGAGTCTTAGTGAGTCGTCTTTCTTTTTCACAAATAAAATTGGTGCGCCCCACGGTGAAGTACTGGGCTTGATAAACTTCTTATCCAACAATTCTTGCAGTTGAATTTTCAATTCTTTCAACTTAGTGGGTGCCATTCTATACAAAGCTTTAGAAATCGGCTGTGTACCCGGTAATACTTCAATGGTGAACTCATTCTCCCTATCAATCAAATCCCCTGGCAAATCATTTGGAAAAACATCTGGGAATTCTCTGACTATAGGAATACTGTCTACATTAGCTTTAGTATCAGCAAGTACAGTCAATATACAACATAGATACCCTTTACACCCCTTTTTAATCCATTTGAATGCTTTTATGAATGAAATCAGATATGGGGGAGGTACTACACCAACTCCGTTAAATACAAATTTGGGTAAATTAGGTGGACGAAAAATAACTTGGTTCATTACACAGTCAATGGAAGCATGATATTTTGTTAACCAGTCCATTCCCAAAATTATATCGAAATGATCAATATTCAAAGGCAGTAAATCAATATACAAAAGTGCATCCCCAATAACAATCTCACATGTAGGATACACATAAGCACAAGTCATAGATCCCCTAGCCGGTGAAGATACAACTAACAAATAGTTCATGGGTTCCAGTGGTTTGTTTAATTTTCATGAAAAAACATGCGAGACAAACGAATGTGTAGACCCCAAATCAATCAGAACATAAGCATTTTGAGCACAAATTGAAAGTATACCTGACACAACTGTCTCGATGTTCTGCACATCTCCCGGTATGAGTGCAAACACCCGGCCTTGCCTTAAAGGCTCTTTTCCAGTAGCTTTGGGATTGGGTTTCGGTGTAACAGTTGATGCTGCGGCACTAGCTGCAGCCTTACTATTGCCTTGAGACATGGAAGGGCAATCTTTGACCATGTGGCCCACCTTGCCACACCTGTAACAAGCACCAGAAATTCTGTAACAAACCCCCTTATGTCTTTTGCCGCATTCGGAGCAGGGTGGTATGTAACTATTTCCCTGACTAGAGCTACTTGTTGACCCTGTGTTTTGTTTTTTATTCAATGAGTTATTTCGGCCTTTTTTGAAATTGAAGCCTCGCCTTTTACCCCGCCATTCGGTCACCAGTGTCTTAGTCTGTTGCAATGCAGTGACATTTGCCTCGGCCATAATCGCTCGGTCAAGGACATCCACATATTTAAGTAATTTCAAAACATTGATTCGATCAAGTATCTCTAGATTAAGCCCGCCTTCAAACTTTATGGCCTTTTTATAATCAGTATCAACCATGTGTGGTGTATATCGGGCGAGTTCAGTGAACTTAGATTAATACTCTACTACTGACATGGTACCTTGCTTCAACTGTTCAAATTCAGTTACCTTGTGGTCTCAGACACACTGGGAAAAGTATTTTTCAAAGAAGACTTCTTTAAACTGGGCCCAAGTCATAGCATTATTAGTATCACGTATAAGCATCCACCACCGTCTAGCCTCTTCTTGTAAAGTAAAGGTAGCCAGTAAGACCTTGTGTGCTTTAGAACACGGAAACACTTCAAATAATTTTTCGGTTTCTAGAACCCATGCTTCGGCCTTTAATGGTTCAAGGCCTCCTTGGAATGCTGGGGGCTTCATTTTGTTGAACTTCTGTGTCAAAGCAATTACATCTTCATGAACATTAGGCTCTGGTTGTACTGGAGGAAGTGGGGGCTGTTGATTTTGTTGTTGTCTTAGGTCTTCAGTCAACAGTTCAACCATTCTTTCTAACCTTGTCATTCTTGCCTCAGATGATTCAATTTCATCGGCATTTCTTACATTCTCCATTTCACTATATGCAACACGGTAATAATAAACATAGGAAATTGCTTACTTAAGCACATTAGCATATTAGCACATATATTCATATCATGGCCACACACATTTTCTTATGCTCATGTAATGCCTTAATTACTTTTCTACGACATCCTATAGCTCATTTGGACACGTGTGTGTGGTATAACTCATGCTCTGATACCACTCTGTCATGACCCAAACCCGCCCCTAAGGGTTTAGCATCGTAACCAGCCAATAATCCATGATCACCAAAGGCCTGCTTAACAGTAATAACAGTAGTACAATAAAAAAGAGGCTGGTAGAAGCCAAACAGTAAATAAAAGATGTCCAATGAGCTGCGAAAATCTAAATAGAAAAAGACTTTTATGTACAAAGCCACATTCATAACCAAAACATATATACATACGTCATATACACATAACATACAGGTTAAGGATCCAATCCCTTCACCATAACTGTACAGTCAAAAGCCTTAAACATTTAATACATTAACAGAGACCAAAAAATGGTGAGTCTGAGACACCCCAAAAACAGCCTTGGCTTGAACGGACTCGGAACCTCGAGGTGAGGCACAACGACTGGCTTGACAAAACATAAGCTTAACTGACGCTCCTAGCTTTGGTCCGGTGCCTGGCCACCTACATACATATATAAACAGTGAGCTAAAACCCAGTGAATAACAACTGCGTAAAGGGGTTAAGAATGAATGTCCTTTCATTAATTAAAACAGTCATTTGTATCAGTAAATCAGTTATTCAATCAGTAGCTCATATTTCATGCCATATCGATCATTTAGAAATCATAACAGTCATACGTGGTACGTCCAATAGCAAAATAGTACAGTAGGTCTTAATAGACCAAACATTCGATTGATGGCCATCAAAACAGTAAACAGTAGTAGTTCCAAACATTGGAACTGCCAGAGATCTCTATAGCAGTAGTAGTAACGATGCGATAAAGAATAAAGAAGTTACTATGGATGCCACGAGTATAGTTTACATATAGGACAAACATTCATTCAGAAAATAATGTTATTTCAAGAAGCAGTACAATCAATCGTTCAGAAAATAATTATACTTGAACGTATCTTTACAACACTATTACTCACAGAGTACTGGGCTATAGACAGGCTAGTCAACGTCCTCGGGTGCCAACCTTACACAATTACAGAACGAACACGCACTGAATTACACATTCAGGATTAATAACTTAGCCCCTATCTTGGCTGGGTGTGGCTCTATAACATTATCCTCATTAAGATGCCTTAAACTTGGCCTAGGAATGCCTAGGATGGAATGAGGATGTAAAGATGCATTTTAAAATACTTTTCAAAATTGGCTGAAAACAGGGGTCTCGCTCGAGCGTGGCTTTCCCCGCTCGAGCAGACATGCAGACAAAGCGGCTGCGCTCGAGCGTGGCTTCTTTCGTTCGAACGGACTGTAAACTCATGAAAAGCACTGGTTGCACGTTTTTCATGCTCGATGGACGCTCAACCCACGATCGAGCGTAAGACTCAGACCCTCGCTCAAGCGCAGGTTACCTCGCTCGAGCGGACTACAAAATACATGAACTTCTGGGCATATGCATTTCACGCTTGAGCGTGACCCTCGACGCTCGAGCGGAAGTGCATGTACTCAGAGTGTACGCTCAAGCGTGAAGTCCTACGCTCGAGCGTGGATCAAAAATCTAGAATTTCCAGATTGATCCACAAGCACAAAACTCAACTTTTAAAGCAGCAAATTCGATTTTTCTGGACTAATTTTCTAGAAAACACTTAGAAACTCATAATACAACATGTTTCAAAGATCATTTTATAAAATCAAGCCCAAAGGTGTGACAATTGAACAAGTTGTAATATAAACTTGAAGAACAATGCAAAAACATAACATGCATGAGTTCTCATGAACTCTAATGCTCCAAAACATGATCAAATGCAAGATTGAACTCCAAAACATGGCAAATTCATGGACTACAACCAAAATATGAACATGCATGTAAGAATTCCATGAAAACAACCTCAAAATTCTATGATATGGACATGCATGCATGAAATCACTCTCAAAACAACACTTTGAACTAATTCTTAACTCTAATCACTAATTTCTCGTGAACTATGCATGTAACAACTTAAATTCACAATTGAGAGGATAAAATTCCTACCTTAAGTCTTGAATTCCAAGTATGCTAGCCCAAATTTGTAAATTCTCTTCAATTCCTCTAATTTCAAGCTAATTCTTATTGAATCAATTCTTTTCTCCTACTCTCCATCTCTCTCTCTCTCTCTCTTTCTCTCTCTCTCTCTCTCTCTCTCGGTTTGATCTAGAAAAAGGCTGAAGAGTGGTGTGTCAAAGTGTATGAATTAAGCCCCAAACAATACTTTTGAGAATGGCCCACTCAATGGCAAAAACATAAATAATCTAGGCTCAAATAATTTAACATTAACAATTCTAATTTAATCAATCCAAATTGAATTTTAATCAAACCTACCATAAAAACCCATAAATCCTAATTAGCATATAACGCTAATCAATTTCTGAATCGGTCGCCGATAAGGCTTTCAATTCGCAATTCGAAATTCGAAATTAAAACATGAACAGATCATTCTATAGCAAACAGATAGAAATGCAATTAAAGCGACACACTCATACAATCAATTCAGGATTTCATCTTAATCAATTACTTATCATGCTTAATCACAATTTAACACTAATCAGAGGTAAGGGTTGTCACAACTAGTATAACAAAGATTATATTTTTATCTGAATTGAGATGTCTATGCAACTTATTACTTTCTTCCCTAGATTGCTCCTTATTGAGTAAACTATTGAAGTTATCCTTGTATATCAATTTAGACCAGCATACATGTTGCAATTTTAAGAAACATCTGTCAACAAAAAGTTATAGAATGCATAACTCATTGTATGAAATGTTTTATTTGATCACAATGTTTGACCTATTAATCCAAAAAAAAAAAAAAACAAACAAACAAACAAACAAAAACCTCATATAAAAGTGAGTAAATTACTAAGATCATATGTATATCAATACATACATGACGTATACGTGTTTGACACTTGTCGGACACGCACCAGACACGCTGAGGACAGCAAAGGACATGATGAGGACCATTTTTTTCAAAAAAATTAAGTTTATTATTTAATAGAGCCTAGGTTTTATTTTTTCAAATATATTGGATTGAACATGTTTTCTCTTAATAGGCTTAAGTAAGTTTATTCCTAGGTTTTAAATTATTATTTTTTTATTGGGCTGTGTTTTTACTTTTTATGAGGGCTCAATATATTTTTTTTATTGAACACATTTTGTTCCTTCTTCTTTGTCTTCATTTTTGTCTTCATCGGTTCACCATAGCAGACTCATATTCATCATCGGTGGCCATTTGTGGTCAACCGCATCCATTACAAAGGTGTTGTGTCTGACTCAAGTCCCGCATCTGTACTCGTACTCGTACTCGTACCTGTACTCGTATCATGTCGTGTCGTGTCGTGTTGACAACTGATAAGTCCATGTAACACAAGTTTTGATTTGGCTATTTGAAAAATCCTTTTGTCTTTCTATAAAAGGAGAGTGATATGCAAACAAATGGGATTTTTTGCTAAAGAAAAATATAGATATGAGAGCTCTCAAACCAACTAGGGTTTTAAGGATTTAGAAGCTAGGGTTTGAGGATTTGACCTCGTGAATGAACCCACCAATGGAGCTCAAGTTGTTCAGTTAGCAAAAGCATCGTCATTGAGTCTACGTGAAAGGTAATCCATTAATCTTTCAACGTAACTCCAATTAGGGTAACAACTCTCAATGAGCATCCAATGCACTATCCCTATTGATAGTAATTCACCAACAAGCCCTCTGGGAATCCCAACTAAACAAAAAAGGGCATCGAACAGATACCACTTGGTACCTAAACCAATGCCTTTCTGTATGCGTGAAAAGGCTAGCACTTAAGCCACTATTTTCCCTGCTGTCCAGATCTAGAAGACTGTCAAATTCAGTATCTTCGGTAAGAGTTTCTTGTTTGTTGTGTATGTTTGCCTATTTGCTGCCTTCTGTAAGAGTTTTCTATTTTGCTGGCCCTATTTGCATCATATGGATTGAAGGAAATCAAAGAGGCAAGGAAAAATTGAAGGATATAAAAGGCATTTACCTGATTGAACAGCAAAACAAGCAAGAAAATAAAATTTGGAAACTTATTTGAGAAGGAATTGGTTAATCAATAAGGCAATACTATAAAGCTTGAACACCTCTCCGGAGGTGACGTATAGGTGTTAGACACGTGTTGGACACGGGCAAGCTCCAGACACGTGTCGGACACGCTGGAGACACACTAAGGACATGTTGGGGACACGTTGAGAACATTCAAAAAAAATATTAAAATTGAAATTGTGTTTGCTAGAATAGTATACCAAATGTTGATAAATTTGATAAAATTAAATATTTGACTTAAAATAAATATTAAATATTTAAAAATATGACAGGATTGAACATGTTTTCTATTAATAGGCTTAAGCAAGTTTATTCCTAGGTTTTAAATTTTTTTTATTGGGCTGTGTTTTTACTTTTTATGAGGGCTCAACATTTTTCTTTATTGAACATGTTTTCTTTCTTCTTCTTTGTCTTCATCTTTGTTTTTGTCTTCATCGGTTCACCATAGCAAACTCATATTCATCATCGATGGTCATTTGTGGTCAGCCGCATCTATTACAAAGGTGTTGTGTCTAACTCAAGTCCTGTATTTGTACCCGTAGCCATACCCATGTCGTGTCGTGTCGTGTCGTGTTGACACGAGTACTCCAGCCGAAAATAGCAAGGCATGTAACACAAGTTTTGAGTTGCCTATTTGAAGAAACCTCTTGTCTTTCTATAAAAGGAGAGTGATATGCAGACAAAGGGGATTTATTGTTGAAGAAAAATATAGATATAAGCTAAGAGCTCTCAAACCAACCAGGGTTTTAAAGATTTAGAGGCTAGGGTTTGAGGATTTGACCCCGTGGCACATACCAGTTCCTCCGTCGTTTCAGTATGCATGAAGAGGCTAGCACTTAAGCCACTATTTTCCTTGTTGTTCAAATCTAGAAGACTATCAAATTCAGTATCTTCTATAAAAGTTTCTTGTTTGTTGTGTACGTTTACCTATTTGCTACCTTTTGTAAGAGTTTCTTGTTTTGCTGGCACTATTTGCATCACATACATTGAAGGAAATCAAAGAAGCAAGGAAATATGGAAGGATATAAAAGGCATTTGCCTAATCGAACAGCAAAGCAAGCAAGAAAAATAAAAATTGGAAATTTAATCAAGGAGGAATTGGTTAGAGACAATATTGAGAAGCACGAAGACCTCTCCGGAGGTGACGTATAGGTATCGAACACGTGTCAAACATGAATACGCTCTGGACACATGTCAAACATGCTAAGGACATGCTAAGAATAATTTTTAAAAAAATAAAATTGAAATTTTGTTTACTGTAATAATATACCAAAGGTTGGTAAATTTCATAAAATTAAATATTTGACTTAAAATAAATATTAAATATTTAAAAATATGACACATAATAAATATATAAAATTATGTTTTTTGCACGTATCCCTAATGTGTTGTATCTTATATTTTTAAAATTTTGCATATCCATGTGGTGTCATGTGTCTGTATCCGTGCTTCTTAGCAGGCATACATGCACTAGAATTAAGATGCATCTGTCAAGAAAAGTGAGAGAATGCAGAACACATATATGAGATATTAGGAGTGTGAGCCCACCAATGGGTGTTCTTAAAATATAAATTTTAATTTTAAATTGACAACATATTTTCTATGTTGTTTAAGTAATGAAAGTGTTCTGTAGTTGTTGGCTTTTTGGCTTTTCGAAGGGTATTTTTGTAAATGCGAGCGTGCCAGCAAGGATCAATCAGTCCTTACAGAAATTATAATTGCCAACCAATTATCAGACGATTGTGTTTTAGTTCTTTCAAATTTCAATGAAGATGACTTTCTTGGTGGCTTGACTTAGGAGAAATTAAGAGAAATAACAGTTAATATGAAGAACAATGGAAGTATTTCATTAAAATGAACACTTACAATGATTCAAATTCAGCCTCAAAGAGGTTTACAGTGACGATCTACTTGAAACTACTCCTATGAATCGAAGTGCAGAACAGGTATTTAAAGTGCAAGAAAGGTAAAGACTAGAAATGTAAAAACTGGAAAAGAAAATATGTAAAGTAAGGCTGGTTTGTATGATCTGAGTCTGGGGGGTTTTTTTGGGGACCTCCTTGCTATTTATACTCCTCAAGGATGACCATCGAACTGCACTTCAAACCGTCGAACTACCCCTCCATGATCGCTGATCATGCTGCCTTAGAAGTAGTTCCACTACGCCATCACTTGTAGTTAGGCTTCCCTCCTGTATTTGAATTTGAATATGAGTAACTGTTGAAGTCACGTCATCCTGTATTTCTTTACTGATCCAGTGCTACTCAAATCACGTGAGAACCAATTTTCACTGCCACGTGTACGATCAGGGTCGAAGACTTGAGTAATCTTCCTATTTTACCCTTACTCTGCCACGTGTCGAACTGTGATTGGCTTTTACAAAATATATAGCCAACATTACCCCCCGCACTAATATACCCAATATTTGGTGATATTAGTGGGTCACAGTTTTCTTCCCGCGCTTTCAGAACATGCATGGAGTCCATTTTCTGGAAACACAACCGTCATCTATTTGGTGATCATTTGCATTAACTCTCTTTCAATTTGTTGAACATCCCAATACCTCAGCATTCGAACGGACTATGGCTAAACCAACTTCTCTTTCCATTGATCAAGCATATGAAGAGCCATTGAGTAATGTTGCTTCCCCTCGAAAGAATCTCCGTGCATTCATTAGCCACCTCTACCTGCCTTTCTATATTCAGGTTATGGAAGTCTTTGCAAATTACCAACCTTCGGACTACGAACACATTGCTCTTAATCCTTCGATTCAACAAGTTGCAGACATAAATACAAGAAATTCTTCCTCTAACTTCCCCTTGTACCTCGTACCAACTGATCTTAAACCTTTGATTTGGCAAGTTGCAAATATAGACTTGGGAAACTCTTCTTCACAAACCTCTGCATGGGATGAAGTTACAACTTCTTCATCTTCTGGGGTTTCTGGCTGGACAAGCTAGTCAACACCTGAGACTTATGATCTGAGGAACGAATCAACCATCATTTTGTTGAGTTCACTGACCCTTTGGAGTCTTCCTATGCTCGAAGTTCAGTGGTCTACCCTTACGTGCCCATTAACCTTCGACGTAGTTTGGAGGAGAATCTGCTTGTGGCCTGGTACACATCCTCCATGCCCACAACGACAATGCTTGTTGCCCGACGCCTAGAAGAGGCACAAGGGTACAACCCATCATTCTTAGCCAAGAAGGCGAAGATTTGGTCTTCTGACTGGCTTGATTACATTAATGCCTTTGTTCCTTCTGCTCCCTTGCCATCTCCCATAATAGAAGCATCCACACCTTCTTCTCCGTCTTCTGAAACAGAAGCATCTGTTTCATCTTCTGAAGTAGAACAATCTACCCCTTCTCCTCCACCAACTCTTTCTTGGACAGAGAAACTGAGGCTTGCCCTTCCCATGGATAAGGTCTTCCCACCTTACAAACCTCCATCTTCCCCTACTCCAGCTAAGCGGAAACAAGCTCAACTTCTGCTTGCAGCTTTCTCTCACTTACCCTTCAATGTTCTTGAGGATGACTGTAACAACGCCCGCGAGGGACCCCGCGCTACACGCTACAGTTTGGACTCGATTTTGTTTGCGGTTCTAAATCTGAACCAAAGAGTCCAAATCCGGCAAATCGTTTTGAGAAAATAGATTTTTGAAAAGAAGTGCCAAACACGGACTGTTTTGCCAGATACAGAGTCGCCACCTAAATATTTTTTAATGGGGAAATTTAGGAAACCCTGACTCGGTGCCAAAGGCCACGTGTCCGTCATCACCAAAGTTGCCTCGGCTCGGGAACTTGGGTACGATTGGGGAAGGTCAGCTATGAACACCCCCTCTCGCCCGATCCGAAGATCGGCCTCTACTAACTGTGATATCTTATTTTGAAAACATTATATGCTCTTATTCCGGTTATTAGCCTAGAATTACTACGTTATGCGCACAGCAAACAAGTATAGACCAAATCGCCTAAATTGGAACAAAACATTTCATGTTTGTTTTGAAAATGGTTTGCTACTCGCAAGTAGACTAAAATGAAGATTTTGCCACCCTCAAGTGGGCTTTAGAAAAGATGGTTTTGCCACTATCTAGTGGGCTTAAAACTCACAGTTTCAATGCATTTATTCCAATTTAGGTAATTTTGACCTCCATCCACAGGCATTCAAGCAATTATATCACATAAGCAGCTAGCCTCATGGTAATCATGCTATTATGGCAACATTCACACGCATGCGATATGCTAAAGCATAAAAGCTTACCTAGTACTCCAAGTCAAAACAGAAACTAGTTAGCAAACATGCATGGTCCTAGTTCATGTCAAATTGACTAATGCAACACATACAAGATGCAATTAGGGTAGGCTCGGCTAACCTAAACATGACATGTGAAATGCAATCAATTGATGCACGTATTCAATTTGGAATTGAAGTACAAATGCAGTTAGCATGATGTACCGAGCTCGGTGCATGCAAGACAAATGTATGGATGCACGCATGCATAGCATAAGGTATGCTAATTTAAACATGCCCTAATCTACCATCATAAGCGGGTAAATAAAAGGGAAGAAAGAAGTGGGGATTGGAAGACATGTACACACACGCACCCATACTTATTACAGATTTGCCCTCGCTCGGAGGGTCCGAAAGAATATACAGGCCAAATAACAAATCAACTATCCTAGCTAATTAATTATTACAAACCCTCTAATTTAAACAAATTAAATACAGAATAGGGATGGCCGTAGCCCTGCCTCGGGATACGTGAATGATGCATGCTCGATCCATCTTGCCCGGAAACCCATAGCCATAGCACTACTGCCTCTGTTTTCACTGCCTTGCTTCTCTGAAAACTTCCAAAGTCCCAGGTTGTCTTTTATGAACGCTGCAGAACACCATCGGCTGAGAGGAATTACCACCGGCCATGGTAAAATGCCATCGGCTGCTGATGAAATTATCGGCCATTCACCAATGGCCAGTCGGCACTAAATGTTGCCGGTCGGAAAAAACTTCCTGCAGAAAACAGTTTTGACAGCAACAGAGGACAGGTAGTGCATGGCATTGAATTTCAAGCACATGTAAGCATGGTCATGTTCCCTATCATGTATTGAACTCAGGGGAGCATGGTCCTTGATCCTTAGGCCATCAATTGTGCATGATAGCCTAAGGGACCAAGCTTGCCATTCAATGTAAAACGCATGCAACACACAAATGAGGACCAAGACCCTATCATGTCAAAGTCAAGGGCCTCGATGACCAAGGGTTGAGATATGTTTTGTCACTTGAAGTACAAACACCCCTCAACCCCCACACTAGGTTTAACACCCCAAACCAAGCAATGTAATGCATGTATGCAATATGGCTCAAGTTATGCAACATGGCTCAAATATGCAAATGAGGCTAAGTAAACAAACATGCCAAAATGTGATGTAAACTAAACATGCAAATACACAATGCTAGGCATGCAAGATGCAATGCAATACACTCTAACATGTGAGTCGAGACATGAAATGCAACTAGTCAATAATATGCAAACATGCAAGTATGATACCATGCAAGCATGAATCCAATGCAACATGATCATGCAATGGTGGTTCCAAATCACAAAAGGTAGACCTCAGCCCACCCAAAACAGTGACCAAAAATGCCCAAAACAGTGGACAAATATTCATGCAAACAAGCATGCCAATAAGCCCAAGGACTAAGGCACAAAATGGAGCACTTTGCTACCACTAACAAGGCCACTCATGGCATGGACCAATCAACCAAAAACAGAATTTCAACATGCAAAATGAGCTCCAAAACTCTCACACATGGCATACCAAATGATCCAAACACATAGGCATACACAATGCACATTTCAAGGCATGAAATCACAACACTCCCAAGCATTAAAAGAGACACAAAGGACAATGTAAGACCACATTATATGGACTGAAACATGATATCAAATGATGCCAAATGATGATAATAAGCTTATGCTAAGCATGCTAATGACCCACATAACTAAGGCTTACAAGCCAAAATGCAAAGCAACTATACCAAGCATGTCAAACATGACAAAATCGTTAATAGACCTAAAGCATGACAAATCATGACCAAAAGCTTCAATAATCTAAGCTAAAACATGAGGATATACTAGGCTAAACACATGGCACATTTCTAGGCAAGATTGAGAATTACAAAGCAAGTATAAAATGCATGCTAAGGGCCAACAAACCATCATTGGACAGGGATATAATATGACCCAAAACACCCAAAAAAACTCTGAAATGGTACCAAATACAATTACTCATGCATGCTATCCTTATGAGCCAAAAACATGCACAAATGAGACATAAAGGGAGAGGGGTGTCCCTCCCCTACACAAGACCTCAAAATCACTTCATCACCACTGAAAATCCACTGGATTTCAGTGGTGAGAAGACCAACACAACAAAGTAAACAAGGCTTAAAGAAAAGGCACCAAAATAGGCCAAAAGAGGCCTAAGAGGGGGATTTCGACCCCCAATGCCAAGACACCCTTAATGAGAGATGTTAAGCATGAAAATACAAGACTTTTTTTATGTTATACACAAAGTTCAAATCAGCATGCAAGAAAGGTAGAAAACTAGTGCAAGATTGGGGGAAATAAAGTAAGAATCTCACCCTTGAAGAACACTTCAAGAACAGATGCTCCAGCCACCCTCTACTAATCAAAATCAGTCCAAAACCTCAACAAACAACCCTCAATGCCTCTCAATCTCGGAGCAAGGTGTAATGGTGTGTGTATTAGTGCAAAAGTAAGGTCAAAATACACTTTTAGGCTTCCAAACACACCCTAAGGATGAGAGAGAGGGAGATATAGAGAGAGAGGATGATATATCAGATGTATAGATATAGAAGCTTTGGTTTTTTGATTCAAAAGCTCTAACCCCTCACAATGGGAAAGGAAGGGTGTTTATATAGGCAAAGCCAAAGGTTCTAGGCTTCTCCAAGAAGCTAGATGAAAGGGGCAAATGGTGCAAAGGGTTCTTGGCTTCTTGGAGAAGCTAATACAGCTGGCCAAGCTTCCCCAAGAAGCTTGGCCAAAGGGTTCAAGCTTCTAGAAGGAAAGAGGGTTCAAAGGTTCATACCAGCCAAAAACTGCACGGGGAGAAGTGATGGTGCATTCCAGCTGGCACAACTGGCATGCACCATGCCTCAAGGGTGCAAAGGAGTCACACCGGCTAGCAAAAGAGGTCGCCGGCAAAATAAAGTGCCGGTCGGCCAAATATAGTGCCGACCGGCCATTGGTTCTAAGAAACCATGGCCGGTGGCACCCATAAACAGCCGGTGATGCTAGGGGAAGGCCGGTGGGATGTGGGGATGGCCAACAAGCCATTCCCTGCCCTTCAAGGCAAAAACACAAGTGTTTGGTGCCAAAACCAAACACGGAACAGACGAGTTAAGAAATCCTGAGGTAAGGCGCACAGTCGAGACCTTCGGGAACTCAAAACGAACACAAACAAAGACGATCACCGAGTGTCCAAGCGGTGACGTCCAAGTCTTGAGGACGGTCAAAAATGGGGTGTCTACAACGACGTCCCTCTCAAGAACCTTCGATAGGCTTGTGATATTCTGACTAGAGGCCATGTCCTTAATCCCCTTGCCTAAGCAGAACTTCATATGTTCCTGGACCAACTTCCGGTGCTCCTCTACTGGCATCGAAATTCTATGGTCACTACACAATCTTTGGATCAACTTTCGTCTCTCCGAACTCATGCACAGTACGAAGCAGAGAACTTCATCGAAGAATTCGATGATTTCAAGAATAAAGATTCTGCGTATTTGGATGATTTGGTCATAGACGAATTGGAACAAAGATTGAGGGAGGAGGCTTTCGAAATAAAGGCTGAAGAGCTCTACTATGAAGTGAGAGCACACCAACTTATGCAGCCAACATTAGAAGAAATAGAAGATATAATAAAAAAAGAACAAAAATTCATTGATCACTATTGGACCAAATTTCATGATCTTGTTATTTATTCTATTCCTTATTTTTATGAGCTTGAGTTTGTACCCAGATAGGGTTACTTGATGTAATTGCCTTGGCTTGAATACAAACAAAGTTTTTCTGTATTTGACATTGTTTGACTCTGTTTCCTTTTGCCTTTAAAAGCCAATTCAGAGCCTCGAATTGAACAATCTCATCCTTCGAATCTGGACTCAATCGTCTTTAATGAAAACACTAAAATGAACCAACATGTCCTTTTCCAATTTATGGAGTAAAGTTGACAATTTTAGCTGATATCATCTAGAATTAGTGCTTCGAATTTAACTTTACCCTTCAAGTCTAACTATAACCAGTATATGGTCATGGTTAATATAGTCAATCAATTTTAAATTGACCATTTTTGCTTCGAAGAACAATCTATGCTGTTTTAATTCAATAGACAATTTCCTTTTATAAAAACCAACGATTGGTTTTGATATTTCGAATAGTAATTCTCCTTAAAGAATCCTAAGTTTTGCTTTGAAGGCCGTTATTTTCATTAATAACCCTCAAACAGGTCTTTAAACCCTTTGAAGTAGACCAATACTCGAGCATTCTAGCATTTTTAAGCATGTAGTATGCTTCGAAGCCGGTTTCTCTGTTTCGAAGCCGTTGTCCTTTGGTTTTTGGCGCCAAAATTTGGCTTTCGGAGCCAAATACCCTACTTGACTAGTCTCGACAGGGTTGTGTTTTTCCCTCCAGAAGTATTAATATTGAAGGAAACTCTTCGTATTCGTACTTTTTAGTGCTTAACGACTTACGCAATATATTTTTCAAACACAAAAGCTTTAAAAAACCTTTTGTTTCGTGTTCTGAAATCACTTGCTGTTGGCATACAAATCTTCATCAATCTTCCACTTCCCTCTATTCCCTTCTTCATTTTCCGAAAAGCGTACTATCGATGCTTCTTCTTCACCAAAAGTGCCGATCATAGAGCGTGTGAGCTCATCTGTGGCCTTAAAAAGGCTTATTGATGCAGAATGTGAGAAGTACAAGGCTGGGGAGAAAAGCGCTATCGATGGGCATATCTTTATCCCTCGTCGCAATATGCAGCAAGACTACGTGCTCGGGCCTATATTCAAGGAGATCCTTACTGAGCTTCCCGTCTTGTATCCACGTCTGGAGAACCAATGTCTCCTTTATGAGGGCGGCCTCGACTGGAGGAACTGGAGAATCAATCGCCCTCATCGATGCTGGCCCACGATGAGACCGGAGTGGCAAGAATGGTACGACCAGGTTGTCCCTGCTAGGACACTGGAACTTCAAGAGCTCTGTCTTCTCGATGCTCTTCGACTATCTAGGGTAACTATCTCAGAAGACCCTTTTCTAGTTCTTGCTGCCTTATGTTTTTGGAACCCCATTTTCAATTTCTTTCAATTTAGATGTGGGATGATGGCCCCTACTGTTCTTGACATTTGCCATTTACTAGGAGTATCCCTTATTGGCACTCCCATTACACCAGATTTCCCTGATTTAGCAGTCACTTTCTCCCTCCCATCTCTTAACTCATCTTACAGTGATTTTATTAAAGCTGAGAATAAAAATGAGGGCCTGGTAACTGATAGGGAATTCTTTTCCTTCTTGTTATATTGGCTTTGCAAATTCCTCTTTTGCACTTCCTCCCAAAGAATCATGCCTGAATTTGCCCCCTTGCCAAAGCCCTTGTTTTACAGAAAAGGGTAGCCTTGGCCCCATATGTTCTAGGCCATGTGTATAGAGTTTGCTCCCTCTTTTGTGAAAAACCCTTAGATGCTAATCAAGGAGGCCCATTCTGGATCCTTCAGCTTTGGCTTTTCGCCTATTTTACTGAATTACAATTCAAATGCCTTAAATTCTCTGGGCTACACTCTCTTACCCATGGCATAAGACTGGCCAATGCTTCACTTTCTCCCTCTACTTTTGCCTTTTATTTCTCTTTCTTCTATCAACTTCCATTTGCCCTTCCTATTCACCATTTCCGCCCATTCGAACCCAGTATTGGTCCAACTTGGTTGAATAATTTCCTAAGTGACAGGCTCTGTGTCTCACCTGCTCACAAGGATATATGGGCTTCCTTTCTGATTCCTAGAGAGCTATTTATCGGGACCACGAACCCCAGAGCTTATAAATGCAAAGCTGAGCCATATTGTCCTGCTCACTTTGCTAGACAATTTGGCTTCACACAAGGGGTCTCAATACCTCTCTGCAGCAACACCAACCTGAGCCTTACTAGAAGGGATTTGAAGGTTCAGAAATCGAGGTTAGAAGAGGCAACCTTCAAGTTTATAGATGACTTGGCCAATTTTGAGTACACCCCTTTTGTTCCTCAAGGTACTATATTGAAGAGATACCAAAATTGGTGGGTGAGCAATATGGAAGTCTATTTGGCCCTTTCACCTCTAAACCTACTAAAGGTGTTAGATGCACCCAAGCCCAAGGGAGCTGGGATTGTCCTTTCTTCCGTTGTTCCAGCTGCAGTACCTGCTACAACTTAGTCTATTCCTGTTGCCTCAACTCCTCCTAAAGTTGCTCGAACTGCTTCGAAGAAAGGTATATATCTTTTCTTTCTTTCCTTCGACCTTTTACATAATGCTTGTTATCTTATCTTTAATTCTTCTTCTGTGAAAGTGGTCAACAGCAAAAGAAGAGGAGACTTTTTGAGCTAGAAAAGGAAAAAACTGAGTTTCAAGCAGGGGAAGAAGAAGGAAAAGATCAAGAGCAGGAATCTCTCTTGAAAAGAAAGAAAAGAGTGACTGATTTGGCTTAAGAGGAGACGACTGCTAAGGAGGCAGAGGAGGAACTCATTTTTGGGGAATCCGGATCTCGGACTAAAGAAGTTGATAAGACAATGGAAGAGCGAACAATACCAATTCAGAAAAAAAAAAGAAGAAAGATTACTGTCTCCCCTGATGATTTCGCTGAAGATTCTGATTCCGAGACAATTGCCCAAGCAATAAACAAGAGAAGGAAAGTGACCGCTTCAGCTACTGGCTTGGTTGAAGATCCCATCCATGAAGCATCTACTAAGGCTGTAGAACAAGAATATTCCAAGGCCATAGTTGTCTTTGAAAGGGCTGAAAGGAGACGGCAGCAACAATTTCTAAGAGAAGAAGCTGCTGCTGCTGATGCATTACCGAGGGAAATGGCGAGAGAGTAACAGACTGTCGAACATTACTCCCTTCGCAGCTCTCCTATCAGTGCCAGCGCTTCTGGAACAAGTAATTTCCTTCATGCCTTTATCCTTTTCTTGTCGAATCTTTAATATTGAGATTCAACATTTCTTTATATTTCTCCTTTTGTAGCAACAACCAATGATCCTGTCCCTCAATTTACTTCTCTTCCAAGCCTTGCTTCTCCTGCTCCTTCCAAGGAAATCCCAATTGCTACTCAGTCTACGATGGCAGTTGATTCCTCTATTGAGGGCGCTGGTAGTTCTCCACCTCATAATTCATCACCTTTGCCTACTTCCAGCCCTTCCTCACTTGATTCGTTGGTGGCTAAGACCATAAAGACTGCCAAAGATGCTTCATCCATTTCTCCTATCCTCATGCAGTCCTTTGTGCCTTCCACCACAACTTTTCCTGCACCCTTTATGTCTACGGATGAGGTAGACATCTTCAAAGCCAGACTAGCTAGTCTCTTTGACATACCCTCTACCTCTCCAACATTCAATGCTGAAGTTGAGCCATTAGTCTTGGCTGACTCCTTACTGGAAATTTTTGAGAGTTCTTTCTCCAACGACAAGCCTTCTGGACCTTTGATAGACCTAGACACATGCCTGGAACTATTGACTTCCTTTTCGAGGATTCCTTTCGAGGCTCTACAAAGACCTATAATCAGAAATGGGTTCCTCAGGTCTTGTAAACTTCTTTGAACGATCGAGCATGGATGTTTCAAGCCATTTGTCTCAAGCAGCAGTTACTGTCGATTTTTACATCAGCATTTGTCAAGCTGCCAAGGCTGAGGCTGAGAAATTGGCTGGCGACCAGAGTTTTGTTTCCTAAGTGCATACCGAAGTATCAACTCTGAAAGAACAACACTCCTCTGCCTCCCACTTTCGAGTCGATTCTTTGGAAAAAGCTCAACTTGAAGAGGATTGCGATAAACCGAGCCTTGGTTGACGGCTAAATTGCAAATCACCAACCAAGAACTGGCCGATCGAAAGGGAGAGATGACTGCAGCTATTCAATTATTTCCATCACTTAACAATAGGGAATCTACTGTACAAAAACAATTAAGACATTGTAATGATTTCTGGGCCAATTTGTGACACAATGTACTTAATTCTTTATAAAAGAACAAATTTTGTCTATCATTTGAGCAGTCTTGTGTTTTTGTATTTAATATTTATTTTATTCCTTGTGTTTCCCAAATGGTCGGAAAATAAGGCTTCAAATATCTACCATTAATCTTTTTGGGATGTACATACCCATTCAAATTTCTCAAATGGTATGCTCCAAAAGGCAGAACTCTATGAATTTGATATGGTCCTTCCCAGTTAGGTGACCATTTGCCAAACTTATGACTTTTAATTCCTATTGGGAGTATTGTTTTCCATACCAAATCACCTTCATCAAAGCCAATATGTTTGACTTTCTTGTTATAATTCTTGGCTGCTTTCTTCTTTTGGAAAAGAATGCTATTTAATGCCAAAATTCTGGCTTCGTCTATGCCTTCTAACTCTAAGCACATACTTTGATGGTAGTGCTCAGGATCTAACTGATCTTGGCATCTTACCCTCAAAGATTTAACATTAATTTCCACAGGTAAAACTGCATCATGCCCATATACTAAGGCATAAGGAGTGACTCCTGTGCTTAATCATGGGGAAGTTCTGTAAGCCCATAAAACATCCAACAAAAGGTTATGCCAATCCCTAGGGTTATCCTCCACAACCTTTTGTATTTCTTTTTTCAAAGACTTGTTAGATGATTCAGCTTGACCATTGGCTTGTGCATAATAAGGTGTGGAATTAACAAGGCTAATTCCAAACTCTGCCACAAAAGACCTCACCATTTTACCATCGAACACAGTCCCATTATCCACAGTTATGGTTTGTGGGATGCCAAATCTATGGATCAAATCTTTAATGAACCCAATGACCTTTGTCTGATCTACAGCCTTGTATGGCTTGGCTTCTACCCATTTAGTAAAGTAATCAGTGGCCACAAAAATGAAACAATGATGCTTCGAAGACGGTGGGTGTATTTTTCCCATCATATCCATGGCCCACCCTCTGAATGGCCAGGGCTTTACTACTGCATAAAGGTCAGTTATAGGCACATGCCTTATTGTGCCATGCTTTTGGCATGCTTGGCAACCCTTTGCATATTCTATGCAGTCTTTAAGGATAGTTGGCCAATAGTAGGAATGCCTTCGAAGCAACCATCTCATCTTTACACCAGGCTGATGAGCACCACAGATGCCTTCATGAACCTCAGCCATAGCTATTAATGTTTCTTTTGGGCCTAAACATTCCAGCAATAAGCCATCTCCCCCCCTTTTGTAGAAAGCATTGCCATATATCATATATTGCATAGACTGTAATTTGATTTTCCTGCTGGCCTTCGAAGATGGACCAGCTAAGTATTGCATTATTGGATGCCTCCAATCTTGTTCTTGTAAGTCATTATGATTAACTTCCAAGACCGCATTCCTTTTATTCAAAAGTTGTATTAATCTTTCATATGTTGTTTGGCTTATGTCCTTTTGGGTATTATCCCTTCTCTTGAAGTTCAAAACTTTCTGAGCTACATCATTAGCTCTATTGTTCAAGAATCTTAGAACATGAGTTACATTTGCTATTTGAAACTGAGAAAGCAGATGTAATGCAACAGCATAGTATGGCAAAATACTTATACTTTGACACTTGAAAATCCCTTTTACTTGGTTAACCACCAATTGAGAGTCTCCAAATATGTCAACTGCATGTACTTGTAATTCAATAAGAATTTCTAGTCCCACTATTAAAGCTTCATATTCAACCTGGTTATTGGAACAGGTGGCTTCATCCACTCTGAAACCATGTGTAGTTTCTACCCCTTGTGGAGATTTAATCACAACACCAATTCCAATTAAGCCATTGGCTTTCGATCCATCGAACCACATCTGCCATGGCTCAACACTAGCCATACCAAGTTCCATTATCTCTTGGTTCTCTGTTTGAGATGGATGGTGCTTGGAAAATTGGCTAAAACACGCCCTTTTTGCCCTTTGGGGATATACTCTAGATGAAATTGATAAGGCTAGTATCCACTTGCCAATTCTCCCACTCAACATAGGTCTAGATAACATGTATTTAACCAAATGCGTGGTTGCAATTACCAAGGCAGTTGTAGGTAAAGATAATATCTTAATTTCATTGCGACAAAATACAAAGCAAGACCTGACTTTTCAACTTTGAATATTTACATTCACAAGAATTTAAAAACCTACTAAGGTAATAAATAGCTTGCTCTTTGCCTTCTTCATTGTCTTGGGCCAAAAAAGCTCCTAATGAATCTTCTGCTGCAGCTATGTACAACTTCAAGGGCTTGTTCCCCTTTGGTGGCATCAGCACTGGAGGGTTGGCCAAGTAGGCTTTGATACCTTCGAAAGCAATTTGATGCTCTGTTGTCCACACAAATTCCTCTTCATCTTTCAGCCTCAACAAGGAAGAAAATACTTTAGTTTTCCCTGCAGTGTTAGAAATGAACCTTCGAAGAAAGTTAACCTGCCCAAGGAACCTTTGTAATTCTTTCTTACTTGATGGAGGCCTGGCTTCAATGATGGCTTTAGCTTTATTTTGATCAATCTGTATTCCTTTCTTGTGCACTACATAACCCAAGAAGTTTTCAGATGATACACCAAAAGTACACTTAAGAGGATTAAGTTTCAACTTGAACTTCCTCATTCTTTCAAAAGCTACTTCTAAGTGAAACAGATGCTCCTCCATGGACTGGGATTTCACTACAATGTCATCAATATAACACTCTAGATACCCTCAAATGAGATCATGAAAGATAGTGTTCATAGCCCTCTGATATGTAGCCCTAGCATTCTTCAGACCAAATGGCATTTTAACCCATTCGAAGGTGCCAATATTCCCAGGACATCTGAATGTTGTCTTGTGGATATCCTCCTTTGCAATGAAGATTTGGTTATAACCAGAGTGCCCATCCATCATTGATAAAATTTGATGCCCTGCTGAACTGTCTACCAGCAGATCCACTATAGGCATAGGGTACTCATCTTTGGGAGTTGCTAGATTTAAGTTTCTGAAATCGATGCATACCCTCATTTTGCCATTCTTCTTAACTACAGGCACAATATTAGATAGCCATTCAACATACCTGGCTGTCCTAATAAAGCCTGCCTTGAGTAGTCTAAGAATCTCTTCCTTGACCTTCTGAATTACTTCTGAACTCATTCTTCTTGGTTTCTACTTGTATGGCTTGAAATTAGGCTTCATAGGAAGCCTATGTTCCACTAATGACCTATCCAATCCTGGTAGTTCATTATAAGACCATGCAAAGCAATCTTTGTATTTCTTCAGAACAACCAACAACTGGTCTCTGTCCAGAATATTCAAGCAAGCACTTATATAGGTGGGCTGTTGTATAGAACCTTTCTCTAAATTTACTTCTTCTAAGAGGTCTTGTGTCTGAGAACTTATTAAAGCTTCTTCCTTGGTTTCTTTGACCTTCGAAGCAACCTTCTTGCTTTGTTCTGCTCCCAGGTTCTTTAGTTCAACATCTTTGCCCTCCTCCTCATAGACAAAATCTGTCCATAAGGCATCCTCCTCCTGTATCTCCTGGACTTTTGTCTCAATGTCCAATGCACGGTATTTTCCAAGGGTCAAAATTCTAACCTGCTGCTGCTCCTGTTTACAGCCAATTATCATGGCTTCTCTTTCTTGTTCCTGTACTTTCTGGACTATAGCTTTTACATCCAATGTTGAGAATTTAATCAGAGCCAAGGACTTGGCTTCTTGTTCTTCATCTCTTTGCCTACAACTAGGCATTATTGTCATCTTTAACGACAATCTCTTCATCAGCACTCTCTTGGACTAAGTGCTTCAGGTGTGTCACTTCCTCATCAGCCGTCACTTCAGCTGAGCCATCAGCTTTCCTCAGTATACTGAGTGGTGTCACTCCCTCCATATACAGCTTGGCCTCTGCAAAGTCTACACAGGCTATGAAGGGTTGAGGATCTGCATCTATTTCCTCTGTCTCTCCATTGCCTAAGGCCATCATGATTTTCTGATGCAAAGAGAAAGGCACACATTTGTTAGTATGGATCCAATCTCTTCCAAGTAAAGCATTGTATTTAGCATTACTGTCGATTACGAAGAATGCTGTCATGCAGTCCCTGGTTCCTACACTCAAGTTAATGGGTAAAATCCCCTGAGCCATCTGTTTGTCCCCAGCAAAACCAGCAATGGTTGTGCTAGTTGGGATCAACCTGGGATTCTTTTTTTCTAATTTCTTCAAAGAAGATTTCGGTAGTAAGTTCACCACTGCTCCATTATCTATCAGGACTCGATTAAATTGAATTCCATCGAAGAAAGCCTTGATGTACAAAGGCTTAACATGTTGTGTCATAGAATTCGAGGGATATTCAAAAGGATATGAAAGGTTAATGCTCACTTCTTCTCCACTCTCGTAGTCAGTTTCCATTGGGGTAGCCATGCTAGAGTTATCCTGTACCATACTCACTTGCGAATCTTCACTAGAGACTGGAATTGGATCAACTCCTTGATCATCTTAGTTCCCATCCCCAGCTTCGAACTCATGAGGTAGTATATGTACCATGTTGACTGATATTGGAGGAAATAAGCCAAACTGGATGGCTGGTTGTGCCTATTTCCTCTCTTGGCTACCTTGATCAGTTACCTCAGAAGTGTCTTCCATGCTGCATTCTGGCACTTCACTGCTAACAGGTTCCTTCGAATGGTTTTCCTCGACTGGTTCTTCAACCAAAAACGTTTGCTTAGCCATGAAGGCTTCGAACATTTCTTCTTCCACCATTTCTTTCTTTTGGCTTGTGCCAATCTCTTCTTCTGTCTCGCTACCACTCTCCATCAGAGCCTTCTCCAGCCCTGCTAAACTAGCCTTCTCTCTGGCTTTAAGTTCAAAATGAACCTTGGCCAACTGCTCTCTGCTGCAAACCACTTTGTTCTGTAGAATTGGCTTTGGAGCATGGTCTGACTTTGGATCTTTCTTTCCTTCTGTCTTGACCAGTGAAGAACTCTCTCCACTTTCTTTCAGATCTTCTTTGATGCTTGGGTGTACCTGCGTTGAATCTTTCTCCTTTGTGATCTTGAAATGACTGGGACCATATCTGGTTCCTTCGTCTTTGGGTGTTTAAGCAATACCCAATTGTTCGGAGCCACCAAAGGAGGCTTGACCATCCTGCCTGGGATTCCAACATCTCTCTTGGCAGGCACTTCCCTAGGTTTGTTTTGCATTACAAACCAGTCTGGAACTCTAGGTACCCAAGAGCTTAATGACTCAGATGTTAAACTGCCTTTTTCTACCTTCGAAACCATCTTTGAAGCTGGCTGTGTAGGTAAGTGCTTGGCTCTGGCCTCCTGTTTCGAGCCTAATTCAGGCCTTTGATGAAGGTGGCCACTTTCAGTTCTGCGCAAGGTTGGTCAAGGGGGCCAATCTCTGGTTTTGGTCCCATAACCTGAACTCCTCTCCAATCTTCTTTCAGAATGACTGCTCTCCATTCTGTAGTAGTTAGGTGGCCTAGACTCATACAAGGGCCTCTTGCCTTTAGCATGCATTCTGTCCACTGCAGGCTCAACCGCTAATGACCGCTGCCTATCGCTAGCCAGATACGGCCTTTTGTTGTAAGCATTAGTTGATTTAGGACGTCTCTGAACATCCCTGTAGTATTGCTTTCCATCAATTGAAAGCCCCTTCAACCATTTATAACTCAGTCTGCACCTGGGACACATCCTCTGCATTACAGTTGCTTCCAAGGAATCATCATCCAGTGCCTCTTCATCAGAGTGTTCCCTCTGGTGTGAGAAACCTTGTCCAATAACTGGTGGGTTTCTAGTGTCCTTCTTGACGGTTGTCTGGTTAGCAACATGCATCTGCACATTGACTTCTTCCAATTCTGTCAAGGACAAGTTCTGGAAGTCTGACGTAATGACATTGGTTGACGTAATGACATTGGTTGTCGCCTCTCCAACTTCTGGAAATGGATTACTGTCGATCCTCATGGCCTTTTCTGTTTTGGCTGGGAACTTCAAACTTCCTTTCCAAATTTGTTCTTGGATCCTGTCTCAAAAAATAATGCAGTTTTTAGTCGAGTGAGACCAAGAGTTATGCCGTTTACAATATACTTTTCCCTTAAGTTCATCTGGAGAAGGCAGTTTTACTCCTTTAGGTAACTTAAGGAAGTTGGCCGCAAGCAAATGATCAAAGATGTCATCTGCTTTTGTTAAATCGAAAGAGTATTTTCTGTGAAAGTCTTTCTTTTTAAACTGCTGGTCGATTGTTGTATCCTTATGAATTAATGCTTCACAGATTGAGTTCTTTGCCCACAATCTCTTTGCATCGATCTCATAATTTGGATCTCTATAATATGTCTTATCTGAGGCATTATTTCGATCTTGTTCTTCCTCTAGTAATGCTTCATATCTAGACACCTTATAGGTTAGTTCGACCAAATCTCTGAATTGATTGAGTCAAACTTCTTTGGCTTTGAACTCTAAACCGTTTTGAGCCAATCTTACAAATTCTGGCTCTGGTAGGATGACTCTACACTTATTTCGAGCCCTTTTAAATCTAGCAATAAACTGAGTGGCCTTCTCTTCAGGCCTTTGACTCAATCTAGCCAAGTCTGCCATAAAAACCTCAGGCTCCGATTGGAAGAATTGGGCATGAAATGCCTCTTCCACTTGTTGCCAATTTTGAATGGAGCCAGGTGTAAGGTTGATGTACCATACAAACGCTCTCCCAGTTAAAGAATTTGGGAATAATCTTAGTTTCATATAGTCATGATTAGTAAATTCACCGCATTGAGCAGCAAACCTAGCAATATGCTCTATTGTTGATTGATTCCCAGTTCCATAAAAGAGGGTAAAATCTGGTATCTTGAACCCTCTTGGGTATTCATGTACCCTATCTACCCATTCTGGGTATGGTTTTCTGTATATAGGAGTCTGGACCCCCTGAGCCATCAGTCCACACATCTCCCTAACAATATCAGCAATTTGATCCCTAGGGACCATATGTTGTGCTCGAACCACCTCTTTGGAGGGACAAACACAGGATTTGGTGGACAAACTTGTGCTTGCGGTCCTCTTGGTCCATAAGGAGGTACATTTGGGACTGGTTGCCCCTGTGGTGCAGGTTACTGTTGGGGAAATAGGTAACCCCTTTGAGTCTGTCCTGCGAAAGGACCTGCGAAAGGTGCAGGAACAGATGTTGTGTCCCTTCCATTTGCAGGCCAACCTTCCAACCCCCCAGGTATAAATTCGAATAAGGGATTATTATACCCTCTAGTGCCAGGTATGGCTTCGAACATGGGATTTGTAACCATTCTTACGCCAGTTTCTTGTACTTGGCCAGATCCACCAACTTGTGCGGTTTCATTGTTGAGTACTGAGGCATTTTGGCCTGCTATAGGCCTCGAAATGGGTTCATACCAAGACTGAGGTGATGGTCTTTCATAGTTCTGGTTACTAGTTTGACCATTAGAATGTCCATTAACTTGCATAGGCTGTTTGTCTCTAGCCAATCTTTGTTGAGGGACATTTAGGACTTCCTCTGTGTGTCTTGTGTTGGTTGGTTGGTGGTTGTTCGTTCGATCCAAAAAGGATGTTGCCCACCTTTCCATTGTATTCATCAATTATTGTCTCATAGCATCTACTAGGCCATCCCATGGATTGGTTGGCTGAGTAGATGAAACAGTGGATGGTCCAATTCCTTGGTTTCGTCCAATATTATGAACATATGGTTCTTGTCCCGAAGTACTGGTCTATTCGACCATAGGTTCTGATAACATGGGAGTTTCCACAGGATGTGTTCCCACATTATCCTCTGGATTAGGTATTTCTACCTCTCCTTCTACACCTTCTTCCAAGCGTTCATTTCGTCTAGCCATTTTAACAAGTCCCACTGGGCGTGCCAAAAATATATGTTGGCTTTTCGAAGGGTATTTTTGTAAATGCAAGCGTGCCAGCAAGGATCAATCAGTCCTTACAGAAATTATAATTGCCAACCAATTATCAGACGATTGTGTTTTAGTTCTTTCAGCCTCAATGAAGATGACTTTTACTGGTGGCTTGACTTAGGAGAAATTAAGAGAAATAACAGTTAATATGAAGAACAATGGAAGTATTTCATTAAAATGAACACTTACAATGATTCAAACTCAGCCTCGAAGAGGTTCTGATGACGATCTACTTGAAACTACTCCTATGAATCGAAGTGCAGAACAGGTATTTAAAGTGCAAGAAAGGTAAAGACTGGAAATGTAAAAACTGGAAAAGAAAATATGTAAAGTAAGACTGGTTTGTATGATCTGAGTCTGTGGGGTTTTTCTGGGGACCTCCTTGCTATTTATACTCCTCAAGGATGACCATCGAACTGCACTTCAAACCGTCAAACTGCCCCTCCATGATCGCTGATCATGCTGCCTTAGAAGTAGTTCCACTACGCCATCACTTGCAGTTAGGCTTCCCTCCTGTATTTGAATTTGAATATGAGTAACTGTTGAAGTCACGTCATCCTGTATCTCTTTATTGATCCGGTGCTACTCAAATCACGTGAGAACCAATTTTCACTGCCACATGTACGATCAGGATCGAAGACTTGAGTAATCTTCCTATATTACCCTTACTCTGCCACGTGTCAAACTGTGATTGGCTTTTACAAAATATGTAGCCAACAGTAGTAAGTTAAGTGAATGGTCTTAGGTTCAAGTCTTTAATTACTATTTTTTATTTATTTCCTTTTGGATGGAGAAATTAACACTTAGCGCAAGAAAAGAAGATCACTTGGCAAAAGGAGAGAAGGAAATTTATGGACACTATGAGAGGTGTTCACTTTTAATAATAGTATACACTTTGTTTGGTTCTAATTTTCTGAATTTAATTTTCTAAAAGTTAAGTTTTTTGTTTTTTGTGTTTTTTATTTTTAGTGAATTGTTTTGATATTTTAAGAAATTTTTTTTTTTTTTACTCTTTAGATGCACCTAACCTAGATATATTTAGAAAGTAAAATATTTGTAAAAAAAAAATTTAAAAATCAATAAATACACAAGAATACAAAAATATACTAAATTTTTATTTTTATTTTTATTTTTTGGTATTTTTTAAATTTTTTAAAGATTTTTTTTCACTTAATTATACTTGTTAATTGTATTTATATTAAGTGTATCTAAAAAGTTTTTTTTTAAAAAATTACTTAAAATGTTTTTAAAAAATCACTAAAAATAAAAAATAAAAAATTTAATCTTCTGAAAATTGAATTCAAAAAATTGAAACCAAACAAGGTGAGATATTTGGTAATTGGAGTTGTTTGGCTACAAAATTTAACAACATAGTCTATAACTCAACCATGGAATTGCCTATTCACAATATTCATTTATTATCAACAACATACCATCCAACATCATATTAACATCCAGTCGTAGTACTCATAGTCCATATCTAGCAACAAGCAATACCATCCTTGCCATCTTCCACCGATGGCCAAGGACAAGACTCTAGACACCACTCACAAAATCCGAAATAATAAATACACCCTTAGGTAGTTCCAAATTCTCGTTCATTGCAAACCCTTATGTTTTGTAAAAAGATAGTTAATTCCAATTTGTTTATAAAGATAGAACTCCTCTACTCCAATTCACAACACAAGCGACAATAACCAAATCCATTATCATTAACCCAAAAATCCCAATTTGTTAAACAACCAAAACATAACCCCAATTTCCAATTAACATTAAACTTCTCTTTAACATACCAAATCAATAAACTAAACACCCAACCTTTCCAATTCATACTCTACACATGATTTACAACCCACAACCAATATGTACAACCCACGAACTCACCAATATAAGCCCAAATCCTCCCATATGCTTTTTTAACAAAATCAACCATAGACTATGCTTTTAAATGTAATGAAAATACCACAAGCCTATCTATAAAGAGGTATTGAAGAGAAGCTCAATAATCCCTACCACTTGAAGCAAAGAGGAGAAGAGTCAAAAATCTATGGGGGACGTAAATACGATCCGCTCAAATCAAAAGGAAGCCATCACGACCCTCTACATTTTGATCTATAGGACTAAGGGTAGGAAATGGGTGTAACTAGATGCAACCCAAGCTTCTAGGTCCAAGAAACCCTAAAAATGGAGAAAAAGAGAGAAAAGAGAGAGAGAAGCAAAAGTGACTTTTTTAGCGTGCTGCGGCCTTATATAGATGCACAGTTCGCTCAAGCGCAAGAAGTGACGCTCGAGCGTCCAGACACAAAAAGTGTGACCGCTCGAGCGCATGAAGTGTCGCTCGAGCGCATGAAGTGTCGCTCGAGCGTATAATATAAACTCTCAAAAGTTTTACAAACAGATGACCACCGCTCGAGCGCAATAATGGCCGCTCGAGCGCAGAATGACAACTCCCAGTATCTCTGCAGACCTGTAAAAGTGCTGGAAGTTTACAATGACCACTCGAGCACAGGAAGTGCCGTTCGAGCTTAGGAAGTACCGTTTGAGCGCAGAAGAAAAATTTCTAGGCAACAACGTTCGAGAAACGAGTCATCAATACGTTCCCAATGCAACCAAGGCATTCCAATAACCAAACCCAATGAACAATGAGTTGATGCAAGACATGAACAACCAAAAAGGCAATGAAACCTAGATCCAAAACATCAATAGATCGGATTCAAACCAGGGTCATTATAGGAGCGAGTGAAATACAAAAGGCAAAAAGAAGATCGTCAGAGTGGTGTTGAACGAAAATGTAAAGGAGGGTTCTCCTAGAGGGTTGGGGAGTAAAAACGTGAGGCTTTTTTCTACAGAGTTAGAGAGGAAGTTTCCTAAATTGGTTAACTGGTTGAAAAGGTTCTAGGTTATCCTTCTTAAATTATTCAATGGCCTAGATTAGTTTGTAAAGATCTAATGGTTATCAATAGGGATGGCAATTTAAACCCGGCCCGATGGGGACCCGATCTCCCGACCCCGATTGGAACGGTTTTTCCCCGAAAATTATCCCCATAGGGCCGGAGATGGTATTAAAAATCTGATCCCCGATAATTTTCGGGCTGGGGACGGGGATAGATTTCCCAACCCCGGCCCGGCCCGGCCTGGCCCCGCCCCGACTGATCCCTGACTGACCCCCGTATACTTATTATAATATATATATATATTATATGTTTTTATGTTTAGTTGTTTATGTTTAGGGCCATATATATATTATATTATATGTTGCCTCTAGATCTAGACTCAGTTTAGTCCGTCTCTCTCTCTCTCTCTAAAAGGCTCCCCTCCCTCCGATGTCCCTCATTCCCTCAAATCTTCATCATTCCCTTCCTCCGATCTCCCTCCTTCCGACCTCCTTGCCCTCACTCCCGATCTCGTCACGCCTCCCTCCGTCTGCGTCACGGGATGCCGAGAGTCGATCCTCAACGCCGATCATCCTCTCATGACGCGATCCTCGTCCTCGGCGCGATCGTCCTCTCATGACGCCGATCCTCCTTCGTATGGTGTTGTATATAGATTTGTACATGTATGGTGTTAAAAGCAGTTTTATTACACAGGTATAAATATATACACAGTATGGTGTTGTATATAGATTTGAACATTTATGGAGTTAAAGCGATTTTTTATGTATGGTGTTGAAACAGATTTTTCTATGTATATATATTACACAGCATGTGTTGAAACAGATTTTTTTTTTTTTTTTTTTTTTTGGTAACGAAAATAGATTTGTACATGTACGGTGTTATTGAAACAGATTTGTTAGTGTATGTATGTATACATGTATAATGATTATGCTGTTGTTGATGTTGTTGATAGTATTTTTGAACATAACAGATTTGGGCCGGAGAATTTTCGGGGTCGGGAAAACCCGATCCTCGTTGGGGGCGGAGGCGGGGGCAATGACAGGTTCCCCGTCGAGGATCGGGGCCGGGGACGGGGGTATTTCCACCATCGGGGATTGGGGACGGGGAGTGTGATCCCCGGCCCTGCCCCACCCCACCCTGCCCCGTTGCCATTCCTAGTTATCAAGTAAGGTGCACATGCTAACTGGACCCTATTCTAATAGGTTGCTTTTTCTATATTCAAAATATTATGTGAATTATTTTACCATTGGAGTCATTATCTCACATAAAAATACACAATATATTCTAATTTCATTTTCCCTCTAATCTGGTTTGGTAGTTCCTTGATACATGTTTGGAAACAAAATCCCTGGGATAGGATTCATGTGTTTGAAATCATTTGGTCTAAGGTTAGGGGTGTAACTCGGGCAAGTTTCATCGGGGTGGAAGGTTGTCCAAGCCCAATCCAAGTTGTGCTGAGATCTGCCTAAACTCGAATTGTAACCTAAGATTGCCTACCCAAGACCGACCCGAGTTAAACCGGAATTGCTCGAGTTGCCCAAATTACCTAAATTGTAAATGAATTTCAGTTTTTTTTTTTTTTTTTTTTCAGCTACATTATTAAATTATTAAAATTTGACTCTATTTACATTTTTTTTATTTATAGAAAATCATTAATACCATCAAAACAAATATTTTATATAATGGAAAAGAGATGCCGCTATAGTAGTCTTTACAATTTATAAGTGAAAATAAAAAAAAAGGTAAGATTTTATGTTATTTGTATATAGAATATATATTCAATATGATTTAATAATCTAAATTACTTTAATATCATGTAATGGCTAATAATTTATATGTATATTTAATATTTTTATATATCTGTATATGTATAATTCAGATTTCGGGTTGCTCGAGTTGTTTGACATCTTTGCCCAAGTCTGCCCAAATTTAATTCAAGTTTCTAAAATTTTTGCCCAAGCCCGTACTAAATTTGAAAATATCTTGTCCAAGCCCTAAAAAAATTCAGACTGGATTCAGGTTGCTAGGGTTGAGCCCGCCCAAGTTGCACCGCTATCTAAGGTTAGTGTTTATACAATTTTGGCTTTTAATGAAGTGGAGGTTCCATTACAATCAGAGTTTCTACAATTCAAACGAAGTTATATGTTTGGTGTTCGTATGATTTTGTTGTTTTGAATCGCAGAAGAGTTGCATATGAGGAAGGTTAGTTGTTTTGATTATTATTTAATTGTATGTTGGGTTACATTTGTGATGAATACTTTACATTCGTTTGATTATGTTCGTTTTCAAATTCTATGTTTAGAACTGATACATTGTTGTGTTGATAAGGTGATAGCTGGATTTGAATGTGCGATATTGAGATATGTGAACATTTGATAGTGATGCTTAGGATTGTCATATTACTTGAGTGTTTATTGTTCAACAATGTGAACGTTCACACTAAGATAGATATAGACATGAAATGGCCAGTGATATTTTATATATTTTGAGAATGTAAATATTCACATTAAGATAGATATATGGAATATAATTTTTTTAAGACTAGTTATATATTAGTTGTAAACTGTGAACATTCGCATTATATTTTGGTATGAATTTTAGGTATTTTATTTATGTGCAAATAACATAATTCATTATATTTTTCTTTAGAGAAAATTGTTGAAAAGTCCACTCTAACAATTGTCTAAGGTATTAGGTCCAATAGATATTTTTTGTCAGTGAGAAATTCATCATTTGTAAAATAGTTTAGTAAGAAGTCTTGTTGTTGATTTTCAAGGGCATTTGTTTTCAATTTTATCCTTTAATTTATCTGTTGGCTTTTTTTTTTATTCACTTTTTTTTTACTATCTATTCAAATTTATATCTATTTGTTCAAAATTTTTTCCTTATCTGTTCAAATTTTTTTCTATCTGTTCAAATTGTTTTCCCTATCTTTTCAAATTTATATCTATTTGTTGAAATTTTTTTTTCTTATCTGTTCAAATATCTGTCCAAATTTTATGATTTGTTCAATTTTTCCATTATCTGTTCAAATCTATATGCATATTTTTCTAAAAAACAATTTTCAATCAGACCCTATATGTTCAAAATTCTTATCTATGAAAATTATCTGGTCAAAATTTCCATATGTTGAAATCATTTTTTCTATTTGTTGAAGATATAATCTGTTTCTTTTTATCTGTTCAAATTTTTTTCTATCTGTTCATTTAGGTTGCCATTAAGAGTCTCAAACACACATATAGAGAGGAAAAAAGAGTGCTTATTTCTATATGTTCACTCTCAAATCTTTTTATTTGTCCATTAATTGAAGAACATAAAACCCAAAAATAAAATAAAAAAATTGCACCAAATACATAGATTTGAGCCTCTTTCTCACTAAACGCATATTCAACAATATTTTCAACAATCCAGATCTGAAGTAGATGAGAGAAGGAGAAAAAGGGGAAAGTGAAAGAGAGTAAAGGACGGTGACGACGGAGGAAATGACCAGAGGAGAAAGGGAAATGGTTCTGAGGTTGCCTAATGAGTTGCATTCAACTAATAACTTGGAAAGCAATAAATTAAAATTCGAGATCAAACAGAAGCAATTGGTTTTTTTCTCAAATTCTCATCATATATAGGAGACGATTAAACAAAAATACAAAAATATATAATCTGATGTAAAAACCAAACCCTAACTCAATACAATCTTATTAGATCGACTACATAAATAGCTCAACAACATCAATATACATGTTTGAATGTCGTCATTTTTGTCAGGGTTTTGTTTGGCCAAAAGAAAAATCTCCATGGTCCTCTATCCAGTTGTGAATTGACCTTCTATCCCTCTCTCCCTCAACAAGAACACTCGTCGCAGTGGTTTTGTGATCTTCAATCATGGAGCTCTAAACAAATAGAGAAGTGATTCAGTGAACATTTTGTGTGTGTGTTTGGTTCAATTCAATGGCTTTTTTTCGCCTTCTCGGTTTTCCTTTAACCTCTTAATTCTCTACCCAACAATAATTACTATATTCTTGTAACAACCCCGATCCTTAATTAACGTAAATCCATGCTTAATTATGCTTAATCAGTAATTAAAGAAGAATTCTGAATTAATTTGCAAGTGTGCTTTGCGTTATTGTGTTACATCTGTTTGCTATAGAAAGATCTGTTCATGTTTTAGTTTTGGTTTGTGAAATTGAAGGCGTTAACGGCATCTGACTCAGAAATTAATTTGATATGTGTGTTATGTGGGATTTATAAAATTTTATGGTAAATTTAATTGAAATTCAATTTAGAACGATTGAATTAGATTAAGTTAATGCACATTTAGTTTGTTTTAATTAATAGCTACCAAGTGAGCTCTTATAAGCTCCCTACATGCTCCACTCACCCTTTGTCTTGAATAGTCATCACATTTTGAGCCTCCACACACACACAAATGTGGGAGAGAGAAAGAAAGAGAGAGAGAGAGGGGTGAAAATTGAGATCAAGCTTGAAGGTAGAAGAAATTGCTAGGAGGCGTTGAAGAATTACTCAAGAATGTCTTTGACCATAAGGAGTTAAGAACCTTAGGTAAGAATGTTAGTCTCCAGCTTTGTAATTAGTTGATTGATGCATGAAATCAATTGTGATAGGTGAATTAGTATGAGAATTGGGCTAAAGGATGGAGTTAAGAATGAATTCATGCATACATGTACATTTCAATGCATTGAGAACATGTTGCTAGGAAATTCTTCCATGCATGTTTAAAATTCACTTCAATTTAAGGAGAACATCAAGTTTCAAATTGTTTTATGGCATTTGATCATGTTTTGAGAAGCTTTAGTTCAAAGAATTTCATTCATGTCATGTTCTTGGATTATTCTTGAATTTAAGTTGAATTTTGTACAATTGGCATGTCATTGGGCCATGATTCCTTGAAATGATCCTTTAAACATGTTGCTTTATAAGTATCTAAGTGTTTCCTTAAGTTTTGGCCCAGAAAAATGAAGTTTGATGCTTTAATGCTTGAGTTTGAACTTGAAGATCAAATCTGGAAATTCCAGAAATTTGATCCATGCTCGAGCGGGGGATTTCACGCTCGAGCAAGCACTCTGAGTATGTGCACTTTTGCTCGAGCGTGAAATGCATATACCCAGAAGTTCATATGTTTTACAGTCCGCTCGAGCGAGGAACTTCACACTCGAGTGAAGGTCTGAGTCTCACGCTCGAGCGGAGGTCGAGCGTCCGTTGAGCGTGAAATTCACGCATCCAGTACTTTTGTTAAAATTTGCAATCCACTCGAGCGAGGGAATATACGCTCAAGCGAGCTTTCACATCCTACATGTCCGCTCGAGCGTAGACCTTATTTTCAACAAAATTTGAGAAAAGTTTCCAAGTGCATTTTGTGTCCTCTTTCCATTCTAGGCATTCCTAAGCCATGATTAAGACTCCATAATGAGATTAAAGGCTAGAAACACACTAAGAACAAATAAAGTAAGTTGTGTGCGTTTTGAACGTGTGTTTCAAGTGTGCGTTTGTTATATGTTCATGTAGGTCACGTGTCATAAACCGTTGATTAGTCTGCTCTGTCTGTCTGTACCTGAAGCCAACTGTGAGTAATAACTTAGTAAAGTTATATTCAACTTTATCTATTTTATGTACAAAGAATTAAGATCTGTTTGCTGAAATGCTATGTTCTGTACAATGAATGATTGTCTAATTTCTGACATGTATTCGTGGCATCTTTAGCACCATGTGATATCTGTTAGCTGTTACCCGGTATCGGAGGTTCCATTGGAACTTATTATGTCTGTCATCTGTTACCCGTACCAAAGGCTCCATCATGGGGCTCAGCATGTTTATCCTCTGTTATCCGGATCCGAAGGTTCCTTTATGGAACTGGTTATTCATAACCACCACATGTTCTGCATCTGTTTTGTATCTGATCTGTTAGCGCTAATAAATGTACCACGTATGATTAAGCATGACTTACGATTTCTGTATATGATCTAAACATGATTATGAACTTGAATCTGATTTATGATTTTTGAATCTGTATGGACTTCATTCATTAAAATTCTTTATTCCGTTATTATTCACTGGGCTTCCACTCACTGTTTATATTATGTATGTAGGTGAGCCGGTACGTGATCAGGGCCAGAGTTGACGGCCCACGTTTCAATTTTGTCAGCCAACCCTTGCGCCTCCCGAGGAGGTTCCCGATCAAGTTTGGTTTCGTGGCTATTTTTGTAATCTGTATTAGACTATGCTTGTTGTTAAGTTGTGGGCGAGATTTTTGTCATGTACGCCTTAGTTCATTGTGTATATATTATGTGTGTTGACTTCGCTCGCATTTTATAAAAGTTTCGAGCTTTTCTGTTCTATGTATGTCATCACAACTCATTGGACCTTGTCTATATGTTAATCTATCATGAGGCCTTGGGTAATCCAAGGATTACTGGCCAGATGCGATACTAAACCTATAGGGGCGAGTTTGGGTCGTGACAATTCTCCCTCCTAAACCTTTCCAATTTAACTATGCTCTCTTCCTTCATCTTTTCTTTCTTTCTCTCTCTCTCTCCTCTCTCCTACACAATTCGAGCCCTCTTTGAAAATCAATCACTAAGAAGAAAAAAAATATTCTTTTCTTTTTGAGAATGATGTTGGTCAAGAATCACGAGAGCTCGAAGAAAAAGGGGTCAAAGTAAGGTGGAACAAGTGGCAGCACTGCGATCTGAGACGATGGTGACGGGAACGGCAAAACCCTTCGCCAAGATCTGGAGATTTCGAAACCCTAGATCTAGAGATGGAAGAGAGGAGATTTCGAAATCGCAAACCCTAGATCTAGTGCTTCTCTAGCTCGCTGTCTCAATCTCGCACTGCCGATCTTCGCGAGTCAGCGAATCTGGATCACTGAAGCTAGATAGGCAAAGATCTTGATCTCCGATGTGAGTTTCAAACATAAGAGGAATATCGAGTGTTGCTCTGATGAAGATCAAGTGGTAGCAGCGGCAGTGGTGGTCGCGACAATCACGGTGGAGATGGAAGAGGAGGAGGTGAAAGCGATGATATAGGAAGTTTGGGAGAAGGTGGTTGTAGACCGCCCGAAGAACTCCTGGCTCCACGCGCGAGGGTGCGAATTCGTTTGTTCTTTAGCTACTACAAGTTTGGACTCATGCCACGGTTCTGAATCTAATCTCACAAAGTGCAATGTGAGACCGATAAATCACCAAAGAGTCCAAATCCGGCAAATCGTTTTGGAAAACTGATTTTAATAAAGAAGTGCCAAACATGGACTGCTTTGCCAGATACAGAGTCGCCACCTAAATATTTTATTTTGGGGGAATTTAGGAAACCTTGACTCGTGCTTAAGGCCACGTATCTGTCATCACCAAAGTTGCCTCGGCTCGGGAACTTGGGTACGAGAGGGGAACGTCATGCAATGAGCACCTCCGCTCGTCCGATCAAAGATCGGCCTTTACTAACGTAATATTTTGTTTTTGAAAACACATGTGTTCTTATTCTGGTTATTAACCTAGAATTACTATGTGATGCGCACAGCATACAAGTATAGACTAGATCATCTAAGTTGGAATAAAACATTGCATGTTCGTTTGTGAAAATGATTTGAAGTTTGCTACTCGCAAGTAGGCTAAGTCCTGAATTTTGCCACCCTCAAGTGGGCTTAAAACACACAGTTTGATGAATTGTTCCAATTCAAGTAATCCAACCTTCACCCACAGGCATTCAAACAGTTAATCACTTAAGCAGTTAGCCTCATGGCAAGCATGCTAACATGGCAACGTACACATCTCATGCAGTATGCTAAAGCGTGAACACTCACAGTGTACTTCAAGCCAAAACAGAGAACTAGTTAGAAATCATGTATGATCCTAGTTCATGTTAAGATGGCTAATGCAACTAAAAATAGGCTCGGCTATTCTAAGATGTCATATGAAATGCAAATTGATAACATGTTGTTGAACACGTATTCAAGTAAATGTATTGAAATACAATACAGTTTGTATGATGCGCCGAGCCCGGTGCATGCAAGACAGATGAATGTATGCACGCATGCGAAGCATAAGGATGCTAATGAAATATGCCCTAAAACTAACCATTGTAAGCGGTTAAGTAAAAGGGAGAAAGAAATGGAGGTTGGAATACATGCATCACACACACACACGCTTATTACAACAGTTATGCCCTCTCGACGGAGGGTCCGAATAATAGGCTAACTAGCTAATCTAAACTAATTAAACTAATTATTACATCACAAAACTAATTAACTAACAAGTTAACTAATTAAGTACAAAACGAAGCTAATTAACTAACAAGTTAACTAACTAGTTATTACAACACAAATAAGCAGCTAAATGCATTAACTACTTAAGTACAGAACCAAGCATAAACTAGCTAAGGAAAATGAGCTAAGTAAAGCAGTAAAGCAATGTCCTCAGAGGGAGAAGAATGCATGCATGCTCGGTCGCCTCATTCGAAAATCCAACACGATGCCCCAATTTGCCTCTGTTTGCAACTATTCTCAGAACCTTGCATCAAGCTCCAGAAAGCTTCAACTCCACCATGGGAACCTGTAGGAAAATGGCTGACCAGTTGTTGATGTGGAAGACCACCTGCCGACCACTTTTCTTTGTTGCAGACCAGAAAAAGTGATCGGCCAGCTAGTTTTACTGCTCGGCTAACCACTTGTTGCTGCACTTCTCCAGTTTGCTGCAACAGAGAGCAAGAAAGGGCATGGCAATGTATTTGCAAGATATGTGTGCATAACCACCCTCCCTATCATTTCATAAGCTCAAGGGAGTTTGGTTCTCGACCCTCAGGCCACCAATCACGCATCTCGATGCATGATGGCCGAGAAGCCAAATTGCACAATTCAATATGAAATGAATGCACAAATAAACACATAAAGCCTTAACCTCTATCATGCTTGATCAAGAGGGTCGGCGACCGAGAATTGAGGCACATTTCATCACTTCAAGTATGAAATGTCCCTCGCTTCTCGTGTTTGGACTAACACCTAATCCAAACACAATGCAAGCAACTCAAGCATGCAAACATGCAATGCAACTTAAGCATGTAAACAAGAAATGCAAGGCATGCAAAACATAATGCAACTACATGGCATACACAATGCAAAGAATAACATGGCATACATAATGCAAACAACAACATGGCATACTCAATGCAATGTGACATGATCAACTTAACAAAGCTAATGACATGCAAACGATGTTAATGCATGCATACACAAAGCAAGGCAACATAAGCATGCAACAACATGATGCAATGTAAACATGCAAATAACATGAAAGCAAACATGCTCAATGGACTTAAACCAAAAATGGACAGATCTCAGTCATGCCCAAATCAGTGGCCATAATGCTAAGAAATGAAGGCACAAAAAGCATATACAAGCATGCACATGCATTGGCCCATCAACTAGGCATAAGAGCACAACCCTCAAAAGTGCTCAAAGAGTGACAAATGTAGAAGTGTAACAATACTATAAGCTCTGAAATTAAGCAAGAAATGATGCCAAATCATTCAAACAGCATAAGCATGGCATGCTAGGGTCCTTAAGGCATAAGGCTAGCAAAGAGGACTATACAAAGGGACATGCAACACATGGCACAAATGCATGAACCAACCATGGACAGAGCTTAATTAGGTCTAGACAAAGACCAAAACATGCTAAGATGAGGGCTCAAGGACCTAAGCAAGATGGCATACATGCTAGGCCACAAACAAGGCAACAATGCATAATACTTAAAGGAATTCAAAGCATGAAAGAAGTGGGAACATGGCGATGCTACATGCTCTGAAATAACATATGAAATGATGCCAAATCATGTACATGATGTAAATGAAGCATGCTATGGTGCTCAAAGCTTGAAACTAGCATAGGCATTTGTACTATAGCTATGCAAAACATGAAGCATATGACCAATGCAACCAAAAAAAGTCCTAAAGCATGCTAAAATGATACTAAAACATGCATGGACCAAAGCTAAAACAAGCTAGCATGAGGGGCATAAGGCATGAAGTATGCAAGGCCAAAAGGGAGGGTTACACTACACCTACCAAGACCAAGCATGAGATGGCTTTGCCAACAAAAATCAGAGTTATATCATGGCAAAATAACCCCAAAAACATACTGAAATGATAGCTCGCAAGCTTAGACATGAAGGCATACACAATGACTCATGTTTAAGGCATAAAGGACCAACCCTTCAAAGCATGGAATAAGTGAAAGATGTGAGTGTATGACCATGAAACATGCACTGAAATCTCATAACAAATGATGCCAAATCATTCTAATAGGCCAAGCAATGCATGCTAGTGGATTTGATACACAAAGCTAACAAGCTAGAATGCTTTATAGCTATACAAAGCATGGCATGCATGACCAAAAAAACACAAATCAGAGCTAGAGCATGCTAAAACATGGACAAGAGCTTCTTTAAGTTAAGCCAAAAGCATGCTAGAATGATGATCAAAAGCATGATACACATTAGGCTAGTGAATGGAAATGCACTACAAGTGCATGGAGCATGCATGGGGCCATCAAACCAAACCTTAACAGAGGTATATCATGGCAAAACAACACCAAGAACATGCTGAGATGGACTCAAAACAAGCTAGAAAGACGTGCTACTTCATGAAGCACACAAAGCTAGTTTGCAAAATTTACATTACAAGTGTATAAGGCATGCATGAGGTGGCAAAACCAAGTCAAAACAGTGGTATGCCATGCTAAAATAAGGCCTAAAATAGGCTGAGATGTGGCCAACACAAGCTTAACAAACATACTCAAACATGAGGCAAATGAAGCAAGCATTCAAGAACACAAGAAGAGGGGATGACCCTCTACAATTTGGGACCTCAAAACACCATTTCCACCACTGAAATTCCCCTGAGTTTCAGTGGTGAGAAGGCCAAAACAAGGTGGTCCCAATAGCTAAAAAACAAGGTTCAAAACAAGGCCAAACAAGGCCTAAGAGGGGGTAGACTACCCACAACACAAACAAAGCCTCAAACAAACATTTTAAGGAGTAAAAAATAGAACTTTTTGCAGTAGGAAGTTAAGTCTAAAACACCATGCAAATAGGGCTAAAATCTTAAACCAAAACAAGGGTTTTAATGGTTAGAAGCTCACCCTTGAAGAACACTTTCAAAGTTGCAACTCCAGTAACCTCTTTGAGCTCAAACCAGTCCAAAAACTCCAAAACAAACCTTAAGAAGCCTCAGCAACAAAAGGATGGTGTTTCACTATGTGTTTGTGTGTTAAAGTGTGATAAAAAGGCACTTTGAGGCACAAAAATGAAAAAAGATGGAGGATTATAGAGACAAGGGTGTATGTATAGCTCAAGCACCAAAAACTGAACCTGGAGGAGGAGGGGGGAGGTTCTCTCTTATAGAGAACAAGCAACAAGCTTGTTGGACAAGCTTTTGGCCTAAAGCCATCCCTTCATACACGTGTATGGAGGATGGTTTCTGTGCCTTCCAACTATAACAGCTGGCCTAAAAATATCTCCAAAAAGGTGATGGAAAGCAGCCGGCCACTTGAAGTGGTCGGCCAACTACTTGTACTGGTCGGCCGACTAGTGAAAGTGTTCGGCCAAGGAAGAAAGTGGTCAGCCATGGTGGGAGATGGTCTACAGCATGAAAGCAAGGCAGTGGTGTGGTGGCCGACCACTTTTGATGGTCCAAAGACCAAGGAGACCAGTTGGCCGACCAGAAAACTGGTTGGCAGGAAGAAAAGTGGTCTCCAAGGGGAAGAACTGGTCTCCCACCCTTATACCACCTTCCAAATAAGGAAAACAAGGTTTGTATCAAAAACAAACCAAAAAGGATGCAAGACGAAAGTCCAGGAGGCAAGGCGCGCGGCCGAGAGACCCGAAAACTAGTCTACGAGCACCAAAAGTGGTTAACGATCCCAAAAGTGGTCTTCCAGACCACAATGTCCCTCTAGGAAGAAGCAACAAGGCATGGTTCAAAAACCAAGCCAAACGGAGAACATTAAGCGGTCCCGAGACAAGGTGCGTGGCCGAAGGCTCTGAAAATCGGAAACTAATCTCCAAGCGGGAAAAGTGGTCTACGACCACAAAAGGATGGTCTACAAGACCTCTCCCTCCCTCTAGGGAAAAGAAAACAAGGTTCGGTCCACAAACCAAGCCAAAGCACAAAGAGTTCAGAGGCCCGGAGGCAAGGCTCTCAACCAAAAAACTCCGGAAACTCAAACGAGCACAATATGCACAATCACCGAGCGCTCAATCGATGATGTTTGAGTCTTAAGGTCAGTCAAAAATGGGGTGTCTACAGCGGCAGTGTCAGAGACAAAGAGAGGGGAGACAGAAAGAGAGAGGATTGGTTTGTTTTTTAATTTTCACCAGTTATAAAATATGTATATATATATCTATCAATGGGCAGTTTGGTCATTTTTTAGAAGTTTGTCCTTATCGACAAAGTTTTTTAGAGTGTGAATTCAAGAAAAGAAAATCCATAATTGGGTTTATGAACCGAATGCCATTTTTTTTTTTTTTTTTTTTTTTGAATATGTTGTGTTATTCTTTCCAATTAAGATGTTTTGCTCATGAACCAAAACTAAAATAAATAAAATGAGTCATGTATGGTATTAGTAGGCCCACAGGGTTTGAAAATGTTTGTATTTCACTATGTTTTTCACCTTCTCCATATTGGATAGGTTGGTTTGTTTCTATGGCAAAATTTTTACTCGATTCGAAGTGTGCTAATAGAAGACCTAGCTTAATGTGGTGACAATACAAAGACTACAAGTTATTAATGACTTGCTTGATGCTATTGCCTTGGTATTCAAAAAAGTAAAATAAAAATGGTTTATCCACTTTCCATAGAAAAAACGAGTGATTCCTAGCTTGAAAAGCAAGGCATCAAAATATTGAAAATGGGTAGCATGGTATAAATAACCAATTTATTCTTCTCTTTTCTTTTCTTTTTTTTAGTGGTGAAAGTGTTCTGATCAATTTATGAGCATTAATCATATCATAGATAAAATTAGTGATGATAGAAATTTAATATATATTAATTTGTTATGAACAAATGATAGTCTTAAACAGTCTAATTAAGTAACTTCTCCATAATCATAGTTTCACTAATTTGTGAGACTATAATTAATTTCACTAATTTTTATTATATGGTATGTACTGAAAGGATTTATTCTTATTTGTATAACTTATTTTAAAACTTTTATTTATAAAAAAAATGATATATAAGTCTACTTTCTTGTAACGTCCCAAAAATAAATAATAATAATCCAACTCATAACATTTCTTACAAATGACCAGCAATATCATATCTTCTATTCCATTCATAATTTTGATCGATCACTACAAAAGATGACATATGCAATATACATTCATAAAACCCTAGATTATGAATCTATAGCATAAAATATGGATACATGAAATAAAGTGAAAGTAAAACCAAATAATTATATACCCTATAGCTACAACTTTTCAAGTCGATACTTGGGTACGACAAAATGAGTTTAACTCAATACAGGTAAAGTCTGAGACTTAAACAAAAATAATTATATCAACAAACAAAATGAAACCTTTAGCTCCAAGTCCTCCCGAGCTACATCCTTGGTGGAGGCATATCATCAGCACCTAAAAATTGTTTTCCACATAGGGTGAGCCACAATCCAGTAGAGATACTTTAACACAGTATATAAATCTTAACAAAATTATAAAATGAATGCATATGCATGTCGTTTGTCAAACATTCCTCATTTTCCATCTCAAAACAATGTAATGCCAGATTATAAATCAATTCATGAAAATAATCCTTGTATAACAGAAAACAGGGCAATGGATACAACACACTGAGAATCTCTAGGTACGTGTCTGCTAAGGCTGTAAATGAACAGAGCTGTTCGTGAACAGGCTTGAGCTCGGCTCAGTAAGAGCTCGTTCAAACTTGGTTCGTTAAATTTTTTTTGTGTTCGACTTCGAGCTCGAGCTTGTTAAATTTTTAATAAATAAGCCCAAACATTTTCATTAACAAGCTCAAGCTCGACTCAGTAAGAGCTCGTTCGAACTTGGTTCGTTAAAAATTTTTTTTGTTCGACTTCGAGCTCGAGCTTGTTAAATTTTTAAAAAATAAGCCCAAACATTTTAAAACTCGGTTCATTAGTTGACTAGTTTAATATTTATTATTTATATCTTAAATAATGTAAAAATATGTATAAAAAATAAGATAAATATTATATTTATATATTTAAAAAATATAAATGTAAATAATAGTTAACTATAAATAGTACATTTATATAATAGTGATAGTAGATATTATTATTTTGATAAAATATTGAAATTTTTTTTAGAATGTTTATATATATTGTATATATAATTGTATAATCAAAGTTTTAATTGTAACTTTAGTCTCATACGCAAGTATGAATTTATAAATTTTTTGACTCGTTAAGGCTAGTGAACAGGCTTAAGCTCGAGTCAAGCCTAAGCCAACTCGGCTCGAGCTTGGTTCGTTAAATTTTTATTAAGCTCGAGCTCGAGCTCGAGCTCGAGTTTGTTAAAATCTTAATAAATAAGCTCAAACATGCTAAAACTCGGCTCGGTTCATTTGCAGCCCTATCTGCTAGTAGGCTATATAAGTACTACCAAAGCCATTTTACCGGTACTAACCAGAAGGATCGGCACCTAACTGCACGAATTTCTGAACTTTTACCAAGAACACACAGGCCAACATAATAACCACAAATACACCCTCTAGCCAAATTCGCCAAGGTATTCACCATTTTTTCCTCAAAATTAAAACATCTACAATGTTCAATAAGAAATGATGCTCAATGCAAAATATAGGAGAAATTAGTTTCAATTCCACTTAATTCTCATGCAATGTCTACAACAATTAAGACTATCCTACACCGATAGCCAAAACAGATATTTCTATAAACAAATAGTTTCCAATCAAAATATACAATTTCATCCTTTCACAATGGGAGTGATATTACATATCCAACTCCACAATCATCTTCAACATAATCATCGTTCCAATCTTAAAAAAACTCACACCATTTTCTATTTCCTTACACAGTTCCAAATATCCGAAATTTAGGACAAAACCTCCTTTATTTTACAAAATCAATTTCAAGAAGGGATGTCCACCATTTTATCATATTTCTACCATAAACACATCCCTACATCCATTTTCAAGAATCCATTTAGAAAACCCCTCTTTTGATTTCAAACTCAAGCCCTAGATTTTTCCCAAAATTTTCCAAACAATACCACTTTTCAAATAGCAAATAACTAAGCTAAAAATCATATAAAAAAGTCAAAGAAATCCCTATCTCAAAGTAGAAGACAAGAGGAAACAAAAAGTAGAACTTGATGAAGTCGAAAACACTAACTTTTTCAATTGAAACAAAGGCCTTGACGCGTTCAATGTATTTCTCCAAAGGACTAAGGTAAGGAAACTAATGGATTGAGAGTATTTATAGCTAGAGTACAAAAACTAAAGAGAGAAAGTAAAGATTTTAGGGTTTTGAAATGTTTAAAGAGAGAGATATGAAAAAGTGACTCAAAATGGCCCTCTGTTGGACTGATATACGCACAGACTGCTCGAACAACCAAAGCACCACTCGAGCGAAAAGACACAAAAAATTGACACTGCTTAAGGGACCAAAACAACCGCTCGAGCGCACAATGACCCCATCCCAGTAGTTTTATAGAGTGCAAAAGACCGCTTGAGCATAAAAAGCATCAGTCAAGCGCAGATATCACACTTCTAATAGTTTTACAGACTGTAAAAAATCGCTCGAGCTCAAGAATGATCGTTCAAGCGAAAAAGCAAAAATTTGGGGCAACAACTCATGGAAAATGTAACCCCGCATCCTTTAATCCATTGGAGCGTGTATTTAGTTCCCTTATTTTCATTTTTTGGAGTCTTTGGGGTTGTTAAATGTCGATTTTGGAGGAGTATAATCCAATTTAAACTCGTTGTGCTTGTCTGTTTGCGCTTGTTCTTGTCAAAAAGTTTCTTGGAAACTTAGAAATTCTGTTTTAGGGTTGACACTAGCCGTCCTAAGGGTCGACCCTTGCATGTTGTAATGTTTCTGGAGGTGTTACTGGAATTTAGGGTCGACACCAGCCTTGGTGGTATCGATACCTTTCTTTTGTTGTTGGTCTCAATGGTCGACACTAGTCTGGGAAGGGTCGACCCTTGTATATTGCAGAATATGTGTGTTAGTTGCTAGAAATTAGTGTCGACCCTTCCTGTTTAAGGGTCGACCCCTTGCTTGCTGCCAGATTGTCTTTTCTACCTAAAGGGTCGACACCTTTGCCCGAAAGGTCGACTCATGCGTGTTTTTTTCAGAATTTTGAGGTTCGAATAGGCCCTACTTTTGGAGGTTTTGGACTTATCCTTTTTCATTGACCTTAGGGCTATTCTCTACTATTATAAATAGGCCCGAACTACACCTTTCTCATAATTTTCTCCTCTTTTTCCTCTCAAAACCCAGAGTCTCTCTCTCTTTCTCTCAAAAACTCACTTTTTCCACTTCAATCCTTAGATTTACTCTCTTAGAGGTGTTTTCTCACCTTGATCCTTTGAGACAGCTTGTAGATCTCATCAAGGGCTTCCTTTTGGTCTAATTAGTTTGTGGTTTCGTCACCATTGATTTTTGGGTCGTCATCTCTTGGCTTCAAGAGGTAGGGGTTTCTAGTTCTCTTTCAATACCCTCATTTATGGATAGATTTGTGATATTTTCTTTATATAAATACAAAAGTTTGTATTTTTATGCATATTGTGATGAATCATGAAATTGGGGGTTAGGGTTTGAAGAGAGTTGGGTTCACTTGTTGGGTTATGATCTTGGGTCATAAGTTTGATTGTAAAAGTAATAAAAAAGGTTGAAATAAAATGTGTTTTTGTGAAAAGCCTTAATTTCTCTTAAAAACCCTAGTTTGGCTCATGAAGATGGTTAATGGTTTTGCTTCAATTAATAGTAGAATCACGAAATTGAGGTGTTAAATTACACATGTACAAGTTTAATTGAAATTCTAAAGAATTTGAGAAATTTATGTAAAAGTTGCGATTAAACTCATAATTTTGATATTTTGAATTATGTTATAATATGAAACCAAATTTGGGGGAAAAGAAATTACTAATGGTATAGATGATATGAGCTTTGTGTTGAAATGATTGTGTTGAATTTTGTTGTGTATTATGTGAATTGTATTGGGTTATGTTGTATTGAGTTGGGTGAGTTGTGTTGTGTGAAGTTGAGTTGTGTTGGGTTGAGTTGAGTTATGTTGGGTTGTGTTGTCGTTGGTACTCGCTCGGGGAGTTAAAAAATGGTTTTTCGGTGCCCACGACTATCCGTATAATAGCCGGTAAATATGGGGGTGGTTTGAATTGAAGGTGCCCAATTGCCCTGCTTAGGCTTATCGCTGGACAAATGTGAGAAAAATGTTTTTGGGTGTCCACACTGTCTTGCCGTATTGTAGCTAGCAAAAGTGAAAAAATGATTTTTGGGTGTCCACACAATCTTGCCATATTAGAGCCGGCAAAAGTGGAAAAATTGATGGTTTTCAAAAATGTTTTGGGTGCCCACGTCCTGTCGTATAATAGCCGGCAAATGTGGGGAATGGTTTTAAAAAGTTGAAAATGATTTTCGAAAAAAAACATGGTTTTTGGGAAAATGATTTTTGGGAGTTCACTTCCCGCCGTATAATAGCCGACAAAAGGTGGAATGTGCTATGAATTGGGTGTCCGCTATCCCGCCGTATCAAGTTGGCAAAAGGTGGAATGTGTTGTGACGTGTATTGAGGTCGGTGATGATATGTGTGACTTGTGATGAACTTGTGAAATTACCATTTGATGTGTAATTTGATATGGAAGGGGAATGTATATGGAAATTATTTGAAAAGAATGGATAATGAAATGGTAATTGGATAAGGGGTTAGTGATAAAAAAAACTCACCGGGTTGTTTGTATCTCTATAAGAAAAGATTAAGAGTTTTGCTTTGTGATTAATTGAGAAATTGAATTAAAAAGGGTTTATTATCCTTGTGATGTGTTGAGTTATAATTGATAATGCAAATGTGGATGTGATGTAATTGTTCTTGGATTTCTACATTAAAGAGCTATAGCAATAAAAGATTGACAGGTGGGAATGGAGTGTATGAGGGTTGTTTTGAGTTTTAAGGGAACATCAACTTAAGGTTATGGAGTTTTAATAAATAACTAGAAAAATGGGAGAATGGGAATAAAAAGAGGAATGTTAAGATGGAAATTAAATGGGTTATATTTTGAAATGGGTTAATAAATTTAAAATGATGTTGTTCCTTAAATATATTTGTTTTCAAAAATGATTTTATGGTTTTTTGATAAAAATCAATAGTTTTGATGGTTGAAGGTTTTCTTTACAATGTTCAAATAAAATTTGAGAAAAAGTTAATCTACGTATAATATTTTGAAATTACAAAACATTACTATATGGTGTCACCCTGCATGCATGATCATTTCTATCTATAGGATAGTTATTGTTTTAGAACTATGAGATTCCTACTGGGCAATTGTACTCACCCCTTGTTGTTTCATTTTTTTACAGGAAAAGAATTCGGATTGATTGGTTGAAGAATTAGGAAGTTCATGTATATCTTGTGTGTAATCTCTTTGTACTTGGATGTTTGTAATTATTTATTTGTAACTCCATAGCGGGAGCTTGGTATGTATTATTATTATTGTTGTATTCATTATGAGAGAGAACATGTACTATTATGTTTCTATTACTCAAGGGTAATAAATATTTTAATTAAAAAAAATGGACCTAAATTTCAGGCTCTTGGTAATGTTTTCGAGTAATTAAAATTTGAGGCGTGACAGAAAAACTAACTTTCCAACATGTTCCAAACATAACCAAAACTCTCAATAGCCAATCTCAACAAGCAATACGATGGAAATGAGATAAACAACAATTAAGTACATGGTTCTCATATTCAAAAGTAAGAAAATGGATCGGGTCTAAACCAAAATCGTTATAATCTCCCCCACTTAAGGAATTTCGTCTCAAAAATTTAAAATCAACAACATTCATCGAAAGTAAAATGAACCATACGTCATCCAGACTTTAACAAGGATAGACTGAGTTTTTCAACATCAACAATTACCATTCAATTCTCTAAAGCGTATATAATGTTTATATATATATATATATATATATATTACAACATACATAAAAGTTTTAATACAAGTCTCAAATATCAACAAATAAGTCTGAATACTTCTCACGAACTTCTACCTCACACTCCTAAGTCACCTCCTCAACTCTGTGGTGCCGCCACAACACCTTAACCAAAAGAATAGTCTTGCCTCGCAAGACTTGGTCCCGAGAGTCTAAAACTCATACCGATCTCTCCTCATACGAGGCATCCTCATTTACCTCTAACTCAGTCTAATCTAACACGTATAAAGGATCCGACATCGTAAACCCCGAAAAATTGGGGCGGCAAGGCCAAATGATAAGCTACCTCTCCAATCCGCTCTAGAATCTCAAAAGGTCCAATAAATCTAGGGATAACTTCCTGCTCTTCCTAAATTTCATTAAACCTCGTCTAGGTGATATCTTCAAGAACATGTGATCACTAATCTCTTACGAATAAGTGTGACTTTCTCCGTTATTTCTCGAACTAATTCAAGACCTATCATAGGTGTGTCACCTACCTCAGCCCAACACACTAGAGATCTACACGGTCGGCCATACAAGGCCTCAAATAGTGCCATACCAATACTCGCTTGAAAGCTATTATTATAGGCACACTCCAGTAAAGATAAGTGTCTCTCCCACGATCCCTTAAAATTAAGAACACAATCCCGAAGCATGTCCTCTAAGGGTGTGTTTATTTTGAAGGATTAGGGTGTGGAATTGGACTATTAATCCCACTGGACTAATAGTCCATTGTTTGTTTCAATTTTTTTGCTCCGGACTATTAGTCCCATATTTGTGGGACTATCCTATCCCATGGAGGGTGGGATTATTTCCATGGGATTGGTATCCCATAGGATTAGGCTCTAAAATGTCCATTTTACCCTCATGCTATTACTTAGCAAACAATTAGAAAATGGTAAAATAGTCTTTTGAACATTTATAAATTATTTTTTTAGTGTTGTTAATTTAAAATTATATATTAAATACAAAATTTAAATTATAAATTATAAATTATAAATTATAAATTAAATTTAATTAAAAATAATAAATTAAAAATTATGGCCTTATAGATTAATTTTTTTTAGTGTTGTTAAAAAATTAAATTTACATATTAAATAAAATTATTTTTTTAGTGTTGTTAATTTAAAATTATATATTAAATAAAAATTATAAATTAAATTTATTTAAAAATAATAAATTATAAATTATGGCCTTATAAATTAAATTTTTTTAGTGCTGTTGAAAATTTAATTTATATATTAAATAAAATTATTTTTTATTGTCGTTAATTTTAAATTATATGTTAAATAAAAAATATAAATTATAAATTATAAATTTAATTTAATTGAAAATAATAAATTAAAAATTATGGCCTTATAAATTAAATTTTTTTAGTGTTGTTAAATTATAAATTATAAATTATAGATTACAAATTTAAAATTATATATTAAATAAAAATTATAAATTACAAGGGTAAAATAGTCTTTTAACCATTTATCCTTATCCAGTCTGTCTAACCAAACATTGGATTCACTAAAAATAGTCCAATCCAGACATTTAATCCCATGACTAAACAAACATAGGATACAAATCCAATCCAACCAAATAGTCCGGGGACAATGTATTCCGAGACTAATAGTCCGATGGATTACAATTCCCCCTTATCCAGTCTGTCCAAACAAACATATCCTAAGATTTGAATGGTTCACTCGGATTATCTGTTAGTTTGAGGATGATAGGCATTACTAAATGTCAATATAGTGTCCAAGGCATTCTGTAGCCTCTGCCATAACTGAGCTGTGAAACAACGATCTCTATCCAAAACGATAGTCACAGGGACCCCATGAAGTCGAACAATGTCCCTAACATAAAGGTTGGCAAGATAATCTACCGAGTCACTCGTGCATATAGGTGCAAAATGTGTTGATTTAGTTAACCGGTCGACTATCACCCACACGGTATCATTACCCTGTTGAGTCCTTGGAAGACCCACAAAAAAATCCATCGTGACATACTCTTATTTCCACTCAGTTATAAGTAAGGGTTACAATAAACAGCTGCTGGTGTTCGGCCTTCACTTGTTGACAAGCAAGGCACTTCGAAACAAATAAGGCTATGTCTCTCTCCATCCCCCTCTACCAAAACTAGAAGCTAAGGTCGTGGTATATCTTTGTGCCTCCCGGGTGTACCGCAAGGCTTAAATGGTAGAACTTTCAGAGTACCTCCTCTCTACAAGATTCTGGCACATAAAGGCGATTTTCACATTAGAGTCAGAATACACATTCAAGCCCTTCTCTACTTATCTTTCCTCGGATAGCCTCTACTTTGAGATCACCTTGTTATGTTTCTATAACTCGGCTCACTAGCATAGGTTGTGCAACTACAATGAACAAAACGGCCTACTCAACAGACTCACTAAGATGCAAGTCGAACTTGCCAACAACACCCAACATCTCCCATTCCCAGATGGCAATACTAGCTTTACTGCTTACAGACTTCCTACTCAAAGCATCAGCCATTACATTGGCCTTCCCTGGATGATAGTGCAACTCGAAATCATAATCCTCCATAAAATCCATCCATCTCATTTGCCTCAAATTTAAATCTTTTGATGAAAACAGATATTTTAAATTCTTGTGATCGGAAAACATCTCGAATCTCTCACTATCACCGCCACTAGCTCTAAGTCGTGAGTTGGATAATTTCTCTCATGAGTTTTCAACTACCATGAACTACATGTTACCATTTTCCCTTCTTGCATCAATATACAACCCAACCCTTCTCAAGATGCATCACAATAAACTGAATAACCCAAACCCCTCTCCAGAATAATCAACACTGGAGCAATGGTGAGTCTAACCTTAAGCATTTAGAACGACTTTTGACAAGTCTCACTCCACATAAACTTCACTCTCTTCATCATCAATCTAGTTAATGGTGAGACCAATCTATAGAAGTCTTTCGCAAAATGTCGATAATATCCGGCTAAACCCAAGAAAGTCCAGATCTCAAAGGCATTCTTAGGTTGTTCCCAATCCTACACTACTTCTATCTTAGAAAAGTCTACCGTTACCCCTTCCCTAGATACCACATGGCCTAAGAACTTAACTTCTTTCAACTAGAACTCACACTTCCCAAACTTAACATATAAACGGTACGCTCTAAGCAACTCAAGTACGACCAGCAAGTGTTTCTCATGTTCTTCCTTAGAGGGTGAGTAGATCAAGATGTCATTAACAAAGACAACCATGAAACGGTCTAAGAACTTATGAAAAACTCAATTTATCAAATCCATAAACGAGGCCGGTGCATTGGTTAGCCCAAAAGGCATCACTAAGAACTCATAATGGCCATACTGTTTACGGAATGCCATTTTCTAAATATCCTCCTCTTTCACCCTCAACTGGTGATAACCCGATCTCAAGTCAATCTTAGAAAAGCAACAAGACCCCTTCAACTAGTCACACAGATCATCTATACGAGGTAATGGGTACTTGTCCTTAACAGTTACTCGATTCAGCTTCTGGTAATCTATACACAATCGCAAAGTGCCATCTTTCTTCTTAGCAAATAGAGTCTGTGCTCCCTAAGACAACGTACTAGGACGAATAAAGCCCTTATCTAACAGCTCTTGGAGTTGAATCTCCAACTCATACAACTCAGCGGGTGCAAATTTATACGGTGCCATGGACATCGGTGTCGTGCCAAGAACTAAGTCAATGGAGAACTCAATCTCTCAGTGGGGTGGCAAACTAGTAGATCCTCAGGAAAGACATCTGGGTTTTCGCAAACTACCATTGGCAACTCAACTCGAACCACATCACCCTCACTACCCAAGAAAGCTATAAGAAGACAACTAAGCTCGCTCCGACCATGCGAGTCACATACTGGCGGCAAGACCTTATTAGCTCAGTCCCCTAGAAAATAAAAACAATCACTACTTGAGGTGCACACTGTAACCTTCTGATGGTAACAATCTATAACAGCCAAATACGAAGACAACCAATCCATACCTAAAATGACATCGAAACTCGACATGTCTAGTAATACAAAAGCAAAAAAAAGTCAACAACCGGCAACCTCAATCTCACAACCGTGGCATCCCCGATGCAAGTCAAGCTTACCCCCAACTGGAGACTCTACCTTGAGTGAAGATGCTAACTGAGTCACTTTTGACCCCAAAACTGATATGAATGCAGATGAAATGAAGGAATGAGATGCACTAGTATCAATCAACACATTGGAAATAGAATTAAATAACAAGAAGTTACCTCTCAAAACAGAGGGTGCTGACAACTGATCTGGCATGGTAACACCATACACATGCCCCGTAAATCTCTACTCCACCTACTCACTCCTCAAAGCATAAGATCAGAACCGATTGAGCCAAAGAGGCTCTTGAACGGCCCTTGAGGCTTGTACTGACTAAGTAGGCTGATGGCTTTGTATCTATCTCGAACTGGACACCCCAAGTGTGCCACCTGTCTGAAGGCAAAATCTCCTCAAGTGTCCCAACTGCGCACATTGATAACAGGTATGCGGCTACCCTCTCCCCTAACTCTAGCTTTGTGAATAAGCCGTAGACGACATAAACTGTTGCCCTCTTCCTCTCTGCAAGCAAACTGGAGACTTGTGGCCCAGTTGACCACACTTAAAACAAGTTATCCCACCCTGACTACTCCTCCCTGAACCAGAACTCAATAAAGGAAAGGTGTTGTGGGGTAGAACCCTCTACCTCTTGTTGTCCCGAGTCTCCCCTTGAACCTCCTAACTCCTCTACCTAAAGTCCGTCATCATCTCCTCTTCTGTCTAAATCACGGTCTCTAAATAAGCCACCGCCTCCACAAGATGACCATAATCCCTAATCATAGACACAGTCACCTTGAAAAGGAGCCCGGTCCTCAGCCGTTTCTTGAACTCAACACAACGACGTTCTTTCGTCGCCACAAGCTCTGGTGCAAATCTAGAGAGGCTAGTAAAAGCGGTCTCAAACTCTACTCAAAGTGTGTTCAGCTGCTTGAGCTTCGAGAACTGATCCCTCAACCTCTCTTTAGTAGTGGGAGGTAAAAACTTGTCCTAGAGGGCATTGACAAAAGCCTCCCAAGTCACCCCAATGCACCTACACGCATACTTCCACCACTGACCCGCATCTCCCTAAAGCTGCAAAGATGCCAAGGTCACCCTCAAACCATCATCCTTGATGCTAAGCATCTCGAATGTCTTTAGCATCTGCTCAAGCCACTCATCCACCTTTAGTGGCTCTTTTGGGTCCCTCAAAAACTCATTCCGATTCGACCGGAGTGTCCATAGCTTGCTGACCTGTTGGCTCAACCACGTTGGCCTAGCCAACTCCCTCATCTTGCGCCGGAATTTCATCCGATAACGGCACCTCCTACTGTCAAGGCCTACCACACCTACCACCACCACATCCACGTCCTGACATCCTAATAAAGGTAACACAATAGATTAGCACATTCACAAATATGTCAAAGCTAATTCACTCACATTCTAATGCGGTGGGCAATAAATAATTCACTCCACATAAGCACTTAATCAAATAAACACAAACGAATTTCCTTTCTAGATAATGACTGTCCTACAACATTGCTAAAGTTTCAATTAGAAATAGCAGTGATCAAATGCTCTTCTAGCAAGACTTCTAGACTCGTAGACCCAATCAATATCTAAAAAATTAAGTCTCATACCCATGTAATCACATAAGTATGTTATTACATAGCATACCAGGTCTATTTCTACTATCATCAAATAAGAAAACCCGTTGTGGTAACAACCACAACCCATGATCGCAAAGTATTCTAACCCGGTTGCTCTGATACCAAGTTATAACGCCCCAAAATAAATAACAATAATCCAACTCATAACATTTCTTACAAATGATCAATAATATCATATCTTCTATTCCATTCATAATTTTGATCACTATAAAAGATGACATATGCAATATACAGTCATAAAATCCTATATTATAAATCTATAGCATATGTCATGGATACATGAAATAAAGTTAAAGTAAAACCAAATAATTATATGCCCTAATGGCTACAACTTTCCAAGTCAATGCTTGGGTATAACAAAATGAGTTTAACTCAATACACGTAAAGCCCGAGGCTTAAATAAAAATAATTACATCAATAAACAAAAATGAAGCCTTTAGCTCCAAGTCCTCCCAAGCTACGTCCTTGGTGGAGACATATCATTAGCACCTGAAAGTTATTTTCTACATAGGGTGAGCCACAGCCCAGTAGAGATACTCCAACACAGTATATAAATCTTAGCAAAATTATAAGGTGAATGCATATGCATGCCATTTGTCAAACATTCCTCGTTTTCCATCTCAAAATAATGTAATGCCAGATTATAAATTAATTTATGAAAATAATCCTTTTATAACAGAAAATATGGCAATAGATACAACACACTAGGAATCTCTAGGTACGTGTCTTCCAGTAGGCTATATAAGCACTACCAAAGCCATTTTATCGGTACTAACCAAACCAGAAGGATCAACACCAAACCGCGCAAGTTTTTGGACTTTCACCAAGGATACATAAACCAACATAATAACCACAACCACACTCCCTAACTAGATTTACCAAGATATTCACCCATTTTTCTCAAAATCAAAACATTTACAATGTTCAATATGAAATTATGCTCAATGCACAATATACGAGAAATTAGTTTCAATTCCACCTAATCCTCATGCAATGTCTACAACAATTAAAACTATCCTCCATCGATAGCCCAGAACAGATATTTCTATACACAGATAGTTTCCAATCAAAATATACAATTTCATCCTTTCACAATGGGAGTGATATTACATATCCAACTCCACCACCATCTTCAACATAATCATCGTTCCCATCTTACAAAAACCCACAACATTTTCCATTTCCTTACACAGTTCCAAACATTAGAAATTTAGAGCAAACCCTCTTTATTTTAGAAAATCAATTTCAAGAAGGGATGTCCACCATTGTAACATATTTCAACCATAAACACATCCCAACATCCATTTTCAATAATCCATTTAAAAAAACCCTTTTTTGATTTTAAACTCAAACCCGAGATTTTTCCCAAAATTTTCCAAATCAATACCCTTTTCAAAGAGTAAATAACTAAGTTAAAATCATATAAAAGAGTCAAAGAAATCCCTACCTTAAAGTAGAAGACAAGAGAAAACAAAGGGTAGAACTTGACGGAGCCAAAAACACTAACTTCTCCAAATGAAACGAAACCCTTGATGCGCTCAACACTTTTCTCCAAAGGACTAAGGTGAGGAAACCAACAGATTGAGAGTATTTAGAGCTAGAATACAAGAACTAGAGAAAGAAGGTAAAGATTTTAGGGTTTTGAAATGTTTAGAGAGAGAGAGAGAGAGATATATATATATATATAAAAAAGTGACTCAAAATGGCCCTCTCTCAGACTGATATAAACACAAACTGCTCGAGCAACCAAAGCATTGCTGAAGCGAACAAACACAAAAAGTTGACACCGCTCGAGCGACCAAAACCACTGCTCGAGAGCACAATGACCCCCTTCCAGTAGTTGTGTAGACTGCAAAAGACCGCTCGAGCTTAAGAAGCATCGCTTGAGTGCAGATATCACACTTCCAGCACTTTTACAGACTGTAAAAGACCGCTCGAGCATAAGAAAGATCACTCGAGCGAAGAAGCAAAAATTTGGGCAACAACACATGGAGAAACTAACTTTCCAACATGTTTCAAAGGCAACCAAAACTCCTAATAGTCAATATCAACTAGAAATAAGATGGAAGTGAGATAAACAACAATTAAGTACAGGAGTTCTCGGATTCAAAAGCAAGAAAATGGGTCGGGTCTAAACCATAATTGTTATAATTTCTAGACCGAGTGATGTGCAAAATAGATGATTAGAGAATACATGAAAGAGAGCGAGCGAAAGAGAGAGAGAGAATTGTTTTAAATATTATAAACATGTAAAAACCTGTGTTATGCAAGAGATTTGAAAAAATTAATAAAATATGTTTATATGTAATAATATAAATAGTTAGATTTTTGTATGTAAATTATGAAAATAAAATTGAAACCAAACTTACAATTTAAGTTTTACAATTTTATCATAATTTATGTATCAATTTTTAATTTGTCACAACCTCAATAATGTAACTTTCAATCCCCTTGCTAAAATTGTAAATTTGGGCAAGTTGAACCCAAGCAACTAGAGTCAAACCCGGAAATTTTCAAAGATTGTGCAACATAATTTTTAATTCGGTGAGAACCTATGTAAAATTCAAAAATTCAAATCAATTTGAATGGATTAGGATGGAGATACCAAATAACCTAAGCAATTGAAACAAAATCGTTTATATAAATATATAAAATTATTTAGTAATTTATTTTTTAATAATAAATAAGATTAATTAAAAAGTTAATATTAATGAACATATGCAAATACACCTTTTGGAAAGGAATCATCAAATAAGTTGATATTAAAAAAAATATTTTATAATGGCATAAAATAATTTAAATATGATTTTTTAAAAATTATTTTTAATTTAAAAATTACAATAAAATATTTAAATATAATAAAATTAAATTTCTACAAAATAAAAGTATTTGTATGAAAAAAATGTAAGAAGAAAATTTAGAATGTTATTCTCATTTGATCTGAAAATAATTATAAATGACTAATAAATTATCACCTATAACCCTTTTTTTTTTAAATAAAAAAAGTTATTTAACAAACCATCGCTTTAATTAGAAAAATAACATTTATTTCTATTTGTTTTAGCAAAACTCACTTTTTAGCAATTTGAGCCAAATTTTTTTCATTTTTTACTTTAGTTTGTTTAATTCACAACTGATATTAAAAAAAAAAAAAAAAAAAGAATTTAACAGGATCCACCATGTTTCGCAAGTTCTAAAAAAGTCTACATGAACAATAAGAACAATGTTTGAGACCTACAAGAAAACACTCACAATTGTATCCACAATGATGTGATATCATGTGTGTCAACTCTTGATTTGTTATACACTCAATGACATGGGACCCAACTCCCTTGTCATATCATTGTAGGTGAAAGTGTTGGTCTGTAGTATTGCCGGAACAATAAATTATCACAAGTAACTTCCATTTTCCTTTTTATTTTATAAAAAAAAATAAGTTTCACCAACTATCACTTTTAATAAGAAAAAAAAAAATGTTTATTTCTATTTGATTTTAGCAAAAGTCACTTCTTAACTATTTAAGCCAAAAAAAATTGTTTTTATTTTAATTTGTATAATTGACAATTGAGATTTAAAAAAAAAAAAAAAAAAAAAAAAAAAGAATCCATTATGTTTGGCAATTGTTAAAAAGTCATTTATTTTCTTAATATTTTTGTATTTTATTAAAAAAAATACTTGTAATAAAAAAATTTATTGTTTAAGTCCTTGGAGTTTAGAAGGACCTAAATTTTTTTTTATAAAATTTAAAACTAAAAATAACAAAATATATATATATATATATAAACTTTTAATTGTGATTAATAATTTGAATACATGTTTTTAATAACATATTATGTAAGGCCCCGCAAATATAGTAACAAAACCAGCTCATAATATTAATTAAATAACAACATGAGATGAAGTAATTATCTTTCATTCATATAATTCCATTTTACAAAAGGGATAACACATGCAGTAATATATTCATAAGTCCTAACCTTGAATCTATAGCATGTATCATGAGCAAAAGATATGAAATAAAACCTAATCAAATAAAATAATGCCCTATTGGCTATAACTTTCCAAGACGATACTTAGTTATAACAAAAGTGAGTTTGAAACTCAATACAAATAAGGCCCTAGGCTTATACAAAAATAATTACAATAACAAAAGAAGGTTTTGGCTCCAAGTCCTCCCAAGCAGCGGCCTTGGTGAAGGTATATCATCAATACTTGAAAATAAATTTCCACATAGGGTGAGCCAAAACTCAATAGAGATACTCTAACACAGTGTATGAATCTTAACAAAGTTATAAGGTGAATACATATGCAATAGTCGTGCCAAAACATTTTATATCTCATTCCAAAACCATGCAATGCCAGCTTATATCACATTTCATGAAATTATTTCCTTTACAATAGAAAACAGAGCAATGGATACAACTCTGGGAATCCCTAAGTACATGTCTGCAAGTAGGCTATACAAGCACTACCAATCGTCATTTTTACCGGTACTAACCAGAAGGCTCAGCACGTAACCGTGCAGGTTTCTGAACTTTCACCAAGGACACACAGGCCAACAATAATACCACAACCACACCCTCTACCCAGATTCACCAAGGTATTCACCCATTTTTCTCAAAACAATATACATTTTCAATGTGATAATTATGCAACAATGCTCAATGCAAATGGATGAGAAATTAGTTTCAATTTTCCTAATTCTCATGTAATTTCTACAATAATCATAGTTATCCTCCATCGATAGCCCAAAATAGATATCTCCAAACTAACAGATAATTTTCAATAAAGATAAACTTTCCGAAATTTCAAGTTATGAGTGATAATGCATATCCAACTCTACCAACATCATCATCATCACTCCAATTCCATAAAACTCAACATCATTTCCATTTCCTCTTTACAAAATCAAATATTCAAATTTTAAGGAAAAAAATTCCCTTTCTTTAGAAATCAATTCCAAGGATAAAAATCCACCATTTGATCACAACTCATCCTTATTTACAACCTCACAATCATTTTCAAGAATCCATTTAAAAACCCTTCTTTTTTATTTCAAAACCAAACCCTAGGTTTATCCAAAAATTCCCAAATCACAATATTGTTTAAAAAAATCAAATAACTAAGTTAAAATCCATATAAAAGTATGGAGAAATTCCTACCTCAAAGACAAGGACCAAGAAGAACAAGGGTTGAAACTTGACGAAGCCAAAAACGAGTTTTGTTCTGATCAAATGGAAGCTCTCGGCAAGCTCTACTTTTTTAACAAAGGGACTAGGGTGTAGTGATCAATAGATAGAGAGTATTTGGAGCTTAGAGATGAGTTTTAGAGAGAGAATGTCTAGATTTAGGACTTTGAAATGTTTTAAAGAGATGGAGATATGAAAAAGTGACTAAAATTGTGGCTATTACAAACTGATATATGCGCAGACCGCTTGAGCGCAGGAATGGTCGCTCAAGCGACCAGACACGATAAGTGAGACCGCTCGAGCGAAGTGGGCAACCAAAGGATGTAAAATGGTCAAAATGGGCAACCAAAGGATTATGTAAAAAATGTTAAAAATGGGCAAACGCAAAAATGTAAAGAATGTTAAGAATGAAAGTTTGGCTTGTACGTCTACTGAAAATGTTAAGAGTGTAAGAAATGTTAAAAAATGTTGTAATATGGACTTGAATTATTTTATAAGTATGGCAACCGTGCCGTAATATCAAATTATGAAAATGAACTGGCCAAATTCTTTATTCGAGTTCTGACTAAGACTGGCTGAGGCTTCAATTAACTCAGTATGGCTGAGCTGTTCGTGCTCAGTCGGGCTGAGGCTTTAATTAACTCAATTTGGCTAAGTTCTTCATGCTCAGTCTAGCTGAGGCTTTGATTAACTCAATTTGGCTGAGCTCTTCATGCTCAGTCTGGCTGAGGCTTTAATTAACTCAGTTTGGCTGAGTTCTTTGTGCTCAGTCTGGCTGAGGCTTTAATGAACTCAGTTTGGTTGAGCTCTTCATGCTCAATCTGGCTGAGGCTTTAATGAACTCAGTCTGGCTGAGCTTTTCATACTCAGTCTGACTAAGGCTTTGATTAACTCAGTCTAACAAGTCGTTATTGAAACACAACGCAGATAATGGAGATATAAAGTCATTGTCATTTAAGGCATAGCCTATTGATCACAAATTTACACCAGGTATGGAAAGGACAAAAACAACCAAGTGTATGGATTAGCAAAAAGAACATACAGCAATTGATCAATACAAAAATAGGATGTGGCACTTTACTGGAAATAACGCCTCAAGTGTTCGGCGTTCCATGGATGGGGGAGATCTCTGCCTTCCATATCCTAGAGTCGGTAAGTGCCTGGCCGAGGTCTGGCCTTAACAACGTAAGGTCCTTCCCACTTGGCTGCCAACTTACCCTCAGCAGGACTTTTGGTAGCAAGAGTTGCTTTGCGCAAAACTAGGTCCCCAACTATAAACTCCCTCGGTCAGACTTTGCGGTTGTAATGTGTTCTTATTTTCTGTTGATATGAGGCCCATCTGACAGCAGTGGTCTCTCGGAGCTCTTCAATCAGGTCTAAGTCAGCCTGACGCAATTCTTCAGTTAGTTTTGGATTCAGATATAAAACCCTCGGGGTTGGCAGGCCAATCTCCACTGGGATGACCGCCTCAGCGCCGTATGTTAAGCGAAGGGGGTCTCCCAGTAGGGGTTCGAGCGGTAATACAATAGGCCCAGAGTACGTTTGGTAATTCCTCAGCCCAGAGTCCCTTAGTGGTTTCCAGCTTAGTTTTGATAATCTTCAAGAGAGAGCGGTTGGTGACCTTGACTTGCCCATTGGCTTGGGGATGGCCTGGGGAAGAGAAACATGGTTGAATGTGGAGCTCTTCACAGAATTTCTTGAACTTGGCATTGTCGAACTGCTTGCCGTTATCTGAGACGATGGCTTGAGGGATTCCAAATCGGCATACGATCGACTACCAGATAAATCTGGTCGTGTTCCGTTCAGTGATTGTGGCGAGGGGTTCCGCTTCCACCCATTTGGTGAAGTAATCAATGGCGACCACAGTGAACTTGGTTTGGCCGTTACCGGTGGGCAACGGACCAACTAAGTCGATGCCCCACTTGACGAACGGGTAGGGACTGCTAAGTGTAATCAGTTCTGTAGGTGGAGCATAGGGGATGTTGGCAAAGCGCTGGCATTTATCACACTTAAGTACGAAGTCAATAGCATCTTGTTGAGAGTAGGCCAGAAGTACCCGATACGAAGTATTTTATGGGCTAGCGACCTGGCACCTGAATGATTACCACATACACCCTCGTGAACTTCCCTCATCACATAGGTCGCTTAAGCGGGACTGAGGCACCTGAGGTATGGGCGTGAAAATCTGCGTTTGTACAGTAGACCGCTGATGAGGATATAATTGGATGACGAGGCTCGGATTTTGGCGGCCTACTGTTTGTCGTCTGGTAACTCCCCATTTGTCAAAAATAGAAGGATGTCCGCTACCCATGGGATAGGATCATTTTGGAGGAAGTAGACTTCCTACTGGGTCAGCGAAGTAGCTGGCTGGGCCAGGTATTCAAGACGGACACCATGGCTGAGGTCTAATTGGTCAACCGAGGCTAATTGGGCCATTTCATCCACCTTGGAGTTTTCTAATCGAGGGATATGTTTGATATGGAAAGTATTGAAAAGGCAAACAAGGGGGAGTGCAATATCCCTATAGGCTCGCATTGTGTCTTCATTGATGTCGAATTCCCCCGTAATCTGTCCGACGATCAGTTGGGAATAACTGAACACTTGGATATGGCTCACACCAATGTCTCTGGCTAGGCGGAGTCCTACAATCAAGGCCCCATACTCGGCCTCATTATTACTCGCGTCGAATAGGAAGCGGAGAGCACACTTGAAATAACCGCCCTCAGGGGCGGTGAGGATAAGACCATTCCACGCCTCTTTACGGGATGATCCATCGACATTGAGGGTCCAAGAGTGTGGATCTTCTGTCTCAGTGTTGAATTGCCTGGGCTGAGGAGGTGTGGTTGAAGTGGGATTGGTGAATTCCAAGATGAAATCGGCGGCAGCCTGTCCTTTGATCGCCGTTCAAGGTAGGTAGGAGATTTCAAATTGGCTGAGCTCGACTGACCATTACATAAGTCTGCCGAACGACTCTGGTTGTTGCATTACCTTCTTCAAAGGTTGGTTAGTGAAGACCACTATAAAGTGAGCTTGGAAATAAGGTCGGAGTTGTCGTGAGGCTATGACCAAAGCAAAGGCCATTTTTTTCAATAGAGGGTAGTTTTGTTCTGCCCCCCTAAGAGCCTGGCTAATGTAATAAACCGAACGCTGTACTGAACCGTCCTCCGTGATGAGGGCCGCACTGACTGCGATGTTCGATATAGCTAAGTAGAAAAAGAGGGTCTCGCCCGAGAGTGCCTGAGAGAGGGGTTGGCCATGCGCTGCTTCAATTGTTAAAAAGCCTCTTCAGATTCGGTGTTCCACTCAAAGACCTGCTGAAGGACTTTGAAAAAAGGAAGGCACTTGTCTATTGCGCGGGGGATAAAACGGTTGAGGGTAGCAACTCTGCCAGTAAGCCATTAAACCTATTTAACCGTCCTAAGTGATTGTGTTTCTGTCAGGGCCTTAATCTTTTCAGGGTTGGCCTCTATACCCCGCTGACTAACCATAAAACCCAAGAACTTCCCAGAGCCTACACTGAAGGCGCATTTCTCCGGATTTAGCTTCATTTGATACTTATGTGAGGTTTCGAAAGTCTCTCGCAAGTCCGCAAGATGATCAGAGGAGAGTTTGTTTTTGAAAAGCATGTCATCGACTTAGACTTCCATGTTCCGACCTATCTAATGGTGAAAGACAGCATTGACCAACCGTTGGTAAGTGGCTCCGACATTTTTCAATCCGAAAGGCATGACACGATAGTGGTAAGTTCCTCTGTCTGTGATGAAGGAGGTGTGTTCCTGGTCAGCCGAGTGCATTAGAATTTGATTGCAGCCAGAGAAAGCGTCCATGAAACTAAGCATCTGATGTCCGGTCGTGGCGTCGACAAGTAGATCTATGCAGAGGAGGGGATAACTATCTTTGGGGCAAGCCCGATTGAAGTCGGAGTAGTCAACGCAGAGTCACCATTTGCCATTATTTTTTACGGACCAGGACCACATTTGACAGCCATCTAGGGTAGTCTACGTTCTTGACAAACCGTGCCTCCAATAGTTTGCCTACCTCGGAAGCAATAAGAGCATTACGTTCCGGGTGAAAGATATGCTGCTTTTGGCGGAAAGGTAGGAAATAGGGCTCAATGCTGAGACGATGAGTGATGAAGGGATCAATACCCAGCATGTCAGAATGGGTCCAGGCAAACACATTATTGTGCTGAATTAGGAGGGCTATAAGGTAGGCCTTGGCTTGGGAGGATAGTTGGCTGCTGATCTTGGTTGTTTTTGTTAGGTTGGTGGGGTCGATGGGGATCTCAATAAATTTTTCCACCGGTTCCCCTCTGACTAACTCGTCTTCGTCTCTAACGTTGAGGCCTTCGATGATCATAGTCTCCTTCAACTTGACCTCTTTAAGAGAAACGACGTAACATTCTCTGGCCACGGTCTGCTCTCCCCTCACGGTGCCGACCCTGAGGTCGGTAGAGAATTTCATGGCCAGATGGTATGTGGATGTGACAGCTTGAAAAGCGTTAAGGGCAGTGCGGCCGAGGATGATGTTATAAGTAGAGGGACAGTCAACGCCGAGGAAGGTGAGCAACTTGGTGGTCTGCCGCGGATACTCTCCGATGGTGATGGGAAGATCGATGGAGCCTATGGAGGTCACTCAATCCCCGGTGAAGCCGACTAGTGAGGTTTGGAGAGGGGACAAACTTTCTTCCCCGACCTTGAGCTGGCGATAGGCATTAAGGAAGATGATATCTGAAGAATTGTCGTTGTTAACAAGCACCCGTCTAACCTTGTAATTGGACAGAAGAGCAGAGATGATGAGGGGGTTGTCGTGAGGGTAACGAATGCCTGTGTAATTGGCCTCCGTAAGGTGATGGGCTTCATCCACTGTCTGGGGTGTTTGAGAGGGCGCTCCAAAGTCGCGACCTCTTTATCGGAGCCCTGTTTGGTTTTTCTGAGTTCAGCTCGCTAGGCCGAACGGGATGGTCCTTTGCACACAAGTCCGCCAGCAATGACTCTAATCTCTCCAACTAGAGGAGCAGGGTTACCTTGTGCTCGAGGTTGCGGTGGGGGCCAATCATTGCCTTGGTTAGGTTGTGCAGGTTGTCGGGGGAAGTGTGTCGGCGGTTGCCCTTAGCAGGTTCGATCCTCAACCTTTGTTGGGGATAGGCTGCCGTAAACCGACTGAGGTGCCCCTAGCGTATCAAGCTTTCTACCTGGTCTTTAAGGTTAACACATTTCTTGGTGTTATGGTCGTGGTCCTGATAAAAATGGCAGTATTTGGATTGGTCTCGCCGAGTGGAAGGAGATCGTGAGGGTTGTGGTCATTTCAAGTTGTAATCTCGTTGGATCTGGTTTAAGACTTGTTCCATGGAAGAGTTGAGGGGTGTGTACCGTTCGAACTGATCGGGCGGTCAGATAGGTGCCGATCGGTTTGCTCGAGCAGTTGGTCCAGATATCTTGGGGTGTTTGCTGTGTGTATTGGGTGGTTCTGGTTTCAGATTCCTTTCTCTTTTCTCTGAGGGTTAGGTTTTTGGTTATGGAATTTTGTCGGGCGATTAGAGAATCTTCGGCATTCATGTACTTTTGGACTTTGGAAATGAGGGTTACCATGGAGGTTTAAGGGTTTTTGGAGAGGGAAAAAAGGAAATCGGATGATCGTAAACCGGCTATGAAAGCCGTGAGAATGACCTTGTCATCGTTTTCTGCCACCTGCAAGGCTTCGGTGTTGAAGCGGGTGTGAAGGGCAACGACTCCTCGTCTAACGAATGTTGAGGAGTTGGGTTCTTGGGGACGCCAGCACCGGGCACCAATGAAGTGGCTGAGAAAGGAGTCACTCAGGTGCTGGAAAGTAAAGACAGAGTCGATTGGCAGCTGACTAAACCATAGTTGGGCTAACCCCTTAAGTGTTACAAGGAAGGCCCGACACATGATCTCATCAAGGAATGCATGGAGGACCATCAGGGTCTTGTAAGTCTCCAAGTGGTCGACTGGATCCATTGTACCGTCAAAAGAGTCGATCGAAGGCATTTTGAACTTAGAAGGTAGGGGTTTGTCCCTGATGGAGGCAACAAACGGTGAGTTGGCTGTGGTGGAGGGTTTATTCTGCATGTTCTGCATGACTCCTTGAAGCTAGAGTTTCATGACTCAGAGTTCGGCATCCCAAATAAGAACGTTGTCAACACCAGAATGGAATGGAGGCTGGACACTACTGGCCTGTCCCTCGGGAGCAAGTGCTTGGACTAGTGGATGTGGAGCCCCGGGTGGCGGGCTCATATCTTAGGACGGGGGTCGCAAACCCTCCAAGTTGGAGGGGTGGGAGTGTTGGAAGGGATGGCTCGGGGTTTGTTCTCGGTTGGGTGGAATGTCTTGAGGTGGTGAAGGAGGCACAGGAAGGTCTCGTTGAAGCAAAGCATTAATCAAGGCTTGGTTTTGCTCGGCTAAGCAGTTAACGCTGTTGGTGAGTTCTGTGAAATATCGAGGTGGGTTGTTTGGGTTAGGAGGGTCGGCTTGGGGTCGGCAACATTGTGTTGAGAAACCATGGATCTAGTTGTGACCATCTACCTTGGTGGGTGGCAGGTAGGGATTATCGGGAATGGGTCTTCGGCGACAATGAGCACAGTTGCCACACGAAGTGGAAGTTTCCCGTAGACGGTGCCAACTGATGATACTACTTGCTTCTGGGAAATGGGTCAGGCTGATCCAGGCCTCTCACACAGTTGTCTAATCGCTAATACGCTGAGTAACCTACACAAGAGTTCAACGGGGAACGAGAGTCCCCTAGCAAACCCTCTAACGAACAAGTTATAGATGAGAGATTGATGGTGTATAAAGATAGGATGGTGATAAAGAACTTAACCTTCTCCCTGTCTTAGAAACCTGCTTATATCCTTTACTCATCATTTCATTGTCCACTCCGACCTGTCATGTTGGCCGAAAGTCTATGTTCTAGCTTGCCTTGTTCATAGTGAGGCTGTACTGTTCCGTCGTGAAGGGGTTATCGTAATAAATGCTGCAGGGAAACTCATTAATGGCTGATGTGTGATGCAATAACTCTGCAGGATCTTTGTCTACTTATGTGGCTGGTTCTTCTCTTGACAAATGTCTAGATGTCTTTGGTTCTTGGTGCCACACTGGGTTCCAAGAACGTTGGGCTTTAGTATTTGAATCATGGATTGGGCCTTAAGTGGTGGGTCAAAGACCCCTATGAGCCCACCTATGTCAGTATTATATAAATAATATATATTACATATACAGTCATGTGGTGTTATAGAGGCGTAGTGGGAAGAGTGTGATGCATAAGAAGGTTTATGGTGTAAGAGGTTGGCGGTTCGAGTCTCCGCAAGAGCAGATCAAATTGTTCTTCAACAAATTTTTTTTTTTTTTCACGTTTGAAGCTTTTGGCGACTAAAGGTGTTGGTCGACAATTCCTTGACCATTGGCGACTAAAACATTGGTAGGTAAATGTATAATTTTAAATAAATATAATTGACTGTTGGCAACCAAAATTTTAGTCACTAAAGACTTGCTTTTTGGCGACCAAAGGTTTTTTGGTCGGCAAAACCCTCCAAGACCTTTCCCGACAAGGTAATAGGATGACAACGTTTTTCAATTATAATAGTATATAGATGTTATATGAGATTTTGAAACTCTCATAATATCTCTTCTTAAAAGTATTCTTTTGTAAAATATATAAATAATCTTAACATCACTATTGTTGCTCCTAAATTCAAAAATTATGAGCTAATTATGATAATTTTAAATTTGTATTTCAAACTTATAAATCATGGGGTAGATCATTAAAATTTTAAATTTATATTATGTCAATTTTAAATTTAAATTAATAGATTGCTTTACATATTTAGTGACCCTCAATTTTGAATTTTGAAATAGATTAGTATATTTTTCATTTTTTTTTAAATTTGATATACTTGCCATTTGAAAATCATAAATCAAGGGATATTAATTTTTATTTATTTATTTATTTATTTTTGCTTGAATAAGAGTTAGCTAATAGAAGATTTTTTAAATTTTAATAATCAAAAAATTATGAAATTTAGACTGAGAAGTTAGAGCTCGCACAAGACTTGTGGATTAAAAACTCCATTTTTCTTATATAATATATAAATTAGGTAATGATTGTAATGATAGTAGGCATGGAAACCATTATATAATGAGTAACGGTTATGGTCGTTTTCTAAAACCTTGAAAAAGATTAATCATAACTACTAGTAATTTAACCATTAAAATTTTAAAGGAATTCAATCCAGTAATTATCAAATTTGTAAAAAGAGATATTAGTGTTTATATGATCAAATTAAAAGCCTACTAATTTCATATTATAAGCAAATCGTTTCATTAAATGTTATGATAATTTTTAATTTAAAAATAAAATTAGGCATTTTGTGAAAATATTACATATTTTTGTAGTAATTAATCTTACACCTTTTATGTCTACAAAAATAGTAATGTTGCCATAAAAATATATAATTTTATTTTTGAATCATAAATTATGATAATTCTAGGAAAAATTATTTATAAGTCTTATTTAGAAGACTTATACAACATATAATCCTGTGAAAAAACTTATGTTCCTATGAGTCCTATGGGTTGATTGCTGACATATTTACCCCCAATATTATTATTCAATAATCTAATTAGTGGCAATACCATATATGGAAAATCCAATGTTACCATAAATTATGATCATATCTATATGGTTAGGAATTTGAATTTCAAAATTGACGTTCCATATTTGAGAAATCCAATGTTACCATACATTGTGATCATATCTACATGGTTAGGGATTTGAATTTCAAAATTAATGTTTTGCTTGGTGATCAGACCTTTGATGAAGCTATATTTTAGGAAACAAAATATAAGTGATATCTTTTGTATCACATCAACTTGATTTATTATGAAACATAAATGAAATGTGATGGATTTACATGCTAGCAGTCGTGCCTCAAGTTTATTGGCATAGTTTGAAAGAGAAACGGATCCATTTTTCATATCAAATATAAATAGCCCTAACGTAAACGTGAGCTCACATTGAATGTAAAAGTTGCATTCTCATATGCATAGCCCAATTGGGCAATAAGACAATTACGCAGTCAGAACGTCCACCAATCGTTGGTTCTAGACTACGAAACGCAATGTAAAAGTGTACACACTTATGAAGTCAGTGTGACGTAATGTGGACATTGAATCCAATATAGAAAAATGAAATGTGACAATGAGAATCCTCAAATGTGTACCCTCAAATCTCGATGACAATGTGTACATAACTTTTGAAAATGGAATGTGACAGAGTCACATAAATTGAATCCATTATGAAATTGAACTCCGTGGGGGGTGCGACACATTAGGGACCATCTTGGGATCCAAAATAAGTAGCCCAACGTTAATGTGAGCTCGGATTTAGACCAATCGTTGGTACTAGATTACGAAGCACAATGTACATTTAAGTACACTTTGGAATTGTCACGACCCAAACCCGCCCCTATGGGTTTAGCATTGTAACCGGCCAGTAATCCTGGGATTACCGAAGGCCTCTGAGACAGATTAACATAATATTAGGGGCTAGCGGAAGCAAATAACAATATACAACGTCCATTGAGCTGTGTAGACTTATATGAGACAGAAAAATTTTAAACTTTTCATGTACATATATACACATCATCCTCACGTCATAATATATATACAGATTAGGCAGAAAGGGACTTAGTCCCTTTTTCAAAATACATATGACTTGCTGAACCAAACAAGAGAATATAACTTAAACTTTAAATCACATAATGATAACACTTAACATATCCGGAACCTCCACGGGAGGCACATAGGTTGGCTGACAAAACAGATTCTAGACAGATGCCTCTAAGCCTGGTCACGCGCCTGATCACCTACATACATAAATAATACAGTGAGCTAAAGCCCAGTGAATAATAACAGAGTAAAGGGTTTAATGAATGATGTCCATCACAGAGTTAGAAATCAAATTCTCATCAAAAGCAGAGTCTTACGCATATTCAGATTCCAAATCATTTTCGTAATCATTTTCATAATCATTTCCATATTCAGATTTTGCATATAATCATACGTGGTACATCCATTAGCGTTAACAAATCTGATGACCCATAAAGGGACCTGATGACCCATAAAGGGACGGCCTTAAAGGCATTCTGATGACTCATGTGCACAGAGACGTTTCTGATGACCCATGAAGGGACCTGATGACCCATGAAGGGACCTGATGACCCATGAAGGGACGCATATCATGTAGTGCTAAGGATGCCACGGATAACTTTCAGAATCTTGGACAATCATTCATTCATTTCAAAACATTGTGTAGCATTTCAGAAGGCAAATCATTTCATGTCATAATATTCAGAAAATATTTAACATTGAACATAACTTTACAAAGTTATTACTCAGAGATAGTTGCAGAAGCAGATCACAATCAGGCAGACAATAGCGCGTGACCTACACAAGCACATAACATATACACATTGAAATACAATATTACTTCCTTGATCAAACTTGACTTTTCTTATCTTTTTCCGTCTAAATAGTCTGAGGTTCTACTACGCTTATTCTTTCTCATTTAAATAAACCGGGTTCTTATTTCACATATTCATTCATTACTAAGTCTTTCTTTTCCAAATAGATTGATCATTTACTTGGCTTCTTAAACAATTACCACTAGATCAATGATTCATTCCTTAACTAACTAATTCATGTTGATTAGTAGCTCATTAATCTTTATTGAGTCATAAATCATGACTAGAATGCTTTGGGAAGAGATAGGAATAAAAATGTTACTAAATGCAATTTGCCAAAATATGTTGAAAATGGGTCTCCGCTCGAGCGCCACGTTGGTCACTCGAGCAGACTGTAAAATTTGGAAAACTACTGGGAGCTTGATTTTCACGCTCGAACGGACAACATGAATTCTGGAACTTTAAATTTCTCAAAAAATGGCTTCCTAGTGCATTTTCAATCTTTAAACCCATGCTAACCTTAACCGAAACTTTGAAAATACTTTAGAAAATATAAACACTTATTATTTATAAATTATTTGCTCAAAATCTTAAAACACAATATCTAAATCAAAATTCATGAACTCATGACTCTAAAATCCCTTTTTAAAATCAAATCCAAAATAAAATTGCATATAATTTATGGAGCTTGATTTAATTATAACTTTGAAAATCAAATCCAAAATAATTAATTTCTAATTAAACTTCATAAACTTGATCTTAGCTCCAATTCTTCATTTTCTTGTCAATTTTCCTAGAAAACATTGCACACATGCAATTCAAATAAAACTAACTAATTTAATATATTCAATAACATTTTTAAATCAAATAAAACTCTTAAATTACATTACATGCATGGATTAGAGATTAAAACCAAACCAATTTTTTGGTTTCAAAAGAAAATCAAAACCTCAATTTGAAGAATTCTCACAATTATTTCCATAACCATAAACATGCATGTAACCCATTTAATGTTTAGAACCCAATTTCCTTCCATAGTTTTGAATCCAATTCAATTTCTTCATTATTTTACTAATTCCTCTTAAATCATGAAATTAAAATCACAAACTCTTTTAAAGAAATATTTGCATGCATGAAATTAGGATCAAAACTATTGATTATATATATATACTCCAAGCAAATTATAATTTAATCCTTGAATTACTCTAATTTAGATTGTTATTAATTTTCTTCATATCTAATCCAAATTTAAACTTATAAATCTTTTACACATGAATTAAATCTAAAATCTTGAAATTTCGACATGCATGCAAGTAATTTGTGAAGAATAATAAAAATTAAACTCTAACTAATTAATTTCTAAATTAATTTCCATAATCAAGAATCTAATTCAATTACATCATCTTTTTGCTAATTTCCTTTTAATTATATGAAATTGAACCCATTAAGCTCTTAATTTCAGCATGTAGGTAATTTATTTACAAGATTGAGCTTTAATTTCTTACCCAAAACTTTCAATTTGATGAATTCCTTCACAACCTCTTGCTTCCTGTCCTTTTCCTTAGTTTTGTTCTCCATTCCCAGCAGATAAGTTCCAAGAATTTTACACGCTCTCCCTCTCTCTCGGCTGTCCCTCTCTCTCTCTGTCGTGCACTCTCTCTTTCGGCTCTTCTCTTTTCTTAAGTTCAACACACATGCATCTCTTTTCCTTTTTGATTTCATTTCCTAGTGAACAACACATCACACGTGCACCCTTATTTTGATTTCCAGCACAACACTCTCACATGCACACACAAACAGATTCCTTTGCGCACACACCTGGGTTTCTCAGCACACCCATAATTCTAGTTTCTTCCTTAAGGCAATATATGCTCAGGATAAATTTTAATTAAGCAATACTTAGTCTTAATAAATTTCAATTAGCACATGATTAAATTAATTATGACTAATTATAAATCCCTCATAATTTAATTGGTTTAATTTGACTTCCACTGAGACCCAATTATTTATGTTTAATTTTATCAATCCGAATCAGATTTCTAGTCAGACTCCCAAAAGGCTCCAAATATTAAATTGAATTTATTATCATTATCAATTTCGATTTCCCAAATCATTCAAGCCTTCAATTTCTAATCAGACTCAAATTTTCAACCATAAATTGCATCTTCAAATTGGACACATCATAATTAAATCTAATTTATAATAACCACAATTCACAATCCTCATGACTTAATCAACTCCAATTAGAACCTAATTAATCAAGTCCCAATTTTACCAAACTGAATCGAATATTTAATTAAACTCCCAAATGGGTCCATAATTAAGATTAAATTGATTCGACTTCTTAATTTCACTTACTTAAGCCATTTGGACCCTTAATTTCTAATTCCAAAATAAACCTTCAATAAAATCATATAAGAGTCAGATTTCACAATTCTCATAAATCCCAAATAAATTATAATAATCGGCAATTAAATCTCAAATCCTCTTAATTAATCAAGTATTAATCATTATACGTGATAGAGCCGTTACAGGAATGCATTTGTGACATGTTAGTGATGTGATGTCAACTAATGTGGGTTTGTAATGGTTGACAATGTGTATGTGACATTTAAAAATGGAATATGACAGTCACATAAACCAATGCATTTTTTGTATCAACACTAAACAACCCAACGTAAATGTGTGCTCACATTGAGTATAGGTGTGACTTGGTTGTACCATGGGGTCACAATGTATTGACATGCGACTTGCCATGCGACATATGTGTTTTGCAATCAAATGTGAGCACAGTATTGACATGGATGTACTGTTGTAAGGGAATAACAAGACATCGTAAATGTCCACATTCAATCCACATCGAACAATGGGATTCAATCCACATTCAATTACAAACTCAATTTCCTAATAATTTTGGCAACATACTGTGACATGTATGTAAACACTGATTACAACAAAGACATGATACACATTCAAACACATATATAACCAAACAAATACACAAATGTTATCTACTACATGGTGTATATGGATTAACGTTACACACAAAATGTGACATACATCATAACACAATTATCTAGGTCACAATGTATAATTGTCATCCTATGATGTGGTTCACATTCGACATCCAATTGACAATCAAACCCAAATACCCCCAACCCAACCCTCGAACCCATACACACCACTCCACACATCGAACATATCAAAACTCATCAACCATCACAATATCAACTACACACATTCAATCAGAACATTGACCAAAGTGTGTCTATCGATGAGTGTAATAGATTGTCAATACCTTATTAAAGATGAACAATCCATACTTCAACAAATAGCAACACGCTTCAACCAATATAAAAAAAAAAAAAAACATACCTCTTCCCCTCAACCGATTGAAGTCAAAGTCTATCGAAGAAATCAACACATAACCCTCAAACTTCATCATATCATAGACTATATCCACATTCATTTAAGCAATATTTTAAAAATGTACTGGAATCCCGGGATCAAGGCAAAAACAACTCGCATAGTCATTACCTGTAGACTTTCCTTTCCCAAAAGCTTTCCCAAATGTGATATGATAAATGAGAAAGTAAGGTACAAAATGGAAACAAATTAGGGGTATAATAGTATACTAATATTATTCATTTACAACTCATAGGACCTTATGGAACAAATTCCTATTTAAATAGGATTTCAAACTCTAAAAGAATATTCATAAGACTTCACATTAAATAAGTCTTCCAAATAAGACTTATAAATAATTTTCCCATAATTCTATCAAAAAAATTATGTAACGCCGTGACAAATGAACATCCCAAATCCCCTTCTCATACAGGCATTACCAATACCAGATCGACAACAAAAACGAAAAAAAATAGTAATGACATAATATTAACAACATTCCTTCTCTTTTGAACTATTTCTAAACTTTACAACATTGTTTCATTACATTTACAAACAAAAAATAAAATAGTTCAACAAGTAAGGAATGATTCAACAAAATCAGCTACCGTTCATCTTTTCCTCAAAATTTGATCCTTGTTACATCAAAATACATGTCCACACATAGTCACCCAAAAATTGTCCCTGGCGTATGCATAATATGATTTCAAATACAAGCTTTCACATCCCAAAAGTTTTCTTCAACTCAAAACAAGCATTTAGGAGGCACTTCGTCTTCATTTCCTGAAATTGGTTAACTTTCGGGTGAGCAAAAACTCAGTAAGTAATGCACTTAACTAGTTATAACATTAATTGAAAAACACATGACCATGCAATGCAACATTTGGTAAATTTTATTATGTTTGTGTATGGATGCCTTTATGCATGAGTATGGAATGACAGAGTTATGGTTTTTCATGGATGGTAAATATGCTATGGCATCTCACGTAAGAGCCGCAATTCAAAAATACATACATAGGTATAGATTTTGTATACTTAAAATAGTCCCACATTTGTCGACTCCAGAAACGACGGGTTTGCAGACACCCAAAACCATGTTTTTTTACATTTGCCAACTCTAGAAGCAGCGGGCTCGTGGATACCCAAAAACATTTTCCCACATTCGTCTGGCGGTATGCGCAAACAGAGCAATTGGACTCAGACAATTCACCCCCTTTCAATCCCCACACGGGTACCAAATATAATACACAACTCAAAACAACCCGACTTACTACCCGAACTCATAGACAATTCACCCCTTTCAACTTTCCACTGTTCGCACCATTATTATATCATAAAAGAAATTTAATAATACATATAATGCAAAAATTTGTAAATTCATGTTTTTCTCTAAAATGATTTTAATGCACACAATTCACTACTTCACCTTTCAATAATAATCATGGTTCCTTTAACAATCATCACCAACCCAAAGTGTATGTAAGAAAAGCATATCAATTCACACATTTCAACCTCAGTGGAATATGGAACATTAGAATTCTTTAATTCGGGGCTCCCATTTGACTAACTGATGCCATTATTCAGACGTTAGCTTCTAGTTGGCTGCAGACTCTGCAGGTCCTTCTACGCCAAAGCGTAGACTTTGAACGTGAGAGAGATGTAAACAATCCACATATATCAAGTTTTTTTTTAGGGTAATTTCTGCTTAAAATATTAAGTAAAAATGGTTTAAATAAATTTTAAAAAATAATTAATTATTTGAAAATTGAGGAAGAGATGTTTTTAGTTTCTATTTTTTAATGATCAATTTTTAATTTAGAATAAGTTACATTATACAGAATTTTTATGAATTTTGTTCTAGTAATTTTAATTTACAATAGTTTAAATAAATTTTAAAAAATAATTAATTATTTGAAAATTGAGGAAGAGATGTTTTTAGTTTCTATTTTTTAATGATCAATTTTTAATTTACAAAAAGTTACATTATACAGATTTTTTATGAATTTTGTTCTATTAATTTTAATTACATCAATAGATAACTTAAATGATACACCCTTGAAATTTATAGGAAATTCCACCATTGATTTTATTTTTTAATTATAAAAGTTAACTTATTGCACTATCAGTTAAATTGTAATGTAATCATGTGATCCTAACACAAGACTTTTCACAAAATAAAAATGTGAATTTATTTCATTTTATTCTTCTTCCCATTTCCCCGCCAATCTTCAAATAAAATGATGAGGATCTAAATTCACCAGTTCAAATGATTGTTGGCTTTAAAACTGGTTTGGTGTCACCAAATTGAGCAAGTCAAGACCTATAAGACTTTACATTTCTTTTTCTTTACTTTTCTTTTTGTACAAAAAAGTTTTGACATTTCAACCTAGTTTGATTACATGTATACAACCAAAAGTAGAAAACTAACCGTGTGTTAAGAAACCATGCATACCCAAACTCCATGTAGGCATGTTTGTTTCGCTGACTGAAGTGGGGATTGAATTGCTAGTGAGGTGCGCTTCACTTATAACTTGTTTGGTTGCCTTATTTTACATTGGACTATTAATCTAATTGGATTGTAAATATTGTACGGCAATAAGCTTAGCTTTCCCTGGAAAGGCATGGGATTGAAAAAAATAATAGTGCTGCTATTATGACATACCTAATTCTTTGGACCCCCCAATTCTCACTTTTTTTTTTTATTACGATTACACCTTAAGGTAAAATTACATTAAAGGACAATTTTTAAAGAAACACCCACCCACCAAATTAAAACAATTAGAATGGTACTCTACAATATTGTACACCTACCTCCATCCCCATCTATACGTATTGTTTACCAACCTAAACCCTAACCATATTCTTTTTCATCACCATCCTAAATTTACTTATTCATCTTCAATGGAAAAATATTTAAAACCATCTAATCAGTTAACGTTTTGTTCGGTGGTTTCAAATGTGTTCGGTATTCCGAATCAGTTAACGTTTCAAACAATCCTATTACAGACTCCGAGTTTCTACATTTGTGGTCGTTTTCACCATTCGTTGATATTTATAAAGCAATAGATGATGATGACAACAACTCTGATGAGATTGCATTGCATTGGTAAGTTTATTCATCTTGCATTTACGATTCTAAATCATTTTCGGTTTAGTACTGGTTTGCCGACTGTTAAGGTTCTGTTCAGTAATATAGTGTTGAACGGAAACATTTTGTTCGGCACTGGAATGCCGAACAGTTCAATTTTGTAGGATTTTCCTCTTATTTCTGTTTTTTCTAAGGGTTTTCCCTCTAAAACCTCCCGTAATGAGGGTTTTACTCCAAAATAAACAAAAATAATAATATGTAATAGGGAGTTGGAGATTACTTGAGAGAAGAAGAAAGAAACTATCGAAGAGATTTTCGACGAGATTTTCGACTGAGATACCATTATTCATTGTGACGAGGAGAAAGAAACCATCATTTATGTGAAAAGAAAAAGAAAGGCATAGTCGATTTGTCTTTCAATCGTTTGTTGTTCTCAATCGTCTCTCAATCATTCATCAGAAAAGAAGAAGAGAAGGTGTGCAAAATTAGGTAGGTATGTACTTGGGTGTGATGATATTATGAATATGGATAAAATTGGTATTAAATAGAGTGTTCAAAGAAATCTTATTAAAATTTAAGATTTAAGATAGGGGTTCAAAGAAATTAGGTAGGCACTAATAGGAGCCCTCAAAAACAATCCAAGGCTTAGTATGTGAAATACCAATTTTGCTCTTTAACTATTGCCTCATTCAAGGGCATTTATGGCAAAACGGAGCAGAGTTACTGTCATGGTATTATTAATTTGGTGGTGTACAAATAAATATTCTTTATCTTACATCTCTAATTTAATATCACCATACTACTAATCTACTCATTTAATCTAAAAGTACTAATAATTTTATCCAATTTGACCCGTCAAACATGACATATGATCAAATTGGGAGAGAGTTTTCTAAACCTTAGAATCAACGACTTGATCCTGGCGCAATGAGGAGGATCATTAATATGATTGTTAATTAAAGGTTTGCTTTTTTATAAAAAAAAAAAAAAAAAATTAATTGATCCTCTGATCGAATATGGAAAAGGAGTGATCTAGTTTTTTTAGTTGATAAGTTACCTTGTCATTTGTCAAATTGGTCTTAAGGTCTATATGTACTTACAATATATATGCATACAAAGTAGTTGATGATTCAAAAGGTTAATTATTGACTTAAATATCAATTGAAGAGGGTGCTTTTGTAGTGGTGGCCACCATCATTTCATGTGCCACTGCCATGTGTTTTGGATAAGAAGCTGCTGAGGCACACAGCAACTCATCCCTTGAAATGCTGCCACACATATGCACTTTATAACAAAATTCTAATGATTGAGAGGGAGCGAATAGAGTGTTTGATTTATTAAAATAAAATAAAATAAAATAAAATTTTATCAAAATATTTATTCTAAATAGAAAAAAAAATAGAATAAAATTTCATCAAAATATTCATTTTTTTATTTAATTACACTAAAATATAAGAAAAATAATGACAAGCAGGGCAACACCATCAGTACCTTGATAGGTCCAGGCCCCATCAAGGTTTGAAAAACTTATAAAACAAAAATTTCTTTAGATTATTAATATTTGATTTAATATAGTTTAATCCTATTAAAAAATTAATAGACTCCGTCAAATATGTATTTACACCCTAAGGAAAAAATATTGAGTGAATAAAAAATTTCAAATGCCAAATATCATCCATGTCTCCCACTAAGTTAATAATATTGTAATTCTTATCACAAATCAATATCATTCATTGAATGGTGATACTATTACGTAATATCACTGTTACATTTAATATTTTGTAGTTATGATTGGAAATATATCATAAATATTAATAAATAAGTATTTGTTCATTTTACTTGCAATTAGAAACCTACTATTTAAATCACTCTGTGTAGTTAATAATTTTTAAAAATAATTTCGAGTTTTTGTATTTTTTTAATCTCTAGTGAATTTTTAAAAATTTTAAATCTGCTTAATTTAGATACACTTAAAAGAAAAAAAATAATGTTTTTTAGTAAAAAATTTACCATATACACACCCAAAAAAAAAAAAAAAGGAGAGCGAAAGTAATTATCGCCTTTTTTTTTATTATAGAATTTATGAAACTCATGTGGGAAGTCATATAAAAAATAAAAAATACAAGTTTGTGAAAGTGACCCATCTATAGAAACTTCTGAAATTGCCACCGATGACAAGTACATTATAAATAGAATCATCTTTATTATTTTAAGATAATAATCATTTCATTAGAAAGTCTAAAAATTACAATTATTTCCATTCCATCTCATTCAGATAAACTAAATAAAACACAAGATTTATAATAGTATTCTACATTTCAAAAATAAATAAAGGATGAACTTGTATAATTTGAAAAGATACTTAAACTAATGATATTATATTAACCAAAGTTTCCAAAACTTTGACGGACGGTCGACTCCAGTATTAAAATGTAGTTCGACAATCGTTGTCCAGATGTCGGTGAGTTGTCCAACAAGACCAATAACCCATTCATTTTCTTTGGGCCTAGGTGGCCCAAAGGTTACACTGAACAATACCGACGGTGTTAAATATATTAATTAGTGTATCAATTAGTGTTATACTATTATTATTGGCGTCACCTATTAATTAAATTACAAATATTCAAAATTTCTAAAATTATGTCACATCATCTATTAGTATACTAATTAATATATATATATAACATTATTCGAACAATACTGGTCATGCCTAGTTTAATAATTATTCTTTTTTTTTTTTCTTCATTATATAATTATGTCACAAAACATGCATTTGTTTTTGTTTTCAGTACGTAGGGCAGACTTGAGCTCGAGTTTTGGAAGATTAAAAAGGTTCTAATAGCAATGTGAAACCGCTAAGAATCCAGATTTAGGATTTCAAAATTTGTTGATTGAGATTAAATCAAAAAACTGTGAGATTTATAAGTAAAGTGAATTTGAACCATTAATTATTATTTCTGTATAAATTTTAAATAAAAAATTATGAGTTTGTACTCTTGTTGGTAGTAACCTTCTCTTCCACTCCTCTTGAGGGTGAATTTTGTTTGAGTCAATTAATATTAAGGCTAAGTTTGGAAAGTCCCAAATAAGCCAAAAAGTTAAAAAGTTAATACTATTCACCAAAAGTCAACAATTACGACTGCACAACTCCCAATTCAAATTTTCCTCTAAAAACTAATTTTTACAATTTTTTATTACACATACAATTACGACTGCACAACTCCCAATTCAAATTTTCCTCTAAAAACTAATTTTTACAATTTTTTATTACACATTTTTTCATAAAAAGTCAAAAAGTTAACCCAAACATCCATATTTTCAACCTCACTTTTTTAGTCAAAAAAGATAAAAAAGTACACTTATTTAGTCTTCCCAAACAAGGCCTAAATTAATTACAAATATAAAAAGAAGTCTATTAAATTGAACATTTATAATTCAACAATCACTTCAATGTTATATTTGGTTTGGGGATTTGGAAATAGATTTGAAAAGAAAAAAGGAAAAGATAAGTGATATGTGAATAAAATATTTCTATATTTCACCTAATTTCATATACTTTTTTTCTTTTTCTTTTTCTTTCTAAATTTTTTTCTTAAGTCTCTCATCCAAACACAATGTAAGAAAGGCCATAATAGGAAGAAACAATATATTTGGTAGAACTTTAGAACATTAGTTCCAGGCTTTGATTTACACATGGTGTTTGTTTACGATTTTCAAAAATTAATTCCATTCACTTTTGAAAACTCTATCCAAGGCAGGAAACTTTGAGCTAACCGGTCGTCTGGTCGGTTGATCGAAACAATGCATTTTTTTATTTTTTTTTTGCAATTGATGCATGTTAATTTTTATATATTCAATAAAAAATATTTTCTAAATTTTTTAAATTTTTTTATAAGTTTTGAATAGAATTTTGAATTGTGTATTTGGTTATAAGTTGTAAGTTTTTGTATCAAATATTATATGTCACATCAAAAATTTCTCACTCAATTCAAAACTCATTCACTAAATAAATTTTTCACACTTACAATAATTTTAAAATTTACAAATTTAAAATATAACTCTATTTTTAAATTATATTTAGAAAACTCTACCAAACGCAACTAAAATTTGATGAGCCAATTGATCCCAAGAGTTGAGATGAAAGTACTTTTCCACTACACACGAGTCCATGAGCTCCATGAAATAAGAGAAAAGTTAGGAACTATGAAATTTTTTTCATAAAAATGATCATGAAAGAGTTATGATTCTTGGATTACCTTAATTGGTGTGTGATACTTTATTCTAAATGTAATCCAAAGATCACAAAAATTTCATAATTATTTTCATAAAAGATTTTTCATGATACCTAATATTACCGATGAAATAATGACTCACAAACATCAAACCCCCACGTTATGTTGCATCATGAAAGTGATATACGAGTGTCGAAAGTGAAAGGCGATGGCCTAGCTCATCAACCTAAACCACTTCCAAGTCCAATACAGGAACTGGCAGGCCCATTGGGCCTTGTAGACCATTTAGCACTCTGATCTTTGGACTTTAAAACCCAGCATTGCACAGCCGACCCAACTATCCTATCAGAGGGTGTGTCTTTGGTACAGTTTATTGGGCCTACTCATAATTTTTTCTTTTTTCTTTTTTCTTTTTTATTTTTTAATTTTGATATTTTGTGTTAAAATATTTAATGTAAATTACATTGACCTCTCTTAAGATTTTGAAAAAAAATACAGTAAATCCTACAATTTTAACATAAATATATTGATCTCTCTTTTAGTAAGGCTAAATGGATCATAACTAATGCAAATGGTGTGAACACACAAAGACAAATAATAAATAATAAATAATATATATTTTAGTATAAAATATATAACAATATCATTTTTCTACCTATTTAACTAATGAATTATTAATGGAAAAGGGATTAATTGTTATATAAACAATAAAAAAAAATACTAAGATAACACAATACAATTATGCTTAAACAGTAAAGTTTATTATATTTTTCTCAAATCTCAAGAGTGATCGATGTAATTAAACCTAACTTATAATTCAAATATAATTTTAAAAAAATTATTTTAAAAAATTGAAAGAAAATAATCTTTAACTTTGACTTGTAAACCAAATATGGTCCACAATCACATGCAGAGACCCTAGATTTTGGGAAATGGAAGACAAAGACAATGGCAAGAAAAGATTATCTGGAGTTATGGCTTTGTCTAAAGTTTGAAGTGATAAACCTTACGGTTCCACCTTGACTTGTCCCTCTGATATTGTACCCAATTTTTGATGTTCAGCCCAATGGGATCTTCATCACCATTCCATAGATAAAAATTAATGGTTCCATTTCAGAATCACTTGTCTCGCAATTCCTTTCTCTTTATTTTTAATGTATTTTTAATTATTAAATTATATTTTAAGATTTATGTTTTTTGACATTATCAAATAATCATATCCTATGACTAAAATTAGCTTGAGAAAGAGAGACAAAAATTTGAAAAGAGTGTCTTTTGTAACCTCAAACACCACTTGATAATTAAATTATTATTTTTTTCGTTTTAGTGGTTCAATGGCATAGCTTATACAATAAAAGTTAGCTATCCTACCACAAACAGCTTTATAGCACTTGGTATAACGTTAATTTGTAATAAAAAAATTAAAAAAAAAAAAAAAAACAGACCAAAAGATAGAATCTGCAAATAGGAGTGTAAATTCGGCCCGACCCACACGGACTTGGCCAGTCAGCTCTTTTGTCTATTCAGCTCTGTCAAAAACCGAGTTGGTCCAGGCCAACCCAAACTTAGGGGTAATCAGGTCTCAAGCAATCCAAGCCTAATATTTTTTCTTTTTTTTTTTTTTTATCAAAATAATTTGAAAATGACATTGGTCGTCGTGCAAGTCAAGCTTCAAATAGGGCCTCGTGCCGTGTGAGCCAAAATAGCATGGCCCAAGCCCTAAGGTTAGGTCGGGTCAATGCCAGTCGAGGTCTCGAGTAAGTTCGAGACTAACGGGTCATTTTACACTCTTATTTATAGAAATCATTTTTTAGCTTCCTATACAACTGCAATTCTTGAACAATAATAGAAGCAAAAGTTGTTTTTGATTGGAAACAAAAGATTAATCTCAAGATAGATTTAATAAAGTAAAATGATAAGACTATAGTGTAGCCTTATCTTTGTTAATCTCATGGGAAGTGAAAATAGGAATCACAAAGAGGATAAAGAAAATGCTAAGTGGTTTATTTTTCAATCCTCATTCTTGGAGTATTTTGCAATGGTAATTATTTTTGGAGCTAGGATTTTTGTCCTCAAAACATTTGTTTTTCTGTTTTTGTCTTATTACCCACAACAAGACGGAAAATCTATCCATCTCATTACTCAAAATTCATGCACAATTAACTCCACTCTTAAAACATACTCTATAACAAGGTTTTTTGAATCATAACAATTCTTTAATTAAAAAAGAAAAAAGATATTAACACTTAATAATTTACGCACTACAAAACTCTTCACCAATATACTTCCCAATCTCTATGAGTGAAGAAGTAGTTTAATATATATAAATTAGAGATAACCCTAGAAGTGTTGATTACAACTGCTTTAATATTTAAATATTTTTAGTTTAATTGACACACGCATCGCATATGTCTCTACTTCTAATCTAATATGTGAGAGTCATCAACTTCCAATTCAAATACATTTGAGTGGAATGAGGAGAGAAAAAGTTAGAGAATAAAGGAAGTCTCAACCCAACATTTATGTTTGGATTAAATAAGATAACAAGAGGTGGTGGTATTCGTGTGGAATGCACACTCCCTTCCATTTACTTAATATTATCTTTCGTTCCTCCCACTCTCTCTCTCTCTCTCTACTTTAGTGCTTTCCTCTTCACCAAACCATTTTTTTACCCAGTTTTGTTGGGGTGGGTTCTGTGGGGCCTAAATCCCATGTTTTTTTAGGTAATTTGCTCTCTCTTGAAAGCATCATCAACAACACATATGCCGGACGGCCAAAAAAATGAAAAAAAAAAAATGAAACATATATCAACCCACATGACCTTGAATTATTAAAATGTAGACCAATAAAATTGAAGGGACCTATAGAGCTAGTAGAGAGACCACCATGGAGAAAATTATAGAGAGACCACCATGGAGAAAATTATAGAAATTACAATAATAATTTTGGACCATATTTGTAGAGATATCCCTCACTAAAGGTTGTGATCTAATCTATGACTGATTTTGTATCTCAAAAAATATACATTTTTATATAAAGAAATGATATTCATACTCTTTCTTTGTCAATCATTCTTTGTAATTGTTGATATTAGAAACTTCAGGAGATTATAAGATTAGATGGTATCAAAATAATAAGTTTAGCATATATAAGATTAGATGGTGCCAAAAATTAAGTATGCAAACTATTTCTTTGTATAAATTTTTCTCTATAAGTCAACCCGTCATCACTATGAGATTATGTGGTGAAATAATTAGTGTTTCTAATATTATTGTAACGTTATTGTGACACCAAATGGTTTGAAAATTTTATTTAATAGTAATTATTAAGCAGCCCATAATGGTGGCTGTGATTAATTAAGAGTGGTAGGCTTTGACGGAAAGTGGTGAATATTTAGGTACATAGTTGTTAAAGATTATTAGCAAGTTTAGCAATAGGTTATTTTAATTAAAAAATCAAAAGTTATTATTAAAAAATTAACTATTATCTCTATTTTTTTTTATGTCTTTTTGTAAAAATTAAAAAAGTCAACTAAAATAGTATATTCCTAAAACAACTCTAAGATAATATTTGTTTATATAATATCTATTATATAAGGAAAATGTTTATAGGTTTTTAAGTACAATGTCCCAATTTATTATTATTATTATTTTGTTGTTGTTGTTGTTGTTTTACCAAGTTCAAAGGCCTCCAAATTGAATTCAACTTTGTTTGCAACATTATAATCTAATAATTCTCAAAACATCAATTAAAGGTGTTAAACTTTAGTTAGTGCAAATTAGAATATTGACTCTCCTAAACTTCACTTTTTTCTTTTTTTGAACTTCCTTCTGATTGATATTGTATGGACATAGAAAATGTGATACTTGATAATGAAGAAAACGATTCGAACCACCACGTGATCGTCATTTTCAAGATAACACCTCCAACCATTGAACAACTGAAAGTCATTCGATGCCCAAGTTAATTCTCTAATATTATAAAAATATTTAATAGACAAATTTCATACCCATGTGGTGTGATCTATTTACAACAGTGTTTTACCTAACAAATAGTCTAAGTGCTTTAGAAGTCTTTCTCAAACAATATCTAATTGTTTATAATTTATATATCTATACAATCTCATCTCACAATGAGCTTTATTTTATGTATAATACTGTTGTAGTGTTGCGCCACGTGGCAATATTAGGACCCAAATAATTCTTAATTTTTATTCTCTCTCAAAAAAGGTTTACAAAAAATTACAAGTATCGAAGCCATAACATTACCTTTAATTCAAAAAAAAGTAAATGTTGTATGTCTCTCTATCTCATCATTCACGATCACGTAATTTAAATTATTTAACTTATTTTTTTAATAAAAAATTAATTAAAATCAAATCGTATAAATGTGAGAGTGCATTAGATATATCTTCTATGGAAAGTGAGGATCCACGTACGTTGCAATTGGCAACCTATCTTTGCAAGAGAAGATAGATTGAATTGTATTTTTAGGAGAAGGACTAGTGAGCATTCCATGAACATGCATTGTTGACGTGTGGAAATTGCTTGAAAGAACAAAACAAAAAACACATACATAACCGAAGAAACATACATTAAGTTTGAAACGCTTGCTTTTTTATTTATTTGGGCTGATCATCTTATCTCATCTCTCATGTCTGCTTGTACAAATGTCATGCTTTACTCATGATGGTTTCTGGTCTGTTACAACTGCCTCAAAGTGGACACATACCCACACACACATTACTATCATCTTCAATTCTTTCTCTCTATCTTTGGTTAAAACTATTGAATAGTTTCCATTTTCACCATCACTAACTACTCTACTGTGCTAAAACACTTACCCTCTATATGCTTTCACTGTTTTTGTTTTCTTTTCTTTTTCTTCTCCATCATTATTATGTTCTTCTTTTTGAATTAATTCTTTGTTTTCTACCATTTTGATGATAGAGGGTTTTTTTTTTTTTTTTTTTTTCTTGACATATCAGTAAAAGTTCTACTCAAAACATATCCTTTTTCACAGTAACCATAAAGTGCTGTTGAAATAAGACTTTTGAAAAATTTTCTGTTTATAGTTTTCTATTTATATTTATTAAAATTTTAAGTCCCATAAACAAGTGTCTATTTTTATTTTTGAAAAATTGTAAATAGCTTATAAATTTATTAAATTCTTCGTCACAAAAAAAATTATTTTCACTTGAGAAACAAAAAATCATTCCTTACTCCTTTTTGCACCCCCTCTAGCCACCAACCTATCGAAGTGGACAATCACCTTCAGGTCTTCCAAAAATCACATTTGGCCACCACCTCCCACTGGCAGCAACCATCACTTGTCAGAAACCACCTCCAATCATCATCTCCGATCATCGACAATCACTTTCTGCCGTCACCTCTCACCAACTACTCCTTTCACTTATTTTCAAAACAAAATTTTAAATATCTGTTCACCAAATATGTTTTTGTTTTCATTTTTACCAAAAATAAACATAAACATGTATAATTTTTCTATAAACAAAAACAAAGAAACTGTAAATGTTATCAAACAACATTACAGTGCTCTGCTTTCAATTCTATGACTGATATTTATATTCTTAATGTTAATCCCATGAAGTAAGATAATTTCAACAGTGTAAAGATGTTTGTCGTATCGATAACATACACATGTATTTGTTTGCTTTACACTTTCCTTTTTTTTTTCTTTTTTTTGGCCCGGGGGGTTAATACCAAGTAAGGGCCAGTCAATTTTGGAAATCCTACAAAACTTAGTTTTATATAGGGTAAATTATATAAATAATCCCTGTAATTTATACGATATGTTAATTTGATTATTGTTGTTTTATTTGTTCGATTTTGCCCCTTAATTTAATGATTGTGTCATTTTAATCAAATAAATAACGGTTATTAAGTTTGGTAAACAGAAAGTCAAATTATGTGTCAATTTAATCCCTGTAGTTTACAAATGTGTCAATTTGATCTCTATTAAAATTAAGTAAATTAAAATAATAAGAACCAAAGTGACACATTCTGTAAACTACAAGAATCAAATTGACACATTGTGTAGACTTTTCGTCCATCAAATGTAACGACCGTTATTTATTAGACTAAAATAACACAATCGGTTAAATTAAGGAGCAAAATCGAACAAATTAAAACAAAAAAGATCAAATTGACACATCGTATAAACTATAGGAATCAATTGCATAATTTACCCATTTATATATATCACTATTAGACAGCATTGAAATTCCACACTTTTGCAGGGGAAATTATTCAATACTCCCGGAGCACCACGTGTCCATACTCCAAGCCAATCACCAATTATTTAGCCACATGTTGTTCTCCCATCCCCGACATAAATCGTGGATCCTTGCACCTCTTCACCAATCAAAACTTTATGAAACATCATGTGTCTATACTCCGATAATACTGAATAATCACCCCTTTTAAAGACTTACTTGGGTAAATGAGGTAATTCTTCATTAGATGTGTCCATTATTTTTTGCACCACATAATGCTGTCTATCAATTTCATTTCTTTATCCTCAACAAAAAAAATTTATTCGATCACTCTAATTGTCATTAGTGCCCAAACCCCACCTCTCTCCTCCACTATAATAGAATTCTCTACTATAAATACCCATCACCTTCAAGGCATGTGTCCACCACACTCCTCTACTACCTCCCTCTTCTTCTTCATCACCATCTTCTTGCTTATCAACTCTCTATCATTTTCCTTTCCATGGCTTCCAACCAAACATCTCTTCATGACGTGAAATTCTCAATCCCCATTCAAGACGTCGAGCAACAAACAACCCTAGAAATCGAAGAAAAGGATTTTATTGATTACTCCAAACGGTCCCAATGGTTACGTGCAGCGGTCCTAGGAGCCAACGATGGGTTAATTTCTACTGCCTCTTTAATGATGGGTGTTGGAGCTGTCAAGCAAGACATTAAGGCCATGATCCTCACCGGCTTTGCTGGCTTGGTGGCCGGTGCTTGTAGCATGGCTATTGGAGAGTTTGTCTCCGTCTACTCTCAACTCGATATAGAAGTGGCTCAAATGAAGAGGGACAAGAAAAGGATTGCTGTTGTTGGCGGTGGTGGAGAGAGAAAAGAAGAAGAAGAGAGAGAGGGAGAGAAGGAGAGTTTGCCTAATCCGGTGCAGGCAGCTGCAGCTTCGGCTCTTGCTTTCTCAGTTGGTGCAATGGTGCCATTGCTAGCTGCATCATTTATAAGGGAGTATAAGGTAAGAGTAGGGGTGGTAGTTGGAGCAGTGAGCTTGGCTTTGGTGGTGTTTGGGTGGTTGGGGGCTACTTTAGGAAAGGCACCAGCTGCTAGGGCTGCAATTAGGGTTTTGGTTGGAGGGTGGGTAGCTATGGCCATTACCTTTGGTTTGACAATGCTTATTGGTTCAAGTGGGCTTTAAACAACTATTGTATGTTTTAGTTTTGCTTAACGCTAAATATAAACGTATCTTTTATCGGATTTTTTTATTATTAGACATAAAATTAATAGGATCCACATTAATAAATACATGTGGAATTCATATTTTATGTCTAATGATAAAATAATCAGATAAGAATACGTTGTTGTGTAATATATATATATATACGTTGTTGTATATATTTTTGCTTGTATGTTAAGTTTTGTTTGCCCTCCTTATATGGTTTTTCTTTGTTTTGGTCAAGTGGGCTTTAACTGTCTCTACTTTTTTGATCTTTTTTCTTTTTTTGGGGTTTTTATATTGTTGAAATGCCCGTGGAAGAGCATTCCCTTTGACTGGGGTGTTTGAAAGAAAAGGAAGGGAAAAGGACGAAGAATTTTGCTTTCTTGTATCGTTTTATGTATCAAAAAAATAGAATGTTGGTGTATCTATCTCTCACAATGCATAATGGTTATAAGGCCTATTCAACAATAATATTTCATAAGTCTCAAAATAATAACTCCTTTTAAGAAATTTAATTTTTTTTGGTAGTACAATTATTATATTTAAAAAATATTAATTTTTTAAAATTAGCCTTTGATAATACATTTTTTTTTTTAAATATCAATTGTCATAATTGTACTTTTTTGTTGTTAATGAATTTAAAAGAATGGTAAAATAAGAAATTCATATTATTTTAATCCTTAATTTTTGAAAATGAACTAATATTTTAAGATAATAAAAATAAAATAATTGACTAATATTTTGAGACAGAGAGAGTATTACATGTGTATTCTTTGAAAATGAAACATGAGGATGATATTTATTTTTGACATTGTCTACCTTACATCAAATTTAAACTAACAACACATATTTTAGGGTAAATTACACTTGTCCCCTGAGATTTCTAACAAATATAAGGACATCTTCTATAGTTTTAACAATTACAATAACTTTTTTTACTTTATCTGACAATATCAATATTCTTCCATTTCGTCAAATGTATACAAATGACGTTAGTAACTTATACAAAATAATCATATTAACTTTGCTTTTGCATGCAAAAAGATAAAAATGCCCTTTATCCACAAAATTCCTAATCATATGGCTATATTCATAATAGAAATTGAATTTGTGAGAGAGACAGGGAGAGAATCGAACGATCAATGTAAAGAAACAGAATTGGGAATACTCATCCAATCATTTCAAAGTTTACCTCTTTGCACCATTTTCATCTCACCATGGCATCAAACATCCAAGTTCTCCATTTGAATATTGCTTTTGAAGGGCGCACACTCTCCAAGATAGCCTCCAAGACGATCATAAAGAGGACTCTTGTCAATCCCCTCATGGTGATAGCTCTCGCAAACATAGTAAAACACACACTGCACTATCAAACCCACCAAATTCACAATCACCATAACCCCAACCAAGAACCCACCAATCATAATCTTCACAAAAATTCCATAACCCTCACCATGAACCAACACATCTCCAAAAACCCGATAATTCACCCCGCAAATTGCCAGGTAACCGAAAACAAGCACGACCGCTATTCGGGTCCTCCCCTTTAACAACTCATAACTCTTCTCCATTGTCGCCAACCCAAAAATCGGTTCGAGTACCAAAACCACACTAGCTAAATGCCACAAAGCAGTGATGTAAACAAGAACAAGAAGAAACAGAATAAAAATCACAACTATTGAGAAAAACAGCAAAATTAGATCTGGGTATGTGATGACCCCACCACGTATAATGATTAACACTTAATTAATTAAGGAGATTTGAAATTTAATTGTCAATTATTCTAATTTAATCTGAGATTTACGAAAATTATGAAAATTGATTCATATATGATTCTATTGAGAATTTATTTTGAAATTAAAAATTGAAAGCCTAAATGGTTCAAGATAGTAGAAATGGTGAATTGAATTATTTTAATTTCGAATATCGGACCATATGAGAGTTTAATTCAATATTCAATTCAGATTTATAAAATTGAGATTTGATTAATTGGGTCCGAATTGGAATTAATTAAGTTATACAAATTAGGAATTAAGATTATTGTGGTATTCAATTGAATATGTTATTTATTAGCGAATGATGATACAGTTCGTTCCCGGTGGATGGACTGGACTGATTCAAGCTCCTCGAGCCCACGTCCGAATGACGAAGCCCACTAGATAACCTGCAAGTAAGTTCAATGGGGAACGGGGTAGTCCCCCAGCGAACCCTCCGACGAGCAAGTTAGCAAATAGAAAGGAGATTGAGTCTATTGAGAGGGATTGGAGATAGAGAACTTAACCTTCTTTTCGTCCTCGATACTTGCTTATATCCTTTGTAATCATTTCACTGTCCCTTCCAACGTGCTCCCCCCACCGAAAGCTTGTGCTGTAGCTTACCTTGTACAGGGTAAGGGGGCGCTGTTCCGACGGAGAGGTGTTGTCGTAATAAATGCTGTGATGGATTGCATTAATGGTGATGTGTTGTGGCAATAACTTTGCAGATCTTTGTCTGCTGACGTGGCCTATTCTGCACCTGCCATGTGTCCGAATATCATTAGCCCTTCATGCCTGGGCCATTCTCACCGTCTGGGCTTTACCAGTCGGGTTATGTTATGGGTCTTAAGTGATGGGCTTGGGATTGTTCTCCGTGGGCTGTAACCCTTATGGGCCTATCCATGTCAGTAGTCCCCCATTCCCGAGTGCAGCTTCAATCCAACGAAGGGAATAGTAGTGAGGGAGATGGGTCCGGCCGGCAAGGGTGACCGAGTTGGTGGACCGAGTGGAAGGGCCGATCGTGAGGTGGGCTGGCCGCGAAGGTCACCGAGCGAAAAGACCGATCGCGAGGCGTGCCGATCGCGAGGGCAGCCGAGTGGGAAGACCGATTGCGAGGTGTGCCGACTGCGAAGGCGGCCGAGCGGGAAGACCGATCGTGAGGCGTGCCGACCGCGAGGGTGGCCGAGCGGGAAGAATGATCGCGAGGCGTACCGACCGCGAGGGTGGCCGAGCGGGAAGACTGATCGCAGGGGGTGCCGACCGCAAGGGTGGCCGAGCGGGAAGACCGATCGCGCGGCGTGCCGACTGCGAGGGTGACCGAGCGGGAAGACCGATCGTGGGGGGTGCCGACCGCGAGGGTGGCCGAGCGGGACGACCGATAGCGGGGCGTACCGACCGCGAGGGTGGCCGAGCGGAAAGGCGCGGGGCTCAAAATGCGGCGTGTCATGTGATGATTTGAAGTGGAAAAGACAAGGTAAGGGCAGGAGTCAGTGCATCGTGGTCATACACGTGGCGATATCGTGAGGAGGAAGTTAGGCGTTTGGAGCAAAAATGAAACAATAAGTCATTATGGGGTTGGAAGAGGCCAAAGCAGCCTGTGTGGTCGCCGTCGAACAGCATGAAGAGGCGATGATCAACAATGAGGAGTTGGTGAGGCAGAAGGATGAGGCAGACACTAAGATTGGCATTCTGCAGAAGGAGTTGGAGGCGAGGCAAAGCAGAGATGAGAGGAGAACCTAAAGAAAGAGTTGGAGGACGGGAAGGCCAAGGTCGCTGAGATGGAGGCTCACAGAAAGAGTCGGAAACAGAAGGACCAAAGCATCCTCTCGAGAAGGCCATCCTACAAAAAGAGCCGGACGGAAAAAGGGCGAGGCGGCCTCGAAGGGCGCCTACCCCGATCTGCATTCAAAGAAGTTAATCAATTCAAAGGATCCTGAATTTCAGATAGATGGATGCCATGCCGCCAAAGAATTCTGGAAGGTGGAATTGGGCCATCAGGCCATCAAGGAGGGAGGGACGAGTCTGAAGTCATTGAGAGTTTCAGCAATGACTTCTACAAGCACCTAAATGGCTAAATCTTGGACAATGGGGTGAAAAATGTTCAAACGTAGGGCAGAGAAGCTGTTCCCAGAGCTTGACCTGAGTAGTGTGACGATTGGGGAGGATGACGTGGCCCAGACCCCCCTGGATGAAGGAATTGAAGAGGCAGACCTTGTCTCCAGTGATGAAGAGGAGTGAATTGAAGATGTGTGTACTGAAGAGTTGTTGTTTTATTTTTGTATACACATTGTATCTCTTTTCTCCTTTTTTTTTTTTTTTTTTTTTGACGTACTGTAGTGGACTGATGTACATATTTTTGAATAAATGAAATTTCAATTTTATTTCGCAATTAAGTATGTTTACTCATGTCTGAAATAGATGAAGACTGGTGACAGAAACTGGTGATAATAGCTGGGTAAGGCTAGGGACGCCTAAATATAGAATGAAATTGAATTCGCAATAATACAGAGTTAAGTTAGAAATTCCACGTTGTATAGTGAAACTGAATGTGTAATAATGTAAAGTGCAAGAAATTCAACATAGATCAGAGTTGGAGTATTGAACTTGTGATGGAGTTGTGTGTTGGTGTTCATCGTGCTATTGAGGAAGTAATCTGATTGGTGAAGAAAAAGTGCAAGGAAGTCTCTGGGACTTTAACTAAGCAAAGGGTGGTATAAAAATGTTGACCTCAAATTGTGACTAAGTGTGTTATTAAGGGTAAATTGAAGCTTGAGGCTTGCACGCATGTATGTATTTGGAAGTTTTGAGGTTGTAAGTGCATAATGCCTCACATGCAATGTTTGAAAGATTTAGCTCATTTGAGCTTGTTGCAAAGCTTGTTTTGCATTGGTTAAGCGTGTCACTTAATGATAAATGTGTATCTTGATTGCTAGAACTATGTGTCTTGTTCATGTCTTGCGGAGTTTTTAGAATCATCACAATGATGGCATTCCATTTGGTTGAGGTGATCATGGTGCTCAGTCTAACTGAGACTTTGGAAGTGCTCAGTCTGGCTGAGACTTTTGAAGTGCTCGGTCTGGCTGAGGCTTTTGAAGTGCTTAGTCTGGCTGAGACTTTAAAGTAAAGTGCTTTCGAAGTACTGGCCCGCCGAGGCTTTTGAGGTGCTCAGTCTGGCTGAGGCTTTTGAAGTGCTCAGTCTGGCTGAGGCTTTTGAAGTGCTCAGTCTGGCTGAGGCTTTGGAAGTGCTCGGTCTGGCCGAGGCTTTTGAGGTGCTCAGTCTGGCTGAGGCTTTTGAAGTGCTCAGTCTGGCTGAGGCTTTTGAAGTGCTCAGTCTGGCTGAGGCTTTTGAGGTGCTCAGTCTGGCTGAGGCTTTTGAAGTGCTCGGTTTGGCCGAGGCTTTTAAGGTGCTCAGTCTGGCTGAGGTTTTTGAAATGCTCAGTCTGGCCGAGGCTTTTGCGGTGCTCAGTCTGGCTAAGGCTTACTGGAGCTAAAACGTCATTGAGACACCATGTAGATGACTGAGATATACAAATGTTAATAAATTACACTGCACAAAAAGGATGATAGGAATGTTCGAGCATGTAACTTTTCGAAAAGAAAATACAACAATTGAACAACTCAAAAGTAATAGTTTATTGAAAATAACGTTTCAAGTGTTCGGCGTTCCAGGGGTGCGGGAGGTCTCGACCTTCCAGATCCTGAAGCCGGTAAGTGCTTGGACGTGGTCTGGCTTTCACAATATAAGGTCCCTCCCATTTGGCTACCAATTTACCCTCAGTCAGATTCTTGGTGGCAAGGGTTGCTTCTCTCAACACTAGGTCCCCAACAGCGAATTCCCTTGGTCGGACCTTGCGGTTGTAGTGGGTTCTCATTTTTTGTTGGTATGAGGCCAGTCGGACAGCAGTGATCTCCCTGAGTTCTTCAATTAGGTCTAGGTCCGCTCGACGGAGTGCTTCAGTGAGCGCTGGATCCAAATGTAAAACCTGGGGTTGGCATCGACTTTCATCGAATAACCGCCAACAGCCGTATGTTAGGCGGAAGGGGGTTTCCCCGGTAGGAGTCCGAACTGTAGTTCGGTAGGCCCAAAGTACATTCGGTAGTTCCTCGGCCCAGAGTCCCTAGCAGCTTCCAGCTTAGTCTTGATGATCTTCAGAAGAGAACAATTGGTGACCTCAACTTGGCCATTGGCTTGGGGATGACCGGGAGAGGAGAAACATGGTTGGATCTGGAGGTCTGCACAGAACTTTTTGTATCTGGCGTTGTCGAACTGTTTGCTGTTGTCTGACACGATGGCCTGAGGGATGCCAAACCTGCAAACGATTGACTGCCAGATGAACTTGGTTGTGTTCCGTTCGGTGATGGTGGCAAGGGGTTCTGCCTCGACCCACTTGGTGAAGTAATCAATGGCAACAACCGCGAACTTGGTCTGGCCTCGGCCGGTGGGAAGCGGACCGATTAGGTCGATCCCCCATTTGGCGAACGGGTACAGGCTGCAGAGTGTAATCAGTTCAGTGGGAGGAGCATGGGGGATGTTGGCGAAGCGCTCACTTGTCGCATTTGAGGACAAAATCGGTGGCATCTTGGTTGAGAGTCGGCCAAAAATAACCAATACGGAGTATTTTGTGAGCCAAAGACCTGCCACCCGAATGATTGCCACAAATTCCCTCATGGATTTCTTGCATTACATAGGTTACTTGGGTTGAGTTGAGGCATCGCAGATATGGCCGTGAAAAACCACGTTTGTACAAGATACTATTGACCAGGACGTAGTTAGACGACCGAGCCCTGACCTTGGCGACCTGCTGTTGGTCATTTGGGAGTTCTCCTGTTGTCAAAAAGAGAGTGATGTCGGATGCCCAGGGGATGGGTTCATTTTGGAGGAACTGCACCTCGTGCGGGGCAGGTGAGATGGCCGGATGAGTTAGGTATTCGAGGCGACTCGTGGTCGAGGTCGATCGATGCAGATGTCAACTGAGCCATCTCATCAGCTTTGGAGTTGTCCGCCCGAGGTATGTGCTTGATCTGGAAAGTATTGAAGAGGCGAACAAGAGGGAGTGCCATGTCCCTGTAGGCCCTCATTGTGCCATCCTTGGCATCGAATTCCCCCGTAATCTGACCGACGACGAGCTGTGAGTCACTGAACACTCGGATGTGGCTGACACCAATATCTTTGGCCAGACAGAGTCTTGCTATCAATGCTTCATATTCGGCCTCGTTGTTGCTGGCCTCAAACAAGAGACGGAAAGCACATTTGAAATAACCCCCCTCCGGGGAGGTGAGGATGAGGCCCACCCCACTATCTTCCCTCCGGGATGACCCGTCGACGTTGAGAGTCCAAGAATGGGGGTCTTCTGGGTCAGCAGGGGTCGGTGAGGGCAGAGAGATAGTGGTTGGGGTAGGGTTGGTGAATTCCAGGATGAAGTCGGCTATGGCTCTCCCCTTGATTCTGGCGAGACGGTAGGAGATGTCAAACCGCCGAGTTCCATCGACCATCAGATAAGTCGACCAGAAAGCTCTGGTTGCTGCATGACCTTCTTCAGGGGTTGGTCGGTGAGGACCACTATAGAATGGGCCTGGAAGTAAGGACGAAGTCGTCTAGAGGCGATGACCAAGGCCAGGGACAACTTTTCTAGCAATGGGTAATTCTGCTCCGCTCCCCTAAGAGCTCGACTGATGTAGTAGACCGGCCGCTGGACTGAGCCGTCTTTCCTGATAAGAGCTGCACTGACGGTGGTGTTCAATACTGCTAAGTAGAGGAAGAGGGGCTCGCCCATGATTGCTTGTGAAAGAAGGGGGAGATTGGCCATACATTGCTTTAACTGCTGAAAAGCCTCTTCGGATTCAGTTGTCCATTCAAAAGTTTGCCGAAGGACTTTGAAGAATGGTAGGCATTTATCTGTTGCGCAGGAAATGAAGCGGTTGAGAGCCGCCACTCTGCCAGTGAGTCTTTGAACTTCTTTGACAGTTTTGGGTGACTGCATCTCAATCAAGGCCTTGATCTTCTTAGGGTTGGCTTCGATCCCGCATTGACTGACCATAAAACTCAAGAACTTTCCAAATCCTACGCCAAAGGCGCACTTCTCAGGGTTGAGCTTCATCTGATACTTGCGAAGGGTGGCAAAGGTCTCACGTAGGTCGGTCAGATGGTTAGTGGAGAGTTTACTCTTGACTAGCATGTCGTCCGCATATACTTCCATGTTCCGACCGATCTGATCTTGGAAAATAGCATTGACTAATCGTTGATAGGTGGCCCCAGCATTCTTTAGTCCGAACGGCATTACACGGTAGTGATAGGTACCTCGGTCGGTAATGAAGGATGTGTGTTCTCGATTGGATGGGTGCATCATGATTTGGTTGTACCAAGAGAAAGCATCCATGAAGCTGAGCATTTGGTAACCGGCCGTGGCGTCGACCAGCAAATCGATGCGGGGGAGTGGATAGCTATCTTTGGGGCAAGCTCGGTTCAGGTCAGAGTAATCAACGCACAGTCGTCACTTGCCATTGTGCTTACGGACTAGAACCACATTGGACAGCCACTTAGGATAGTCTATATTTTGGATGAATTGGGCCTCAAGAAGTTTGTCGACCTCTGCGGCTATAAGAGTATTGCGCTCCGGGTGGAAGATGCGTTGTTTCTGGCGGTAAGGTTTGAAATGGGGTTCGATGCTGAGGCGGTGAGTTATGAAGGAGGGGTCGATGCCTGGCATGTCTGAATGGGTCCAGGCAAATACGTCATTGTGCTCGGTCAGGAGGGCAGTGAGGTCAGACTTGGCTTGGGGGGACAACTGACTGCCGATCTTGGCAGTTTTCATTGGATTAGTGGGGTCGATGGGAACCTCAACGAGCTCCTCAACAGGTTCTCCCCTGATCAGCTCATCTTCGTCTCGGATATCAAGTCTTTCAATAATCATGGCCTCCTTCAGTTTAACTTCCTTGAGTGAGGTGACATAGCATTCTCTGGCCACGGTTTGTTCCCCCCTCACTGTTCCGACTCCGAGATCAGTAGGAAACTTGATGGCCAGGTGATAGGTGGAGGTAATCGCTTGGAAGGCGTTGAGGGCCGTGCGACCAAGGATGATGTTGTAAGCAGAGGGGCAATCGACAACAAGAAAGGTGAGCAACTTCGTGGTTTGTCGTGGGTATTCTCCAATGGTGATGGGGAGGTCAATGGAGCCGATGGAAGTCACCCGGTCGCCAATGAAACCAACCAAAGAGGTTTGGAGGGGAGACAAACTTTCCTCTCCGATCTTGAGCTAGTGGAAGCAGTTAAGGAATATGATATCTGAAGAGCTTCCATTGTCGATGAGAACTCGTCTGACCTTATAGTTTGAGAGGATGGCGAAAATGACAAGAGGATCATCATGAGGATAACGGATGCCTGTACAGTCGGCGTCCGTGAAGGTGATGGGCTCTGTCCACTACTTGGGCTGTTTGGGGGGTCGGTCTACCGTGGTGACTGCCTTGTCTGAGCCCTATCATATGTTTCTAAGTTCTGCCTTCTGAGCTGAGCGAGATGGTCCCCCACAAGCAAGACCACCTGAAATAACTCTAATTTCACCAACTGGTGGAGGTGGATTACCTTGTGGCCGAGGTTGCTGGGGAGGTCGATCATGGCCTGATTTGTTGGTTAAGCCGCCGTGGGGTGCGTCGTCGGCGATTGTCTCTGTGGGGTTCGGTTCTTTGCCTTTGCTGAGGGCGGGTGTCTGTGAACCGGCTTAGACGCCCCTGGCGAATGAGGGTCTCCACCTGATCTTTGAGGTTGATGCGCTGCCGGGCATGTTATGGCCATGGTCCTGGTGGAAACGGCAATATTTGGACTGGTCTTTCCGGTTGGAAGGGTTCCGTAGAGAGGGAGGCCATTTGAGGGGGTAGTCCCGTTGGATCTGGTTGAGGACATGTTCAATGGAGAATTGAGGAGTGTATACCGCTCGAACTGACCGGGAGGTCGGACTGGCGCCGACCCGTCTGCACGAGAGGGTCGGTCAGTATAGCGGGGTGTTTGGCTATGATACTAGGCGTTTCTGGGTTCTGGGTCTTTTCTCTTTTCTCTGGGGGTCGGGTTTTTAGCTGTTAGATCCTGCCGAGCGGCTAGTGAATCTTCGGCATTCATGTATTTTTGGGCTTTGGAGAGTAGGACAGCCATTGAGGTGGGGGGGTTTTTAGAGAGGGAGAAAAGGAAATCGGATGACCGTAGACCGGCCATGAAAGCTGTGAGGATGACCTTGTCGTCATTTTCTGCGACTTGCAGCGCTTTGGTGTTGAAGCGAAATCTAAGGCATGATGATTCCTCTGACCGATTTAATATTGAGGAGTTGGGTTGCGAGGCGTCGCTGGCGCTGGGCTCCGATAAAATGGCTCAGGAAAGAGTCACTGAGATGTTGAAAGGTGGAGACAGAGTCTGGTGGTAATCGCTAAACCACGTACCAGCCGACCCTTCAAAGGTCACGAGAAAAGCTCGGCACATGATCTCGTCTGGGAAGGCATGGAGAATCATGAGGGTGCGGTAGGTCTCCAGATGGTCGACCGGGTCTGTCATACCGTCAAAGGAGTCGATGGAGGGCATTTTAAACTTGGCGGGCAGAGGTTTGTCTCGGATGGAGGCGACAAATTGTGAGTTTGCCGTAGTGGAGGGCTTATGCTGGATGTTCTGCATAACCCCTTGGAGCTGGAGTTTCATGGCGCGGAGTTCAGCATCTCAAAGGGGAATGTTGTCACCACCAGAGGGAAATAAGTGTTGGATGCTGCTGGCCTCTCCCTCGGGGGCTGGTGCTATGACCGATGGGTGTGGGGGTGGAGGTGGTGGATTTATATGTGAGTGAGGGGGTTGCAAACCTCCCAAGTTAAGCGGATTGGGTTGTGGGGCAGTATGGCCCGGAGTTCATTCTGGGTTGGGTAGAATATCTCGAGGTTGTGGTGGAGGAATGGGGAGGGTTCCTTGGAGTAAAGCGTTTATCAAGGCCTGGTTTTGCTCGGCCATACAATTAATGTTGTTGGTAAGCTCGGTGAAATACTGTGGTGGGTTGTTTGGATTGGGAGGGTCGGTTTGGTGGTCGACAGCATTATGGTGGGAAGCCATGGATCTAGTCGTGACCATACACCTTGATGGATGAGATGAAAAGGTTCTTTGGAACAGGTCCCCAAGAATGAACACAACTGGCGCACGGACAAACCAATTCCCACAGACGATGCCAACTGATGATACAGTTCGTTCCCGGTGGATGGACTGGACTGATCCAAGCTCCTCGAGCCCACGTCCGAATGATGAAGCCCACTAGATGACCTGCAAGTAAGTTCAATGGGGAACAGGGTAGTCCCCCAACGAACCCTCCGACGAGCAAGTTAGCAAATAGAAAGGAGATGGAGTCTATTGAGAGGGATTGAAGATAGAGAACTTAACCTTCTTCTTGTCTTCGATACTTGCTTATATCCTTTAATAATCATTTCACTGTCCCTTCCGACGTGCTCCCCTCACCGAAAGCCTATGCTGTAGCTTACCTTGTACAGGGTAAGGGGACGCTGTTCCGACAGAGAGGTGTTGTCATAATAAATGTTGTGATAGATTGCATTAATGGTGATGTGTTGTGGCAATAACTTTGCAGATCTTTGTCTGCTGACGTGGCCTGTTCTGCACCTGCCATGTGTCCGAATATCATTAGCCCTTCATGCTCAGTTGGCCTCCAGCTGTCCGAGCTTTACCAGCCGGGTTATGTTATGGGTCTTAAGTGATGGGCTTGGGGTTGTTCACCGTGGGCTGTAGCCCTTATGGGCCTATCCATGTCAGCGAAGATTTTGGAGTTTAATCTGAAATTAAAGGCCTTAATGATTTAAGAAACTAATATTGAGGATGAAAATAAGTTTAATTTAATATTTGGAGTTTTTTGAAAGTTTGATTAAAAATTTGATTCAAAATGATAAATTTAAATATAATTAATTGGGGTCTAATAGAAGTCAAATTAAACAAATTAAATTATGTGGGACTTGTGATTAGTTATGATTAATTTAATTATGATCAAGATTAAGTAAAATTAAGGAGTGATTAATTAAGTTAATAGATAATTAGTGATTAATCTAATTCTACTCAATTAATTAACATTGTTTGTGTATATTAAAGATGGTCCTAGAGAGTGTGAGAGATGTCAATGAGTTCAATTATATGTATTAGTGCTTGTGCTGGAGCCCATTCATTCATTTGTTGCCTAAGACGCTAGAGGTAGAGAGAGAGAACCGAGATAGAGAGAGAGAACAGAGAGAATTCAATTCTTTTGTTGAAAAAGAACCCTTGTTATTGGAAATAATGAAGCAAGCTCAAGTGAAAAACTAAAGAAATAACAGAAGAAGTTATAGAAAGTCAAAAATTGAGAAAGAGGCTCAAGAAGTCAACACCATTAGGTAAATATTTATCTTAATTTTTATAGATAATTTAGTTAAAAGCTGAAGTTAAGAAAGTTATGGAATCATTCTCATGATTTTTGTAAGAAATTGGGTTTTAAGCAAGAATTAAGTTAGGTTCATGGTTGTAGAAATTAATTTGAAAATTAATTATTTTGGGTTTTGATTTTGATTATTAACCCATGCATGTAATGTAATTTAAGAGTTTGACTCAAATTAAACATATTTTGAAACATCTATGATTATAATTAAATTGAGGTTAAAAATTGAGTTAAGTTTAAGATTAAGGAAATAAGTTTGAAAAGTAGTTAGTTTAAGTTTGATTTTGTCATTCTTCATAAATTTGAAACTCAACCTTACATGCATCATGGAATTTTAAGGTTTTAAGATTTTAATTCATATTTTATGAGTTTGAATTTGGATTTGATATGAGGAAAATTAATAAAAATCTAAATTAGAACAATTCAAGATTTTAATTATGGTTTGAGCTTGATTATGTAAAATTTGTTGGATTTTGATAAATGTTTCATGCATGCAAATAATTTTCTAAAAAGTTTATAACTTTAATTTCATGTTTTAAAGGAAAATAGAAAGAGCTTGAAGTTAATTTTATGTAATTAAAAAGAAAATGAGGAATTGGAGGTATGTTCAAATTTATGTTAATTAATTTATAAAGTAATCACTTTGGGTTTGAATTTAGTTGTCTCAACATGAAATTGAGTTTCAATTGTACATGCATCATGAATGTTTAAGAGTTTTGGAAGATCAATTTATGTTTTAGAATTTATGGGTTTGAAATTGGGCTTGATATGAAGAAAATGAATTAAATTTAAATTTGGACAAATATGAAAATATATTGCAATTTAAATTTGAGAATCAAAAATTAATTTGAATTTGATTTTGATTTAATTTTATACATGCAAATATTTTGTAAAAGGTCCTTATAGATTCAATTTTAAGTTTCATGAAATAAAGAAAGAATTGAAAGATAATTTTTTTTTAAAAGTGAAATCCAAGATTTAAATGTGAATTAAAATTATGGAATTTTGAAATATAAGTGGAATTAACTTTAAATAAATGTATTTGGGAATGTTTTTGCATATTCAAGTGAGTAATGCGTGAATTTAGAACCTTGGTAATGTGTTTTGAATTGTAAACAATATTCTGAAAAACCCAGAATTCGTCACCATCGCTCGAGCGAAGAAGCTGTCGCTCATGCGTAGAATACAAGCAGTATTTTTGCAGATCAAGGGGTCCACTCGAGCGACCAATGTTGCACTCGAGCGAAGAGTCTTGTTTCAAAAAAATTTAAAAAATCGTTTCATATTTCAATTTCCATTCTTCTTTACTTCCAAGCATTCTCATGCAAGAATTATGACTCAACAAGATTAATAAACTACCAATCAACATAAATTAGTTGGTTAAAGAATAAGTCATTGACTTAGTGATAATTGATTAAGAAGCCAAGTAAGAAATTGGTTTATTTAGAAAAGAATAATTTAGTAATGAAAGAATATGTGAAAGGAGAACCCGATTCATTTGAATAAAGAAAGAATAAGCGTAGTAGACCTTTAGATTATTTAAACAGAAGACAAGAAAAGTCAAGTTTAATCAAGGAATTAATATTGTGTTTCAATGTGTATATGTTATATGTTTGTGTAGGTCACGCGCTATCGTTTACCTGATATATCTAATTTGTCTGCATTATCTGATCTGTTAATGGAGCCATCTGTGAGTAATAACTCTGTAAAGTCATTTTTAACTTTAATTATTTTCTAATGATATGAAATGATCAATTCTCTAAAATGCTATGTTTTGAATGAATAAATGATTGTCTAAATTTCTGAAATGTATTTGTGGCGTCCTTAACATCATATGATATCTGTCCCTTTTATGGGTCATCGGAATGCCTTTATGGCCATCCCTTCATGGGTCATTGGAATGCCTTTATGGTCGTCCCTTTATGAGAGTCGGAAACGTCTCTGTGCACATGAGTCATTGGAATGCCTTCAAGGTTGTCCCTTGATGGGTCATCGAATCTGTTAGCGCTAATGGATGTACCACGTATGATCATATACAAAATCTGAATATGAAAACGAATATGAACATGTACAATAATATGTTTTTGATTTGGAATCTGAATATGCATAAGACTTTGTTTTTTATAAGAATCTGTTTCTGATATAAAATCTGATTTCTGAATTTAATATAGACATCATTCATTAAAATCTTTACTCTGTTATTATTTACTATGTTCCAGTTCACTGTATTATTTATGTATGTAGGTGATCAGGCGTGTGACTAAGCCTAGAGCTTGTGCCTAGATTTTGTTTTGTCAGCCAACATATGTGCCTCCCGTGGAGGTTCTGGATATGTCTAGTGGTTATGGCTAAATGCAAAAAGTTCAAGTTTTGTTTCCTTGTTTGGTTAAGCAAGTCTTTGCTTATTTTGTAAATAGGGTTAAGTCCCTTTTTGTCTCATCTGTATATATATGATGACGTAAGAATGATACGTAAATATGTATATAAACATTTTAAAATTTTTCCATCTTATATAAATCTACACAGCTCAATGGATGTTGTATATTTGTTATTTGCTTCCGCTAGCACCTAACATTATGTTAATCTATCTCGGAGGCTGTAGACAGCGCCCGCAAGGGACCTCGCTACCGCTACAGTTCGAACTCCCCTGTTTTGTTTGTTGCGGTTCTTAATCTGAACCAAAGAGTCCAACTCTGGCAAATTGTTTGAGAAAACAGATTTTTTGAAAAGTAGTGCCAAACATGGACTGCTTTGCCAGATACAGAGTCGCCACCTAAATATTTTTAAAATGGGAAATTTAGGAAACCCTGACTCGGTCAAGGCCACGTGGTCCGCTATCACCAAAGTTGTCTTGGCTCGGAGCTTGGGTACAATCGGAAAGTCACTATGAGCACCCCTTTCGCCTCGATTCAAGACCGCCTCTACTAACCGTGATATCCGATTTTGAAAACATTACATGCTCTTATTCCAATTATTAGCCTATAATTACTATGTTATGCGCGCAGCAAACAAGTATAGACTAGACTGCCTAATTTGGAAATAAACATTGCATATCCGTTCGTTTTGAAAGTGCTTTGGAATTTGCTACTCACAAGTAGGCTAAAACACGGATTTCAACAAGTTTTCCAACTCAAGCAATCCAACCTCCACCCACAGGCATTCAAACAGTTTATCTCATATAAGCATTTAGCCACATGGTAATCATACTGTCATGTTAACATTCACACGCATGCAAGATGATAAAGCATAAATACTCACATTGTACTCCGTGCCAAAAAAGAAACCAGTTAGCAAACATGCATGCCCTAGTTCATGTTAGGATGACTAATGCATCGCATACAGGATGTGATTAGGATAGGCTCGGCTAACCCTAAAATGGCATGTGAAATGCAATCATTTGATGCACGTATTCAAGTTGGATTTGAAGATGCAATGCGGTTGTATGATGTACCGAGCCCGGTGCATGTCAACAAATGCATGGATGCACGCATGCATTGCATAAGGTATGCTAAAATAAACATGCCCTAATCTACCATCATAAGCGGGTAAATAAAAGGGAAGAAATACGTGGGGGTTGGAAGACATGCACACCACTCACCTACACTTATTACAGATTTGCCCTCGCTCGGAGGGACCAAGAGAATAATACAATTAATTAACTACGCAAGCTAATTAAATATTACAAATTAATTAAATTAACAAATTAATTAATCTAAGAAAAAAAACAGTAAACCGCCTCGGGGCGAGGGCTCAATGCATGCGCGCTCGGATTCCGCCGAATTGCAATCGCCGCCATGCCTAGCTCGCTCGCTTTTTCTGCTTTGCTCTTCTAAAATTGCCAAAGTCTCGAATGCCTCTCAGATCGAGGATCCCACCGCTAAGTAAAATGATCACCGGCAAGTGAATTTGTGGTCACGCACAAAATGAATCCACGCCATCTATTGATCACGGTCGGCACTAAATATTGCAATGACAATAAATTCCTCTGAATCAGAACTCCCAAAGCAGAGAGGGCAAAACTTGCATGGCAATGCAATTCAAGCTATTTATTCACCAAACAAGTCCCTTATCATGTTTGCGACTCAAAGGGGCATACGTCTCGATTCGCGGGCCACCAATCACGCATTTTCATGCATGATGGCCTAAAGAATCAAGTGTGCACTTTAATTTCAAATGAAATGCAAACCAAATAACCCAATAAAGGGAGCTTAACCTCTATCACACTCACTTCAAGAGGCTAAGCATGCATGTTCATGCAAGGTAATCCTAAGCATGTGAAGCTAGGTATGTAACATGGCAATGCAAGTAAACATTGTATGTTAGGCATGCGACCAAGACAAAGAGTGTCGGCTGGCAATATATATTGCCGGTGGCAACAAAAACCAGCCGGTGGCCTCTAGCTAGTGCCGGTGGTGTGTGGGGATGCCTCACAAGGCATTCCCTGCCCCTCCAAGGCAAAACACAAGTGTTTGGTGCAAAATCAGACACAAAACAGTCAAGTTCGGAGATCCTGAGGCAAGACGCGTAGCCGAGAACTCCGGGAACTCCAAACAAACACAAACATGAATAATCACCGAGTGTTCAAGCCGTCACGTCCTAGTCTTGAGGACGGTCAAAAATGGGGTGTCTATAGCTTGCCCTCTTTGTAACTCGAAAGTCATAACAATGACGGAGTGAATGTCAAAGCCCGAGACGACCCATTTTTGACAAGGTCAAGACTTGGACAAACATGCAAGACAAACAAGGTATCTTTCGAAGGCGGGGCAAATGCAACCGAAAATGCAAGAAGCCGAGCATAACTTATGATCATGCAAAGAAAGTCAGAACGCTAACACATGCAACAGTTATAAGCTAGCATACACCAGACTACACTACAATGCAGAAAGGATGTAAGAGAATTATGTAATTCTCAATACGTCTCACTCGGAGGATACAATACCTGAGCGGCTCGTCCGGTTGCACCGGCCTCAAATGAACCGTAGATACAATATCGTGCCTGAAAAGAAAACAAACTTAACAGGTACAATGTTGTTAGCAACATTCATGACAAAGCAATCGAAAGTGCGTGACAACGCAAGTCGAGCATAAAGAAATGGTAGGATTGAACACATGTGAGTAAAGCAATGCACGCATGCACGCAATGTGTATATAAAGGAACTTGAACACATATTAGTAAAGCAATACACACGTGCACGCAATGTGTATGAAAAAGGAACTTGAACACATATCAGTAAAGCAATGCACACGTGCATGCAATGTGTGTAAAAAGGAACTTGAACACATATCAGTAAAGCAATGCACACATGCACGCAATGTGTATAAAAAGGAACTTGAACACATATCAGTAAAGCAATGCACACGTGCACGCAATGTGTATAAAGGAACTTGAACACATATCAGTAAAGCAATGCACACGTGCACGCAATGTGTATAAAGGAACTTGAACACATATCTGTAAAGCAATGCACACGTGCATGCAATGTGTATAAAAAGGAACTTGAACACATATCAGTAAAGTAATGCACACGTGCACGCAATGTGTATAAAAAGGAACTTGAACACATATCAGTAAAGCAATGCACACATGCACGCAATGTGTATAAAAAGGAGGATGTAAGACAATGCAAATGAGGCACGCATGCTGATGCAAATGAGGCACGCATGCTAATGAAAGTGAGGCACACGTACCGATGCAAATGAGGCATACGTGCCGATGAGAATGAGGCACACGTGCCGATGAAGATAGGACATATATGCCAATGGAAATGGGGAGGCACACGTGCCGATGAAAATGGAGCACGCGTGCCAACAAGAATGAGGCACACATGCCGATGAGAATGAGGCACACGTGCCGATGACAACAGGGCACACGTGCCAATAAAAACGAGGCACACGTGCCAATGAAGATGGGGGCACACGTGCCCATGCAAGTGAGGAGGCACACGTGCCGATGACGACGGGGCACACGTGCCGACGAAAACGAGGCACACGTGCCAATGCAAAACGAGGCACATGTGCCTATGCAAAACGAGGCACATGTGCCTATGAAAACGAGAAATGATGCAAGTGTGACACGCATGCCACATGGAATGGAAAATGATATAAACGATGCTTAATGAAACAAATGAGACACGCATGCCTCATAAGAATGTAAAATGATGTAAGTGTGACACACATGCCACACGGAATGTAAAACAACGCAAGTGTGACACGCATGCCACACGAAATGTAAAACAATGCAAGTGTGACACACATGCCACACGAAATATAAAACAATGCCGCAGGACACGATGCCACACGAAATGTAAAACAACGCAAATGAACTCGTGTGCGCGACAACGTACGTTCTTTCTTTTTTAAATGCATGATAATGCAAAACAAGGAGATGCACGACAACACGAATGATGTGCGAGGTGATGTATGTATTGAGGTGCATGACAATGCATGACAACGCTTGTAATAAAATGCATGACAATGCATGAGGGATATGTATGACGGCGCGACGCAACGCACCGTACTATATGATGCATGCATGCAACGCACGCGGGGCAACTTTTGAATCTTGTAAATGGCAAAAGGATACAAAAGGATACAACATTGCATGAATTTGAGTGCCACGCACAGAAGACACAGTCCGAGGTCAAAACGAAGGCCGGTTGAGCGTCGGAGATACACTTTCTTGCACTTTCTTGGGCCATGAAGACCAGAAACCACTCATATTGCCTAAACAAGGCTGTGGAAACATCACCGGCTGGGCTAGGAGGCCACCGGCTGCCCACCGACTGAAAATAAATTCTATCGGCACAATATTCTGCCGGCCGACACAAAATGTTGCCGACCGACAAAAAGTTACTGAGTCGGGACAGATTTGACTTTTCGCCTCGGGTCTTTTAAAATAGGGTTTCTAAACCCTATTCTTCACTTTCACTCTAGCCGAAAATCACACCCTCTCCCTCTAGGGCCTTTTTCTCTCCTCATTTCCTCATTTCTTTGCGTTCTCGCGCCTTTTCCGTCGTTCGATTCGCGAAGTTCATCGCGTTTCAAACATTTTCGACCGATTGAAATTTCATTTCGGCGCTCCCTTTGCCATTTTCACCTTTTTAGGACTTGTTCCCCTCGATTTCCTCTTCATTTCTGTGCCTTTTCACATCCCGACCCTTTCCGACCATTTTCCACCCTCCCGGGGGTTGACTTTTCAGTTGACTCTTCGTATTCCGACCCTATCTTCATTCCTCGACCATTTTCCCATCATTCTCGATATGGCCGACGGCATTCCACGCGGTGGGACTCCCTCGGATCACGAGATGGATCCCGAGGTCGAGCTCCTCTTGTTGAGCGAGCGCCCTTTCGACCCGGCAACCTACCGGCCGGCGATTCACGTCCTACCACCCGACGGACTACGCCAGTTCAGGAGCTTCGATATGGCGTTGGATCCTGAGCTCTTGCTACGCGAGCCTATCTCCCACCTATCCTCCGGCGCTTCCGAGGTAACTTTCTTTCTCTGCTTTACTTTCCGCGGTGTAAAATGTTTAACTGCCGATTATCATAACTGGCTGCATTCTTTAATTGCTTAGTTCTGATACACTGATATACTGTATATTGTAGTTGATTACAAACACGTTTGCAGCTGATTATCTGTTTAAGGCTCACACGCGCACACACTGCACTAGCCTTGAACCACTCAAACCACGGCACACACCGTATTTCACTACAAACACCGACACCCGATACCTGTCTGAATTTAAAAATATGCACGCATGCCACATTTGCACCAAGCCACTCAAATACACTGACGCATCATATGTTGTAGTTCACCGTAAATACACCGGCACCCGGTATCTGTTTGAATCTGAAAAACTTGCACGCATGCCGAATTTGCGCTAGACCACACAAACACGCTGACGCATCATATGTTATAGTTCACTGTAAGCCCACCAGCGCCCGGTATCTATTTGAATCTGATAAACTTGCTCACATGCCAAATTTATACCGAACCACTCAAACACGTTGACGCATCACATGTTGTAGTTCACTGTAAGCCCACCGGCGCCCGGTATCTGTTTGAATCTGATAAACTTGCACGCATGCCAAATTTGCACTGAACCACTCAAACACGTTGACGCATCACATGTTGTAGTTCACTGTAAGCCTACTGGCGCCCGGTATCTGTTTGAATCTGATAAACTTGCACGCATGCCAAATTTGCACTGAACCACTCAAACACGTTGACGCATCACATGTTGTAGTTCGCTATAAACACACCGGCATCCGGTATCTGTCTGCATCTGAAAATATGCACGCATGCCAAATTTGCGCTGATTTACTGTTTCTTCAAAACTGTACATTTTATATTGCTTCGCAATTATTTGTTTGAAAACAGGGAGACTCTCATACCATCCGCGGGTATGGGAATACTGTCGCTCGCGAGTGGTACGCCGAGCTTCCCGACGCAGTTCGCCGCATCGTAGACCAGGCTGGCTTTGGCGCCTTTTGCAGGGGACTCTCCCGGCTTACGACATGCAGACCTCTCCTCGCCGCTCTGGTGGAGAGGTGGTGGGACACCACCGATTCGTTTCATTTGTCGTGACGGGACATGACGATGACCCTTATGACTTCTCGATGCTCACCAAGATCGGTAGGGGTGATCCGATCCCTTCGACATCGACATGGATGAGTGGACCGCTCAGTTCTACTTACTTGGCGCAACCGCGCTTTCGCGTCCGGCTTCGTCTGCAGACTCGGTTCGAGGTGCGCCCGGTCCAGCCCTCCTCGTTGATGCAGCTCGATGACCCCAGAGGCCGTGGATAGATACGCACACGGCTTCCTCATGTTCCTATTTGGGACGACCATCTTTGCCGACCCGGCGAACACAAAGGCTCTTCGCTTTCTCAAGACCTGGTAGATGTCAGAGACATCTTACATTATGACTGGGGTGGCGCCGCTCTGGCCACCCTTTATGGATATATGAGCTCAGCCTCCCGTGGCAGCGGGCAGTTGCTCGGGGGTTACTAGCGTGCTTGGGAGGTACATTTCTATTTTTTGCCTTTCCTTTCAGTTCTATATTTTCTGTACTTTGCACACTACACACACTGTAGTCTGCTTTACACTTGTCAGATAATCGTATACACACGGCACACACATACCCCGCTTAATCGATCAGACATCGCCACATCGTACACTCGCACAATACAATCGCACAACACCGCTCGCTATTTCGCCTTCTATTCTCAGATTCGCTTTATTTGATAAATGTACTGGTATTTATCTTGCAGTTGTGGGTTTACGCCTACTTTCCTAGGCTCGCTCCTGTACCCGATGCAAAGACCCTCCGTCGCCCCTTTTCACGCCGCTTTGACGGAGATGCACCCGAGGCCGCGGAGACATTCACTTCTTCCGATACATTGACACCATCACCCCGCCGAGGTATGTTTTACTTGCGCTTCATTTAGGTTTCGCTTTTCCACTACATATTTCAATAACAAGAGGTAACAAATCAGATTTCAATTTGAGATCACTGGCGTCGTGGCTCCATCGCCGGCCGATGATGAGAGGATCGGTCACGCGGTCGATGAAACCTCACGTTACAGATTCTCGCTGAGGGCTTTGCATCGGGCTTGGTACTGGTGAGCGCTTTGCGCTGCACTTAGGCTTACCTGAGCAGATAGTCCCGGTGCACCCTCCTGAGCACATGTGGGATACAGAGAGGTTCAGTGCCGAGCTGATGGCGGACTACACCATCGGCTGGGAGGCAGACGATTTCTGAGGCGAGGGTGATTACTCAGAGTACGTCCGGACCTTTATTATGCGACCTCTGAGCGGCGGCCACCGAACAGAGAGAAAGAGACCTGCGGCGCCAGCGGCTGGAGCGGGAGCAGGGCCGAGGGGAGCGCCGAGGAGGTTCGAGTCCGTGGCGAGGTGGGGTTCGATGGGCGAGGATCCGGTTCGTTTCGCGCTTCATTGACTTTCCGAGGCAGGATGGGCGACCTACCAGATCCCTTTGCTCCTCCACGGCCGACCACGAGCTTGTCGGTGTCCCCGACTTGCCTCCTATGTATTATCGCATTTTTGTACTATTTCATTTCAGTTTATTTGATATTCCACAGAATATTGATGCATCTGATACTTTTGCAGGCGTCTTCTGGGTACACCCGGCAGTCATTGGAGATGAATGCCTCCATGATGGGGATGCTACAGCGGACATTCGACCTCCTAGCCCTCTACAGCATTCCGGTATGTTCTTCCTGACCACAGCCTCAAACCATATACAAACTGCTTTACATAATCTGATGCATAACACAACAATTAATGAACTGCGCTCGACATCCGACATCAGACTCACATTAATCAGATTCTCAGATCGATTCATCGCTCACCAGATTCACGCGATCAGACATACATTGCATCCTCTGACCGATAACCGCTCACGGCATTCACAGATCAGACTCATACATCGATTCTCGTGACCGATTCATCGCTTTATGGCATTCACACATCAGACTATACATTGCATTCTCGTGACCGATTCACCGGTTACGATGATTCGATGTATTTGCCTTTCTTGCTTTTTTCAGCCTCCCTTCCCGATTCCTCCGATGGGTGGCGCTCCGACTGGACCTCCCCTTTCTACCCGAGATGGCAGAGTGTATCCTCGCACCAGAGGAGGGCGCACTTATGTCGGGAGCAGCTTGCGGGCTCCATTTCCGGATGATGAGTCTGAGGCGGAGACAGAGGCGGAGGAGACCGGTGATGGCTCGGACTCGAGCTCAGGCGGCGATGCCCCTGGTGGTGCCCCTGTTGATGACGCTCCTGGACCTTCGTCCGGGAAGAGGACCAGGACAGATTGACGGTCCCGGAGCCATTTTGACATTTGATACAGATTTTGCTGTTTTCTTTTCCTTTTCCCTTTTTTTTTGCATTTTTCCCTTTTGGTTAGTAGCTAGGGTACTTTTGTACTGCCACAAGCAGATTTTGTTTCCCAAAACTTATGTACTTGAAAAGATGATATGAAATGAAGCAAACTTTTTGTCTAAAAAAGTGTTTACATTCGTGTATATTTCATACCTTGCACTGTATTGCATCATATTACACCTCAAATGTAAATGATCTTGATCTGTTGTCTGAAAATTGAGCACTTGCACCATGATAATCGGATAACCAACCAACTAACAGCAAACAACTCATACAAACTACTACTCAAATCAATAATACAAATTATACCCTACTTGGGATTGATCTCATGACCCATAATACAAGATTTTCGGTTCATTCTGCACACAGGAAACCCTGAACAAATGGCCCAATCTGACAAGACGGATCACAAAAACTGACACGGTCGCAGTTGAAACACAGTCGGATGTCCCGAATTTTCTTTTTTTCTTCTTTTACTTCGCACGAATGTAAAGAGTGGCACAACATTCTGAGCACAAACGATTTTTGAAAAAAAGAAGGGTTTTCCATTAGTGTATCGAGCCTAGCACCGAACACAACGAGACAGACTCAAACAAAGAAACAAAAGGCACACAACCTAAAAGAACGAGACATGCTCGAAAAAGACTCAAAGCTAAAATCGAGACCGACAGGTCAAAAGAAATGACACACGGACACGTTTACGAAAAGACCTCAGATCTGGAGGAGCCAATTCCTCCGGGTATTATTCCCCATCCTTTCTGATTTGTGATACTTACATCACTCGGCCCTTATGCTTGGTTTTTCTCTCAAAACCCTTTTCTCGCTTCTCTCTCCGCTTACACCTCTCTATTCTTTATTCTCTCATTTTTTATCCCTCCCCAGGGTGGTTGATAGGTAAACGAGAGGTTGTGGGTTCACGCCCAACACTGTTAGCTCACGGCTATTTCTTCTGGCGGATGGAGTGCCTTTCCGGCGAGTATGTTGACGGGGGAAAGACAGAAGACCTGACTCAATTGTGCCCCTAGTTCGTCACTTTGACCATTTTTGTTTTTTTTTAAAACAGCTTTGATCAAGAACGAGAGTCGGATTAACACACTTATTCGATTTTTGATTTGAAAATCATGTGAATCAGGCTGTGAGCACTGAAAATTCTCCTTTTTGGGTCCAAACATGGTCCAATTTTGAAAATAAAACAATTTTCGAGAAAATAAGTCAACCTCAGTGAAAATTTTCAAAAACTATTTTTGCAAACAGTCAATGCTCAAACGAGCACGGAACTTACCCTCAAGATATGCAACCTCGGATCGGAGGCAATGGAAAATTGCCCCTGACTTAAAGGGGGATAAGGCAACGGAAAGTTGCCCCTGGTTTGGACGGTAACTCAGGGCAACCTATGGCACTGTATGGCAACGGAAGGTTGCCCCTTGTTTGGATGATGCCGCGGCATTCTGTAAACCAGTCCTCGTTGATGACGATCGGACCCTCGGACGCGGAGGAGACGAAGATGGTTTGAATCAATATATGGACACAGTCACCTGGAAGGTGTTGGTGGTTGGACTTCAAGATGAAGTTAGTCACGTAATTCCAGGTTGCTGCAATCAAGACATTGGATTCGGAGGAGGCAAAAGTGATCAAAACCATGACATGGACTGAGACGCTATGGAAGCGTTGGGGCTGGACTTCAAGATGAAGTTGCCTACGTATCCCAAACATGGGAATCAAGCCTTACGTAGTTCCGGTTAAGGTACACTCGGGTATTTTAACCTTCCCTGTTTAGGCTCTAACTTTTGCCAAGGTGCCCAATATGGGTTTTCGACCTTGCGAGCTATGTTTTTCTTTTTCTTTCTTTTTCTTTTCTTTTACATTTTCATTTCTTTTCTTTCTTTTCTTTTGCTATTCTTTGTTATTTTCTTTTCTTTTTGCTTCTTTTTTCGTATCTTTCTTTTTTTCTTTTTCTTTGCTCCAACTTTTGCCTGGGCCGCCCTTCCGGGTTTTCGGCCCAGCGAGCCTCTCAAAGGTAAAAGTGTAGCAAGCCCATGTCAAATGGTTTTGAGATTGAAACCTTTCTGTGTCCAGGAGAATGACCGTTGTGTTGATTTGCAGAAAAGTCCATCACGGCTACTTCATGAGCCTTGCCTAGTAGGATTTGATCTTCTTGATCTGGCTTTGGTGCCTCTTGCTCGAGGGCTGCTTCAAAATGGGCCACACAGGCGTTTCATGGCACTGAATGTTTTGAACGGATTCCAGTTTGCAACAGATAAATTGAATCTTGAGACCGAGAGTGATCCTGGGCTACACAATCTCAAGAGCGATTCCACACAGGTCTTCGCAAAACTGCGCGAAACATTTTGTTTTTGAAAGTTTTTAGGAAAGCGACAAATCATTCGCGTTGAAGATAGTGTGGAACCAGTCTGGATCAGACCAGGATCCTTCTCAGTACTCATGCCGACAAGCATGATTTCATTCATTAAAAGCTTAGTAGGCCTCTCTTTCTCTCAAAATGATCAAAATTTTACAAAATCCGAGGAATTACTTCCTCTTCGTTTTCATCACCGCAGTGTTCGAAAAGGGGTTTTATGAAAAGCTTAGGTCATTACGACGATGTTTAAGGCACAAGAGAGTAGGCGAAATGTACTGTCGTTCCATTCACATCTTCTGGCACGGCTAACTCAAATAGCAACAAATACGGAACGTGATAGCCACAGCTCTTTCATTCAGATTCTCTGATTGCGACTGGCTTCTCAACCGAGACAGACTCAAAATAAAAACGAAGGAAGTAATTATAAAGCAAAACGGTGTTCAAGGCAACAACCCCGGAATCATCTGGTATTCTATACAAGAGGGACTGACTCATTACAACAAGACAGACCCTGTAAGCAAAAAGACTGACTCAATACAGAGAGACAGACTCAAGACAAAACAAAAGACTAACTCGACACCCGAGCCAGAATTTACAAAATTAACATTAACAGATGCCCAAAAATGCGTGCCAAACGCCACATCCAAAAATGCGCCAGACACTGCCCGCAGGCGGTTCACCTTCTGATTACATACTCACAGTATCTGTGTCCTCAAAATCCAATAACTGGGTGGTGACGGACTTTGCTGAGGTGGGGGGGAGGATAACCTCGTTGTCAATCAAATCTTGCACCTCGTGCCGGAGGCGGAAACAATTGTCGGTAGCATGGCGCCCATCACGGTGGTACGCCTGATCTTGGCGGTCATGAGTATCAGAGAGATTCTTCGGGAGAGGCCGAGGCTCCAGGGGTTTAAGGTGTCCCCTCTCGGCAAGGATTTGAAGTGCCTTGGACAATGGCATGTAGAGAGCATGGAAGACCCTACGCCCTCGGGGCAGGTACTTTGGAGCCTGAGCACTCTTGCTAGATGCACTAGCGAACGGATCGGCGAGTGCGGCCTTGGATTTCTGATCCTTTCCGGATGCAAGGTTGGGAGCGAGAAGAACTGTTTTGGCATGACGGGGCCTATCCCGATTCTCTGATTGATCGATTGCCCTCGGTGAGTGGGGAAAGCATCCTCCACAGCTTTTGACATAACTGCAGATATCTGTTACTTGTTCATTCCCCCGACTTTCAAAGCCTCTACTGCCCACAGCAGTTGTTCGATAGGGTCGGCATCTGCCTTCATCTTGCCTTTGTCTCTGGCCTCAGCCTAATCTAGAGTTTGGTTTGATGCGTTGTTGTCATAGCTGGAGGCCATCTCCGGTTGGCTGAGTTCAATTATAATTCGTCCCAGTAGCGGGGGCTCCTGGGGTATAAAGCCTCCAACATATGGTGCAGCTGGTGGCGAAACAGACATTCCATATGTGAGATCCGCCACGGATCTTTGAAGATCACCTATCATTCCCACTAGTTCAAATGTAGTAGGCTCGCGAGCCTGATATAGTTGAGGGGTCCAAATTGGGTATGCGGCAGGTGACCTGGGCGGATGCGGCATATCAATATTAGCCTCACCCTGTGGGGTGATTCCTTGACTCAACGCGGCCGTCATGACCACGATCTCTTCTGAATTCTGCGTCATGTTCAGTCCTGCCTCAGCAAGGAGAAGACACTAGCTGTTCTGGATCGACCCTCTGAATCTCTGAACTGAAACGGAAAACAAGCAGTATTTCAGCCCCAAACAGATCAAACACGGGTGTAGCCGAACAACTGCACTCTACTACTGATCACTGTTCCTCAGAATCACTGCTCAAAACTGAACTGATACCCGCAGACATAACTGATTCTTGACAACACTGATACTAGTGCCCTCAGGCCTGATGCTCAGACTTTGCAAACTGATATATGCGTTCCCTGCAGAGATACACTCTAAAAGCACATAGCAGGTAAAAGAGAGCCAATACACCCCTATGTTGGGGTAGGGTTTCCCTGTCCTATTTTGTCAGGAGCTAGGGTTTCACTACGCACCTGTGGCTTCAAACAACCTATATCAGGTAAGCAGCCTGTCCTAGTTTGGAATGGTCACTACGGATCCGAATATGCACTAGGTCGAATGGTCAAAAAGGGTGGCCCGGTAAAACCGGGGTTTGTGTTCTATCTTGGCGAGCTCGCAACCGATCGACCTTATGGTCATGTCTTGACAAGACAAGCCTCCAAGAAACCACTCAGAATAGCAGATGGCCAACACGGTGTCCTAGGCGCACCAATGCACATGCAATGCAAAGAAACACATAAGTGTAGTCAAACAGATATCACGAGTTAGTCAAGCTCTCTAAACTCCCGGTTGGAGTCGCCAGAATGAACAATACCATGAGGACCTCGCTACGCTTCTGATTCGGACTCCTGTTTTTTGTTTGTTGTTCTTAATCTGAACCAAAGAGTCCAACTCTGGTAAATCGTTTGAGAAAACAGATTTTTTGAAAAGTAGTGCCAAACATGGACTGCTTTGCCAGATACAGAGTCGCCACCTAAATATTTTTAAAATGAGAAATTTAGGAAACCCTGACTCGGTGCCGAAGGCCACGTGTCCGTCATCACCAAAGTTGTCTTGGCTCGAGAGCTTGGGTACGATCGGAGAAGGTCAGCTATGAGCACCCCCTTTCGCCCGGTCCGAAGACCGGCCTCTACTAACCGTGATATCCGATTTTGAAAACATTACATCCTCTTATTCCAATTATTAGCCTAGAATTACTATGTTATGCGCGCAGCAAACAAGTATAGACTAGACTGCCTAATTTGGAAATAAACATTGCATATCCGTTCGTTTTGAAAGTGCTTTGGAATTTGCTACTCGCAAGTAGGCTAAAACACGGATTTCAACGAGTTTTCCAACTCAAGCAATCCAACCTCCACCCACAGGCATTCAAACAGTTTATCTCATATAAGCATTTAGCCACATGGTAATCATACTGTCATGTTAACATTCACACGCATGCGAGATGCTAAAGCATAAATACTCACATTGTACTCCGTGCCAAAACAGAAACCAGTTAGCAAACATACATGCCCTAGTTCATGTTAGGATGACTAATGCATCGCATACAGGATGTGATTAGGATAGGCTCGGCTAACCCTAAAATGGCATGTGAAATGCAATCATTTGATGCACGTATTCAAGTTGGATTTGAAGATGCAATGCAGTTGTATGATGTACCGAGCCCGGTGCATGTCAACAAATGCATGGATGCACGCATGCATTATATAAGGTATGCTAAAATAAACGTGCCCTAATCTACCATCATAAGCGGGTAAATAAAAGGGAAGAAAGACGTGGGGGTTGGAAGACATGCACACCACTCACCCACACTTATTACAGATTTGCCCTCGCTAGGAGGGACCAAGAGAATAATACAAATTAATTAACTACGCAAGCTAATTAAATATTACAAATTAATTAAATTAACAAATTAATTAATCTAAGAAAAAAAACAGTAAACCGCCTCGGGGCGAGGGCTCAATGCATGCGCGCTCGGATTCCGCTCGGAATTGCATTGCCATGCCTAGCCTGCCTCTGTTTTTCCTGCTTTGCTCTTCTAAAAATTGCCAAAGTCTCATAAATGCCTCTCAAGATACTGAGGGATCCCACCAGCTAAGTAAAATGATCACCGGCAGTGAATTTGTGGTCACCGGTACAAAATGAATCCACCGGCCATCTATTGACTGCCGGTCGGCACTAAATACTGCCAGCCGGCAATAAATTCCTACAGAACCTGCAACTCACAGCAGCAAAGGGCAAAACTTGCATGGCAATGCAATTCAAGCTATTTATGCACCAAACAAGTCCCTTATCATGTTTGCGACTCAAAGGGGCATACGTCTCGATTCGCGGGCCACCAATCACGCATTTCCATGCATGATGGCCTAAAAAATCAAGTGTGCACTTTAATTTCAAATGAAATGCAAACCAAATAACCCAATAAAGGGAGCTTAACCTCTATCACACTCACTTCAAGAGGCTAAGCATGCATGTTCATGCAAGGTAATCCTAAGCATGTGAAGCTAGGTATGTAACATGGCAATGCAAGTAAACATTGTATGTTAGGCATGCGACCAAGACAAACGATCATGCAAGGCATGGAACAAGCATGCAAACATATCAAACATGCAAAGAGCAACATGTTGAGAACAATGTATAGCATGCAACATCATGCAAATAGGACCAAGTATGTGACAACATACAAAGTAAGCATGCTACAACACATGGAGGAATGGACTTAAACTCGATTAGGCAGCCTCAAACAAGCCTAAAACAGTGGCCAAAATGCCCACACATGGAGGCTAAACACACACACATATGTGCACATATAATGGTCCAAAACTTAAGCATTAAACTAGCAATTTTCAAGCACACTTGAAAGGGGATATCATGGACAACTAGCATGCAATATAAGCTCTAAAAATCATGCTAGAATGTGGTGCCAAACCTACGCAAATGAAGCAAACATAAGCATGTAAGTGTGGCCCAAGTATTTAAGGCAAGCCAAGAGGCATTGAACTACACTTGACAAGACCTAACATGGCAAGAATTAAGCAACTAAAATCAGAGTTTTAGCACACAAAATCAAGCCCAAAGGACTACTTAGATGGCATCTAAGTGGCTCAAATTCAAAAGCATGCACAATGGTCAAGACATAGGGCATACAACGCATGCTCTTAAAGCAACAAAGAGGCAACTAAGGCAAGCATATGAGCATGCCAAAGGGACTGAAATTACATGTTGGGTGGTTCCAAACCACCAAAATGATGCAAGCAACACATACTACACGTTCACATACTTGAGGCATACAAGCCCGACAAGCTACAAATGCAAAGAAGATATACTAAACATGCCAAAATCGATCCAAACAACTATGGGCAGACCTAAAGCATGGCAAAATAAGCACAAAACAATCATAAGTCTAAGCCTAAAACATGCTCAAATAAAGGCTAACAACCTAAGGCATGTTAAGGGATCAAGGCGGCATTACATGGTAGGTATGCTAAACATGCATGGTGTACCAAAACCAAAACACAACATGATTATATTATGGCATAATAAGCATGAAATGCAGCCTAGAAATTATCAACACACACTTGAACAAAGGCTTCCTTAAGAGACCAAAAATAGTCCCTTTCAAGGACAACAAGGAGAGGGGGTGGCCCTCCCCTTTTGGAGACTTCAAGGCACTATCTCCACCACTGAAATCCCTCGAGATTTCAGTGGTGAAGAGGCCCAAACACCAAAGTCTCGAAACTTGCACAAAATAGCACAAAAAGAGGCCTTACAAGGCCTAAAAGGGGTCAAACTTCCCCAAAGCACAAAACAATCTTAATAAACTATCAAGAGGGCCTAAAAACAGAACTTTTTGTATTAAACACTAAACACAAAAATATCTCTAAGATAGGTAGAAATAGGATGCAAAAATGGGATAAAAAGGACTAGTTTCTTACCCTTGTTGACCTTCTTCACAAAGGGTGCTCTTGGTGCCTCCTTAAGCTCCAATCCAGTCAAAAATATCAAGAACAAGCCCTTAGAACCTCAGTAGCCCAAGGAAGGTGAAGCACTAGGTGCTTGTGTGCAATAGTATGAACTAAAACACACACAAAAGTAATATAGAGATAGGATATGTATTGAACCCTAACCCTAAAACTAGAGCTTCCTCTGTATTTTCTAAGCAAAGAGCTCTAATTTTTCTAACCCTTGAGCAAGGGAGAGAAGGCCTCCTCTTATAGAGGAGGCAATCTTGTAATGCTTAGCAAGTAAGCAAACAAGAGGGGCATCCCTCCATACACGTGTATGGAGGGAAAGCAAATGCCAGCCAGCTGTTTCAAAATATCTGAAAAAGCATATGAACAGTAGTCGGCTAGCCAAAAATGTCATTTTGACAAAAATGACTACCGACCAGCAACAAAGAGTACCAGCCGACAATATATATTGCCGGTGGCAACAAAAACCAGCCAGTGGCCTCTAGCTAGTGCCGGTGGTGTGTGGGGATGCCTCACAAGGCATTCCCTGCCCCTCTAAGGCAAAACACAAGTGTTTGGCGCAAAACCAGATACAAAACAGTCGAGTTCGGAGATCCTGAGGCAAGGCACGTAGCCGAGAACTCCGGGAACTCCAAACAAACACAAACATGGATAATCACCGAGTGTTCAAGCGGTGACGTCCAAGTCTTGAGGACGGTCAAAAATGGGGTGTCTACAGAGGCCTTCGGTAATCCCAGGATTACTGGCCGGTTACGATACTAAACCTACAAAAGGGGGTTTGGATCATGACGGGGTATCTACAGTTATAACAAAGAGAAAATCGACAAACACAATGTTGTAGATGATTATGATTAGAGAAACCCATAAGTAGGTGATAAAGAGTCGCCGAAAAATGCAGGAAATGGTGGTGATGGTGGAAGAGAAAGAGAAGGGCTTGGAGGTATAGAGAGAGGCGATAGTGAAAACTATGGCGGCGGTGGAGATGAGAGAGAAAGATGAAGTAGAAGAAGTAGAAGATGAAGAGCTTGGTCCATTGAGAGAAGTGAGAACCAGTTGGGGAGTCGATTTGGGTGAAAGGAGGATGAGTGGAGAGAAAGTGAGCTACGATTGCAAAGGAGAGAGGGAAAATTAGGGTTAGGGTTAGAGTTAGGAAGTAGAAGGTTTTGGGGGATTATTTAGGGATTGAGGTTAATTCTCTCAAGATGTCTGATATGGAAAAGAATTGGAGTTCCTCAGGAGATAGATCCATGGTGGTTTATACAAATTGTTGTGTATATATGTATTTATTTCTCTGGAAATGTATCTGTATCGATTTATTTATATATTTTTATGTTTAACAAAACTAAAAATTAATTACAAAAATTAATAAATTTTATAGACATATAAAAGTTAGGGAAAATTATTTATAAGTCCTATTAGGAGAACTTATGATATATGAAGTCCTGTGTAATTTCTTATAGAGTTTCAAGTTCTATTTAAATAGGAATGTATTCCACAAGATCATATAAGTTGTAAATAAATGGTATTAATATACTATTATATCCTATAGTGGCAAAACCATATATAGGAAATTGAATATTACCATAGATTATATCTATATAAATGTGAATTTGAATTTCAAAATAAATGAACAAGCAACATTTTCAAATTCAATTTAAAAAATCAAAAACCTAGTAAGTTTGCGAAACGTAACGTGACATGTACGTAAACACTGAATACAACAACGTCACAATACAAATTCAAAGAAAAAATACAACCGAACGTAACACGCACAAAACATGACAACATTACAGATGTGAGTTAACATTACAACCTAAATGTAACATCATTGGAGGCTAATGAAAGTATGCCAATGTATGGATGTACCATTTTACAATGCGAATGTTTTTTTTGCATTTGAATGTCGCATTTGATATGGTCACGTTACGTTACGTTTATGTAGGTGTTACGTTACGCTTCGCAAACTTAATGTGTTTTTAATTTTGTTAATTGAATGTGAAAATGTTACTGGTTTATGAAAAATGGTACATCCATATATTGGCACACATTCTTTCGCATCTAATAACATTACATTTATGTTGTAATGTTAACCCACATCTGCAATATTGTCATATTTTGTGCGTGTTACGTTCGGTTGTATTTTTTCTTTGAAATTGTGTTGTGACATTATTGTATTCAATATTTATGTACATGTCACGTTACGTTTCGCAAACTTATTAGGTTTTTGATTTTTTAAATTGAATGTGAAAATGTTGTTGGTTTATGAAAAATGATACATCCATACATTAGTACACTTTCATTAGCCTCCAATGATGTTATATTTAGGTTGTAATAATGTTGTCATGTTTTGTGCGTGTTACATTCGGTTATATTTTTTCTTTAAAATTGTGTTGTGACGTTATTATATTCAATATTTATGTACGTGTCACGTTACGTTTCGCAAACTTATTAGGTTTTTGATTTTTTAAATTGAATGTGAAAATGTTGCTTGTTCGTATATTTTGAAATTCAAATTCACATTCATATAGATATAATCTATGGTAATATTCAATTCCCTATGTATAGTTTTGCCATTATTTATGATATTAACAACTAATATTGAGAGTAAATGTGTATTTTGAAATTCAAATTCACATTCATATAAATATGATATATGGTAACATTCAATTTCTTATATATGGTTTTGCCATTATTTATGATATTAACAACTAATATTGAGGATAAATGTGTCAACAAACTTCCTACAGGACTTATGGGAACATAAGTTTTTTAGTAGGACCATATGTAGCATAAGTCTCCCTAATACGACTTACAAATAATTTTCTCTAAAAGTTATTTCATTTAAATAATTTTTTATTTTTATTCTTTTTCATTTAAATAAATAATTTTTAAAAAGCTATTTTTATTCTTCTTCATTTTTATAGATGGGTTAAGGACACTTGAGGGCATTATAAGCATTTTAGTGTTTAACTTTAATGACATCAGTAGATTTTGTGAAGTGTGTAAAAGACAATTAAAAAATGAGAAAATATTGATAGTGTCAGGTAAATTATGAGAGGTTACTGTAAATATTAAAATCACAAAGGAAGTCCCTATATTTGTTAAAACCTCAAGAGAAATAAGTATAATTTACCCTATATTTTATTTATAATTTCAAGCATCCACACACAAATGAATAATTTTGAATTTGTTGTATACCTACTAACTATTACTAATTATTAAGTATTCTAGAACTACTTAATAATCATCCCAACTTGATTAGCAAATTAATGGTACCACTCACCATAGCTTGGCCAAATATTTGACACAAACATTATGATAGTGTTTGGTTAAGTTTTCCAATCATGATTTGTATCAAAAAATTTTAAAAATCTTTTCAGAATTTATAATCAAATAATTTTCAAAACTCTTTTCAAAAATTTATAATCAAATTCTTTTTAAAACTCTATATTAAAAAAAATTCAAAAAAAATGTTTTCTTATTTTGTTCTTTAAAGCTATTTTTTATTTTTTATTTTTTTGAATTTTTTGAAAAAAAATATTTTATTATTTTTTTAAGTATTAGCCAAATAATTTTTTATGATTTAAATATATATGGTAAATCCAATTTTTTTTAAATTTAAAAAATATTAAAATAAAAAATAAAAAATATATATTTAAAATAAAAAAATAAAATATTTAAATATTTAAAAAATATATTTTAAATGTTTTTAAAAAAATACAACGCACAAATATAGTAAATACATAAAAAAAAATAAAAAAATATTTACCCTAAAAAAATAAAATTAAGAAGATATTTAAATATTTTTAAAAAAATAAACCCAAAACAATTTTAAAATTCATAACTAAACAAATTTTCTCTTTTCAAAATTAATTTCTAAAATTTATCTTTCGAAACACAACTCAAAACTCATTTTAAAAACTAAACAAAACGAAGCCGTACTTTCTAACCAAGGTTCTCTTTTCAAATCAATTGGTTTCATTTGAAAACATGTTATTTTAATAACTTTTTAACTATAATATGAGGTAAAAAAAAATTAATATGTTTGAGATTATTTTTTGACTTTTTACCTAAAAATGTGTAAAAAATAAAGAGAAAAAGAAATTTTTGACTTTTTGATATAAGTTATTGATTTTTTAATTTTTTTATTAATTTTTTAATTTTTAAATTAAAATATTAAGTTGTCAAACGATAAGTTAGGAACAAATTAGTAATACAAGAGACAACATCTATCTGTGGAGTGCCCTGCTGAATTTTGGATGAAAGACTAGCGACACAAATCAACTTATCAACCAGATCAAAAGTAACTACTTATAGAGAAAGGCTGAAAAGGAAAATAAAAGATAAAGCGATCAAGACTTATATATATTTATCATCTCAAAAAATGGCTTCTGACTTTGAATCCCAATCAACTTTTTGTTGGGTTGCAATGCAACGGATGAGCCACAGCTACGGCAGTGGTGTCAGTTGACACCACTGAGTTGAGAAATGCTTTTGGATTGTATGTAGATTTTGTCTAAAACTTTTGGAGATTTTACAAGCTGACCCAGTAGAATAAGGAAACATTCAAAAAACAAAAAAAAAAAAAAAAATTTATGAGCTTCAGAAATTGACCCCCAATGGAATTAGAAAATATGTATAAGGAAATAAAAGTATTGTTTAGGTCATTAAAATGAAAGTAGAATGGAATGAAATAGAACAGTTATTTCTTAATTTTCTTATAAAATAATTATTTTTTTATAATAGTAAATGATAATACTATTTGCAATTTATTTTCATCATTTTTTAATGAATTAAACATGACAAAAAAACATTTTAATGAAATGATTATTTTCATTCTATTTTTATTCTAATTAACCAAACATTGAAAATGACTCATCAAGATTGTAGCAACCAGCATACATCGCAATTTTCATTATTTTATGTCAACTCTTCTGGTCACCGTCTTTAAAGTAAATATAAAAACAACCAGAAAAAACTTGACAATGGTTTACACCTGGAAGATTTGCAAAGTTAACCTGATTCAAGCATTTGGAGAAGATTTGTTTAGCAAAAAGTGTTTGCTGGATTTTTGTGAAAGCAATAATAAGAGGTTTTTTTTTAAAAAAATTATTTTTGTTGATGAGATTGACAATATATATAAAGAAAATTTATTTATAAATCTTATCTTGAGTAATGATAATACATTTAGCCTCAAGAATTTTCGTATAATTAGTTCTATTGATTTTGAAAATGTAAATTTAATATATTATTTGGAATTGAATTACGGTTATACCTTTATTTCTATTATGTTTCCTTTCATTTTTCTTTTGTGCTAAAAAGGTAAGGTACATAATTTATAAGAATTAAATTTAGGATTAATTTTTATATGGAAATCTTTTTTATTTGAAAAATATTTCAAAATGAGTACAAAAATGACTTGAAATATGGGATATTTCAAACATTTCAAAAGGATGTGTTCTTCAAACATTTCAAAATAAGTTCAAAAACTCCTTAGTAAACTTTAGACAAGTATATAATTTTAAACTGTAACACTCTAATATAATATTCAAATGTAACACTCCAATGTAACACTTTGAAAAAAAATCTTTAGTATACTTTTCTCAAATGTAACATTCCAAAAAAACTCCTTGGTATAACACTCCAATGTAACACAAAAAAATTCATTAGTGTTCCTAAACGTAACATTCTAATGTAATACTAAAAAAAAAAAAAAGATGTGAGATTCATTCCAAAAAGAGTACAAAAATTCGTTAGTAAGCTTTGAATAAATGTATAATTTTCAAACTGTGAGTGTTACGTTTGAAAAAAGTACATTAAATAGTTTTTTAGTATTTTTTTATATGTTACATTGGAGTGTCACGTTTGAGATTACATTGGTTGGAGTGTCACGTTTAGGCAAAATACACTAAGTAGTTTTTTTTTATGTTTAAAAAAAATACACTAAGGAGAAAAAAGTACACTAAAGAGTTTTTTTTTGAATTTTTCATTGTTATATTTGGAAAAAATACACTAAAATTTTTTTTTGAGTGTTACGTTGTTACGTTTGGAGAGTTTTTTTGGAGTGTTACGTTATTACGTTTGGAAAAAATACACCAATGAGTTTTTTAGTGTGTTACATCGGAGTGTTACGTTATTAGAGTGTTACGTTGAAATGTTACGTTTTTGTTCATAAAGTGGGATTGTTTCATGAGAAGGGAAAATTCAAAACTTCTATGGTGTAAATTGTCCAAATGTATAATTTTATATTTAGAGAAACTCACTTTTATCCTTAAAAAATTAAATTCAAACTACTCTTTTGTGTAATTTCCTCTTTAATAAAACATTTGGGTTCATAAAAAAATAAATAAATAATAAAAAAGACTAAATAGTTCACAATATCCCATTTTAAGATTTATATATATATTTAATGTATTATGTGAAAGTTGATTTTTAATAAATTGTGTGAAGGTAAAAAAATTTGCATAATTACGTTGATGATGACTAGTTGGATGACCCATTTATATGAAATTTTTTACTATGCCACTGCAACGAAGTACTTGTATTTATCAACATCAGTTGTGATTCGGAGCTCGAATGAGCTGTCCCAAATCTGCCCCGAATCGTTTTCGTCTTCTTTTTTTTTTTTTTTCTTTTTTTTCTTTTTTTTTTCCAGACAGAAGAACGAAGAAGATGAAGCAGAGGAGGGGGAGGAGGGTGAGGGTGGAGGGCCTAAAAATGGGCCGGAGGCGGAGATCGGTGATGGCAGAGTCGGCGATGGCAGAGGCGATCGTGAGCGAGTGAGTACTGAGTGCAGCAATTCCGGAGGCGACGAATGAGGACGGCGGGAGGTCGAAAATGGCCGGAGGCACGATCCCTCTCTTCTCTTTCTCTCCCTCTCCCTCTGCAACTCAGAGGTCTCTGGAGGTCGAAAATGGCAGAAAAGAAGGGAAAAAAAAAAAGGCTAATGACCAAAACGACGTCGTTTTAGGCATTAGGGGCATTCGGGACGCCTGAAATTCAAATCACAAATCTTTATTCTATCACCATATATATATATGATCATGTCAATTTTTTATACTTTTGCAGGATAAGCTCTCAGTGCATTGGAGCCTTGTCGATCGATGAAAATGAATCAGATTCAACTCTAACAGGTAATTATTCAAAGATTCAACAAGTTTTATTTTTATTTTTTTGGGCCCCGGGGGGGGGGGGGGGGGTAACAGTGACACTCATAAAAAATATCATTTCTTTCTATCTTTTTTTTGATAATTAAATCATTTCTTTCTATCTTCCTCGCATAATGCTAAATCAAAATATTATTTATAGTCCCTAAACCAAGAGAGAGATGATTTACCGATAGAGTTCTTCGCCATGAGGATAAAGAATAAATTTAATCAAGAAACACTGGAACAATGATAAGTTGTACAGGCACAGCAATTCAAATCTTAAACAAATAATTTTTTATTCAAAAATGATTTGTGACACTAAAAAGTGACAAAAAGCCATATGATAACAGGTATTCCTGATTACTGTCTCTCTCCCTTATCTTTGGACTACTGCATTGCTTCCCAAAAATTTAAAAAAAAAAAAAAAACCTCATATATGATTGCAGCAACAAATTAACAAAAAGCCCATACACCAAGAATAACAACAAAGGCCACTTGGACCCGTGATTGCAAGCAAAGGCACATGCTAGTCAAAATTGGGCATGCTTTTTTCTCTGCAAATTATCCCTCTGTAAATACCCGTCAATTCAAAAATCCACCATTCAAGTCTGAAATCCATCCCTCCCGAAAAGAACCTCCGTTTCTGTACATTACAAGGCCGCCAGACCCAAAACGCCCTGATCATATCTGAAAAGATGAACTGCTTCACCGATAGTCAAAGTTCATAACTTATTATTGTATCTTGAAGAGGCTTTTCAGTGTCACAACCAGCTTCCACTCCTCAAGAGACAGGTCGTCCTGCACAATTTCCAGTTGCAATGAGCAATGAGATGTTGGTCCTGTTTTGTGCAGCTTACAGAGCTGCTTATAGTTTTTGTATTTTGCAAATTTGTACGAATGTTTGATGCAACTTCTACTTATAGCTTATTAGACAAAAATAACTAAAATAAACTGGGGAAAAAAAAACTAATTGTTAAGAAGCAAGGAAATGGGTGCTTTTAGATTCTGTTTCTGATTATTAGCATTTATGCTTGCAAGAAGTTGCACCAAACAGGTCGTTATCATTGTGTAACAGAAACCCATATGGAGAGTTCAATTCTGCTTACCCGATAATTTGTTTGAAGTACATCAATTGACCTCCTAGAGATATGGCTGACAAGCTCGTGTTCGATTTCAAAATGCCTGCCAAACATCTTTTGCTGCTCCTCTGTGTTGCTACCAACTAACTGTAGAAATTCATTATGAAATTGTCATGTAACTTGATGAATCAATTAAAAATTAGGACATTTGGAAGGAGACTAGAATGCCAAAGAAGTAAAATCAATTCCAATTTGTTTTCTAGAAAGACTTTTAGTACAAGTATTAGCCTTCTTTGTTCTAGCCCTGTCTAAGTCATAGCACGTTTTATTTTTAGTCAATTTTTTGTATTAAAAAAAAAATGAAATTTGATCCAATTTTTACATTTTTTTGGGTTTTTAGTCTAGAAGCAACTAAAATGTAAAATATTTACAAACTATTGGAAGGGAACAAAAAACTTTAACTAAAACGAAAGAATTGGCTTAAAAGTCATAGCTTGGACATGGCAAGATGGCTATAACATATTAAATATTTATTTTATGGATATAAATTATAATACAAATTCTTGGATGATATTCAAAATGCTTCTACGAAAATGCACAAATATTAAAGATAAAGGCCCACGTAAATCATAAATCATGTTCCAACTCCAGAATCACAATTCTACAATTCAAAGCAAGAATTGAGTTAAAACCGCACTTCCATCGAGAAAGGACCACGTTCTTAACTAGAATGGACATATGAATCCCAAAGAGAGAAAAAAAAGCTATCAACAAGAAAAGATATGAAGCATCCATCAGATTATAGAAAAAATTAGCTCAAATTTATTCTAGTACTTCGAATTTACACAAATAATATTTATTCATAATTACAAAAAAATCATTTGAAGTTGACATAAATCTTTAATATTTACTCATACTTTAACACATATATTACAACTAAGCAAAATATATATATATATATTTATACATGTTCACAGAGGTCAAATTAGTGAAAGGGTTAGCCTCAATTTGCCAATGTCAAACTCTAGGAGCATTGTTTTGGCAGCAAAGGTCCAAACCAACCTCACAAGGAGGGAAAATATGTAATAAAGGGGAAAACAGCTGCAGTATCAGCAAACTGAAAGAATTTAACTACCAAGCAATGATAATAGTTATAGTTTAAGATTTTGGGCATCCCATTGAAATTTAACTCCACTATATTTCAGATAGTATTTGAAATGATTCAACAATTTTAACATCCTATCAATGAATATATCACCTATAAAGCAAGGTCTGGAAGATTTCAATGAAGAATAGAGCTTTTTCATGCGGTGGTTGCAGTGCTGTCTCTATATCATACTATGTTTGCCCAAATATTAAAGAAAACTTACTAAACTGATTTGTTCTCTTGCAACATACAATCCCCCTACCCAAAAAACCAATTAAAATAATAATAAATAAATAACAAAATTGTCAAAGATTGTGTAGAATGTCTAGATCTCATACCTTAATGGCCACTTTCTGGCCCTTCTTTGCATAATCAACTGGCTTGTGGTTGTTCTCAATGGATGCAATTCGACCAATATCAATAAACTCCTTCTGAGGTATACAAATTGGAGTTCCAACCTGTGTAGTCCAGTTTAAATGGTATCAGATACCTTTGACACAAACTCTTAACAAATAAATTTCATTTTCCTTTGTTTTAAATTTGGAGGTATAATTGAAAATGTTGCTAGGATATCATACGCAACAGCTTCCAAATGATTTTACATATGAAGTAACTGATCTTGTAGTGCAACAGAAATGTCAAAGCCAAGGCCCAACACACATCATATCTGCACACAACATATCTGCTATATTTACAAGGGAGGAGATAAATAAACACTTCAACAATATTGAGAAACTGTAACTTTTCCCATGTCAAAAAAAAAAATGTAAATTAGAATTAGAATTTTCTAAGATGAAATGATGTTTACCAGGTGCCATAAGCATTTCATGCATAATATAGGGATTTATGCTTGTTTTATGATAAACTCAAGTTACTAAATATACTTGCTAGTTGAATAACTTGAATGTCCAACTATACATGTCGGACACATATGTCAAGTTTCCGAAACGGGCACTTCATATATTTAGAAGAGTTAAGGTAACATAGATTTTCACTAAATTAATTCGGTTTTGTGTTGAATTAGGTTATCAAACAGTCCCAAGCAAGCGAATTAGGAGGAATGAAGTGTTTAACAAACTGAAAAAAGTATATAAAGATAAATCATAATATGACTAACTTTCAAGTATAATTCATGATTGTTGCATAATCAACAGCATAGAGGGATCTCATTACACATTATTTTAATGAAAACTCATCAGTACTCTTCAATTTTCTCAAAACCCAGCAATTTCATTCAAAACAATTACAAAACAAATTAAACATTCATCAGGTCCAGAGGAGTCCACCTATACAAGCAACACAATGCAAGCACATCTCACAACAAAGAATGGATAACTAGACATCAGCATCTCACCAGGATATTTGTTCCAAATCTTGGCTTATTCCAACTACAGGACTTAGCTGCAAATCTAAAATGTCTAACACACATAAGGGGTCTGGGCATACTTGGACTAATGGATTTTTAAATGTATTGTAGGTTTTTAAAGGCTCATTCTATTGAAAATAAAACGTTAAGAACTCAGTAATTTACTGCTAGTGGAATTGCAAAACAGGTGGGCGATCAAACAAATAACCAAGTAATAATGATGATCATGATGATGATTCAATACCTTAGCAATGCCTTCAAGAACATCAACCCCCAAAACAATGGGATCTTTCTTGTTAAAAACACAGGTTGGCATAATCTTGAGAATACATGGGAAGACCACCTCTTCAGAGGCTTCCTTCTTCTTTTCTTCCTTGAGATTGTCAATGTAGGCCTTAAACTGATCAAACAGGTGATAAATGATATCAGCAATGAATATCTTGACACCAACTTCATCTGCAAGTTCCCGAGCCTCTGGCGTCACTTTAACATCAAAGGCCAAGATTGTGGCATATTCCTTTTTCTTCTCAAGCATGACACTAGCCTTCATTACATCCTTCTTATGTACAGGGCCTATGCTTATACCACTAACAGGTATGCTTACGGCTGGAGATTTCAAGAACTCCAGCAATGCTTCCAATGATCCAAGAGTAGAGGCCTGAACACAAACTCCTTTGCCACTTCTATCAATCCTGTTCAATACTGACTTCATATCTTCCATGGCTGATTCCTTGATATCTTCTAAATCATCATCAAGCCCCACCACATACAGACTGGTGCCTGCAATTGCATGCTCAAGGCCCTGAAAAAAATAATTTTACAAAAAAAGGCAAAAGATATCATGTCAACAGTTGTTTCCACCATGAATAAAGCTCAGAAGAGTGTGCGAAGAAGTGTCAATTGGGATTGGGATGTTGGACAGCCCACATGGAGTAACCAAAAGAAAATAAAAATAAAAGAAACGCCACACAAAAGAAAATAAAATAAAATAAACCCTAATTCTCTTATCTGATTATCATAATCTCAATTCAATATCTTACTCCAGAAACATTACATAAAAGGCCTGTATATAGGCATCCTAGGAACCCTAATTGAAGTTACCAAAAAAATAAAAACTACAATAATTAAAGACTAATAAAATATTAAAACATAATTAATTATTAATCATAAGTAAGAAAATAACATTAAAATAAACCCATGATCTCCAATTTAATTTTATCCAGCGCATTTCCATTCACCGTTGGATTGTCCATCCATGTCTCACTCACACTATAAGAATATGCATGCATTGAGGCACTTTTACAGTGTCAGAACTCCTAGTAAAAGTGATTATTGGATGAGATGGTTCATCTAAATGAAATATATGAAAAGTAGGTTATGTGAAGATGAGGTATTACTCTACAGAATTCCTCCCATCATTTGAGTGAACTCAAGTTTTTGATACCCTTATTGTCTTTCATAACACAAGTAGGAGAAACGTCACTTGCATTTTCAAAAGAGTATAGATTAAGCCTCCAGGTAAGATGGAGAAAGAGAACACAAGCAATTGTATTGTATAATAGTATATATATATTGAATATTAACATCACCTGTGCAGTAATCTTGATACCCTGGGCAGCCTTGATTTCTTTATGATGCAGATAAGTTCCCTGAAACAAAACCACTGAAAGGTTAAATACTTATTGGATAAATTGAACTTAACAGACTGCCTCAAAAATTACCGGACAATAATATAAGCATGTCCAACATTGAAATAAGGTTGAAAGCCAAAATGCAATGTGTGGGTACTTGTATCAAGCTCAATACGTGGCAAGCCCTACAGGTGCCACATCACCAAAACCCCACCTACGTGGCAGACCAATAAGGCACCACGTCGGGCATGTCGTATGTTTGATACATGGCGAGCCCTATGGGCGCCATGTGCCAAGGCAACCAAAACTATATGCTTAGCCTAAGCGGGAGTATATATACAAGCCCAAATATATCTAGATATGAAGAGCCCTGCAACAGGCAGCACCATGGCCCCGCAGGGTCCATGGTCCTTCATACCTCGCTCCAAGACCAAACAACAATACAATCAGTTCCCAGCTCACTTGAACTTGGATTGATAAACACTGGCTCTCTTAAACATTAAAATAAGCCCGCAGCCCATGCTCCTACTTGGTCGCTTAGAAGTGAGCCCCTATCCTAAACATTGAGATAAGCCCGCGGCCCATCCTCCTACTTGGTCGCCTGGAAGCAAGCCCTCGGCTCTCCTAAACACTAAGGTGGGCCCTAGCCCATTCACCTACTTGGATGCCTAGATTGGGAGCAGGATCCAGGCACTACTGCTCGGGATCATCAGAGGATACTGGACTAGCGACTGAGGTCATGGGATCGTCGAGACGGTTGTCTTCTTGCTAAAACAACTCCATCTCGACCAGGCTTGGAGAAGAGGCAACAATGACCTTACGTTCATGTCATCCGATGCATATATGAAACGTTACTTTCCGCCTGCCATGAAATGTTGCTCTCTGCCTGCCGGCAAGCCACAGACGGCAGAAGGGCTTATATCACTTCTGGCAGAGTTGAGGAGAACGAGCCACCTATCCAACAGTTTGCTTGGGCTCCAATACTCTTGTGGCCTATATAACGTATCGTATATGCAACGAGACACAACAACAACAATACAACCAAGTCTCATGCTTAAACACACTCTTTCACTTTACATTAGTGTTCAAGGTCTATCACTGCCAACCTCTCCCTCTCCAAGCTTGCCTTGATCTCCTCCTCTCCACCTCCGGTGATCCCAAGCCATTGAAGTGCCCGCCATCTTCCCGGACTACCTCTAACCACACCTCTCACCCACACAATGATCACTGGAAAGTGAGTCACACGGCTATACAAAATCAACAACTTCCCAAATAACCCCTCTTTATACATTCTTTTCAAATCATAGTTTCATATATCGATCTTAAGATCTTAACCGGAAAAGAGACACGAAATCCAAATAAATTGTCAAAAAACTTTTCAAAGGAACAAAAAATAAACAAACGAATGCTGAAGGGAAACTTACCTTAACACGGAGTTCCTTCATTGGATGAGGTGTCAATAATGCTCGAATTGATGTAACAATAGGTCCCTGAAAACAAAAATATATCTAAGATTTTGACAACCAACAGTGCTTTAGATCTTAGGCAGTAACAAGTTATTAATCTTGCCTGCATCCCACAAACAACTATTTGATCTCCTTCATGAAGCACACCATTAACTAACACGACATCAATGGTTGTCCCATGGCCTTCAACAACCTTAACCTCCAAAACCGTACACTGACAAAAGAGTTCCAAAACAACAATCAGCTATCTCATTCCCAGCGTCTCTGCATTCAACAAACCAATAAGAGATTGTGCAGGGCAGAGGGAGGTGTTGTACCTGCACTTCATTACTGTACGTAAGTTTCTCAACCATTGTCTTTTGAGTCCATTGAACTAACAATAACAACAAATCAGGAATGCCTTCACCGCTGTTGCATCCACAAACCCAAAATATCAGGACACTGGCGCAGAATATCTGGTTTTGTTGGATATGCTGCAGAAGAACTTTGAACCAATCATAACCGGGACATATCAACAGTCCATAAGAAATACCTGATTGCACTTGTAGGCACAATACTGTAAGTTTCCCCCATTTCTTTGTTTTTGTAGTACAATTCAGTGTTTAATCCTTGTTCCTTGAACTGAGTAATAACCTGAAATGATCACAAAAAACAATTGTAACAAGGTTCACCAAAAATAAAAATCATACCGAGAGAAAGAGTGGGACATATATAACCTGAGTGAGCCTCATATTAAATTCAAGTTGGACATCTTTGGATTGTTGCTTCATTGCCTTCACAATTGGTGCATTCCGGCAAACTTTCCACCCATAGAGTCTGTCAACCTGCAAATTGTGAAATCAAATAAACAAAATAAAAATAATGGAAATAAAATCAGAAGCAACACATACTCCAAGGGAAACATTGCTATATAATCTCCACCTTATTCAATGCAACAATAAATTCTGTATTCCTCATTTTCAGAAGATTGAGCGATTCAATGGTCTGAGGCTCTAAGCCATGCATTATGTCGACAACCAAAATTGCAATGTCACATAAACTTGAACCCCGAGACCTTAAATTGGTGAATGATTCATGTCCAGGGGTGTCAATGACCAATAGACCTGGGACCTTCAGCTTTGCATCAGCTTTCAGTTCCTTCGTTCTCTCTCGTATGTTCTGTGCTGGAAAATATGTTGCACCAATTTGTTGAGTAATCCCTCCAGCTTCACCTTCCTGAACATTAGTGCCTTGGATACAGTCAAGCAGCTTGGTTTTACCAGTATCGACATGACCCATAATGCAGCAAATCGGGGACCGGAGATCAATTTCACCCTGATTAGGCTGAGCATCTAAATTAGGTGCTTCCATTTTCCCTAAAAGTTCTTTTCGCTTATTTTTTTCCATAACCTCAATCTCCTGAGATACTTTTTGGACAGCAGCCACAGCAGGAGGGCCTGCATCACCACCAGCCCAGCGGGCACTCTTTATCTCTTTTTTAACCACATGTTCGGGCTCAGAGTCAGCCTCTTCATCAGCAAATGCACTTTTACCGGGCAGTTTGAGATCAGCATCATCCCAACTCTTTGCATCCCATTCATCTTCTTCATCATCATCATCTTCTTCTTCAATTCCATTCTCTTCAACCTCATCAGCAACTTCTGTTTTCTCCTCCACACTCATTGTATCCACTTCTTCAACCTTCTACAGTTCAATGGAATCAACCTCAGCCACACCTTCCTACTGGCTTTCCTTTGTTTCTGTGCTTTCAACTGACTTTGCAGGGGCCACACTGTTTGCTTGAGAATGATGTTGTTTTGACTTCTTTGTTTCATACTTGGGCCATTTTGTGGGGGCACCACCAGCATCGCCAGTAGGAAAAGACAAACCTCCTGCATTAGCAAGTATTTGGTTCCTCATCACCTCCTGTCGCCGAGCTTCTTCCTTCTGTTTGCTTGTTAAAAGCCTTCCTTCCTGTTTCTTCTTCAAAAGTTTCTCCTTTTCCTTTTCCTTTCTCAAGCGCTTCTTCTCTTCTGCTTGTCTTTCAAGTTCTTCTTGCAGCCTTCGCTCTTCCTCTTCCTTCCGTAACTTCTCCTCTTCTTCCTTCTTTTTCTTTTCCTCCAATTCCTTAAGCCTGGCGAGTCTCTCCTACATCTCTCTTACATGCTTTGGGACTTTTTTATCAATGCTTTACTCTTGATTTCATGCTTTGTTTCTTCCTGCTTTTCTTGCTCTGCTGGTGCAGTTGCAGCAACAGCAGCTGCCACCTTTTTCTCTTCCTCTTTTTCCTTCTTCTTTTTCTTCTTCTTTGCAGCAGCTGACTCCACAACGTCTCCTTCTTTGGCTTTCTTTTCAACTCTATCACCTACCAAACCAACTGGTTCAGGCTGAGTCTGAGCTTTTTTCTCTTGTGGAGGAGCGAGAGCAGGAGCAGGTTCAGGTTTAGACATACAAGGCCCTTCACCAAGCTCTGCTAGAATTTTGTCAAGGTCATCTTCTTGAGCAGTCCTTGTACATTTGTTTTTCTTCTTTTTGTTCTTTGAAGTTTCTGCCACATCTTCAATTACCTGTTTGTTACTTTTGGGATCAGCAGCTTCTTTACTACTAGTACTCACAATAGGCTGTTCGGGTTCAACCACATCTGTTGATTCACCTCCCAATTCAAGTGCATTGAAAACACTATTATTCTTCTTTTTGGAAGACTTCTTTCTACCAGAAAACATAATTGCTGAATCATCTTCATCCACAACACCAATATCATTAGCTGCATCGCCACCTGATTTAGAGACAGACGTGCCATCTTCATTTTCTTCGTCAACAAAAACAAAGGCACTACTCTTCCTTAAAGACTTCAAAGACTCTTTCTTCTTACCAGGGAAAGTAATCGCAGCAATGTCATCTTCTTCATCCTTTGTCTCATCTCCATTGTCAAACCCATCAAGACTAGACTCCGTGAACACATTAGCACTACTTTTCTGATTAGATTTCGATGGTTTTTTCTTCCCAGAAAAAGCAATAACTGGCTCTTCATCGTGATCAGAAATAATATGCTCTTCTACCCCGTCCTCGTCACTGCCAACACCATCTTCTTCATCACGAGTCACACCAGACATTTCATCATCACTCTCATCCTCATCCTCCTCTCCAAGTAACCCAAAACTTGAAGCGCTAAACAAATTGTTACTCCTATTATTCTTCGAATTAGACTTCTTCTTCCTGGCAAATTGTACCGCCAAAGCATCATCGTCCTCTTCTTCAATATTCTTTTCACCTAAATCCTTCTTAGAAATTCCTTTCTTGCTCTTCTTCTTTCCACCAATTGGTACAATTTTCTCGTCCAAAACCGGTTGTTCCTCGGACAATTCTGTCCCTACTGAGTACTCATCATCATCAATTACCAGCGCCTTCTTCTTCAATTTCGCACCATCGCCCTGCGGCGGGGCAGTGGCAATGGCGATATCGTTGTCACGGGCAGTAGGCTTTTTTCGACCCATCGATGTTTTTAGTGATTTCGAAAGATAAACTAAACTCGAAACTGACCCTCAAAAACCCTAATGTCAAATCAATGATCAAAATCAGAATACACAACACTAAACCAATACAAAATTTAATGTCAATATATATACAATTACGTTTACATGCCTCATACAGGACATTAGATTCATCAAATTCTTATATACAACAGCCTACTTTGTTGTAAAACTATGTACTCATAAATTTGTTTTGACCACGGCAAATACAGCCTCAGTTTTTTAGGGTGGTGGCCCGTTCAGTTTATATAAACCTACATATATAGTTAATCTAATTTGATTTTTTGTTTAAAATATGGATGGACTTTCCTCCCGTCCCTGATTAGAGGCATTATTGGGTCAACAGTGATGCATACACCTAGTGGGGGTCGCACTCCCAGTGAGGTGTCGCCCCTCCACTGGTTCAAACTTTTAAAAAAAAAAAAAAACAGCTTTTTTATCCAATAATGATCGCCACCACTGGGGTGACCCAGGATTGGGTGATTTCGCTTATTGGGTCAGTGAGGATTCATTAGGGTCCCATTTTGATAATTGGAATCGGGTCAGTGAGGATTCATTAGGGTCTCATTTTGTTAATTGGAATCATTCAATATGTATAACTCGTCGAATATTATGGGTGTGTTTAGTTTGTGTTTGTAGAGTAGTTTTTAAGATAAAAAAGTACGAAAACTTGTTTGATTTGTCTTTTTTTAGAAATAGTTTTGGGAAATTGTTTTGGAGAGAGAGTTTTAAAAAAAGTTATTAATTTGATATGTATGAGAGAGAGTGTGTGATTTTGGAAAGTAGATACCCAAACAAAATTTTGAAATTTTTTTTGAAAAAATTTGTTTGGTTTGATTACTCTTGAAAATTTGTTTGTAGAGAATTTTTTTCAAAAATTTTTTTGAAAAACAAACCAAACAAGGCCTATATGTTTGTAAAAAATTACGTTAATCGGATATCAATAACTATCTCATCGGATCAAATTTCTGTCAACTGTTTATTTTTTCAGTCTATTTTTTTTATATAAAACTGATTTGATCACGTAGTTATCAATATCGGATCGACGTGATTTGTTATAAATATAAAGTACTCGACAAGTTCTACACATTAAACGGTTCAGATTATCGAAACAAGATCTATAATGGACCCCCACGAGTCCAACAATACCCTCTAGTCTGATTACAGACCGGAGAAAAGCCAGTCCCTAAAATAAATATATATATACATTTGCAATCACCAAACTTTGAAACTTTGATTCCGTTTGCTTTGTTTTACTATCTACAAAAAAAAAAAAAAAAAAAATTTATAATTTTAAATTTGTTCAATAAATTTATATATTAAATCAAATTTAAATATTATAAATTAAATATCAATACATTTTTAGTTAAGTTGGCATAAATAAACAACTAACCCAGACAGCTCTGATGGAACTTCTTCAATTCACACCTGCATGTCGGTAAGACAACTAGCCACTCGAACCAACCCATGAGCTACCGAATTTGTCACTCTAGGAATGTGAGAAAACAGTGCCAAGAGAATGCAGAACACCATCGAGAAATCCCATCTAAAATATGTCCCAAAGACGATAACCAAAATCCATCCTTACTCGGAATAGCGTTGACAATCATCAATGAATCACCTTCAAAGTGAACGTTTTGAAACCCCAATTTTGTAGCAAACTTCACAACTCTCACCACCACATAGGCCTCAACACATACCGCCACCGTTCTATAATGGATCTTCTTCGACAAAGATGCAATCACCACACCTATATGATCACGAACAATAAGATCAACTCCGATCACCTTTTGGTTGCCAAACACTGCCCCATCAAAATTGAATTTATAGCAACTTGCCAAGGGGACACTCCAATGATTTGTTGAGGGAGATGAAGAAGCCCGCTATTCACCGAAAACACAAACATGCATTTGACTAAATTCCATCACCAAATCACACACCATTCGAACAATCTCACATGCACTACAAGAAAACATAGTAAAAAACACAGAAGAATTAGCGCCGGCGCGCCTCCCGTCGCAAAAAACGGTTTTTTGCGACGGCAACTCCAACCGTCGCAAATAAAAGCCTTTAGCGACGGCACTTTCCCGTCGGTAATAAAACTACGTGGAGGGGTCGGAAATACGGAAATATTAGCGACGGTTTTTTGTACCGTCGCAAAAGACACCTTTTTTTGAGACGGCATATGTTTGCTGTCGCAAACAATGGCTCATTTGCGACGGCAAAGTTCCATCGCAAAAAAAGATTATTGAAACGCGCTTATTTAACTACTCACGACCATTTGCGACGGTCTAAAACATACCGTCGCAAAAAGTAAAAATAAAAAATCCCCCGCTCTTCTTTTTCATCTTGCCGCTCGATGCTTCCAATCCCTAACTTCATCCCCAAATCCCTAACTTCATCCCCCAAATTTCTCAAACGGGCTACAGGTATAGAGGTGGTGCAGCAAGCCAACTGATGGTAACGGTGGTCTCTCTTTCTCTCTCTCTCTCTCTCTCTCTCTCTCTCTCTCTCTCTCTCTCTCTCGGTCTGTGTATATATATATATAGATGAATGTCTATATATATAAATCTGTATATATATGCAACTTTTTTTTTTATAAATCTGTATATATATAAATAAATGTGTATAATTTGGGGATATTTGTATATATATAGATGAAGTTATACTCTGTATATAAAGTTATAAAAAAAAATAAATGTGTATAATCTGTATATAAAAAATACCATTGCATGTGTATGATATCAAAAACACAAAAAAAGTTATTATAAAAAATACCATTGTATAAAAAGTTATTATAAAAAGTTATTATAAAAAATACCATTGCATGTGTATGATACAGATTATATAAAAAGTTATTATATAAATACCATTATAAAAAGTTATTACAATGGTATTTATATAATATGTATTATAAAAAGTTATTATAAAAAGTTAATCTTAATCTTAAATCTGTTTATTGTATTTAAATCTTAATTTTTTTTTTTTATAAATCTGTTTATTGTATTTAAAATAATCTTAAATAACTTAATCTTAATGCATCAATCACTTATATTGTATTTAAAATCATAATTTTATGAGTGATTCGTAAAAAAGGGGGATAGAATTTCTTTTTTTTATGTTTTTGATATCATACACATGCAATGGTTCGATTACAAATTTAAATTGCAAATGTTTAAATAAGTCATAAAAATATTTAAGAGAAAATAAAAAAATACAAAAAAAAAAAAGGATTTTAACCCTTATAATAAAATAAATCTTAAATTTTTAATTTAATTAATTTAAACCTTAAACTTTTTATTACTTTTTTTCAATCTAAAAAAAACAGGAGTTAATCCTAAATAGGAATTTTAGACATTTCGTTTAGTTTAATAACTAGTTTTTATTTTTATTTTTTTTGTCGGGTTTAGTTGACAAAATAGGTAAATGGTATAAATTGAAAACCAATCAATATATTAGGGTTTATTTTTATTTTCACTTATTTATTCTATTTATTAGGTTTTTTTTTTTTTTTTTTGTATTTTTTGACGTTTAATATGACAATTTATTTATTTGCGGAGAGGAATGATATCATTTACTTGGTTTGCGTAGGCATTATATTTAGAGTTACTTTGGTGAGATATTTTTGTGGATGTGTACAGATGATGGATAAGAGTTGGATTGATTTGCCAAATAGGATGTCGAGTGAATACATTAATGGGATTGATGAATTCCTTGTGTTTGCCTACACCAATAGGGTTGAAGGTTCGATGATCAGTTGTCTGTGTAAAAAGTGTGAGAATCGATACTATTTTGTACGAGAGGGTGTACGGGAGCATCTGATTTTGAATGATTTTTTTAAAAAATACAAACATTGGATTAATCATGGGAAATCTTACGTATCTCTACATGGTAATCGAGAGAATGAAACATTAGCTAATTTAGACATTGGGGATGATATGATTGAAATGATACAAGGGGCTATGGGAAATCCACATGCCGGTACAAGTGTTGAGGGTGATGAACCACAGGGGCCTGATCCCCATGCATCTGAACCCCAGCTCAATCCAAATGCAGAGACTGCAAAGTATTTCAAACTGCTTCAAGATGCACAAAGTGAATTGTATTCGGGTTGTCAGAAGTTCACATCTTTGTCATTCATTGTTCGACTTCTACATTTGAAGGTGCTTAATCAGTGGACAAATAAATCTGTTGACATGTTGCTTGAGTTATTGAATGAGGCGTTTCCGTTGGGTGTGAAACTCCCGGACTCATATTATAAAGCTCAAAAGGTCACAACAGATTTGGGCTTCACGTATGACACGTGGGATGCATGTCCCAACAGTTGCATGTTGTTTCGAAACGAGGACGCCAATCTTGATAAATGTGTCATATGCAACAGTTCTAGATGGAAATCAAATGGTGATAGTGGTTCAAATGGTCCTAACAAAGGTGGCAAACAAATAGCTGCAAAACAGATGAGGTATTTTCCTTTAAAGCCAAGGTTGCAGAGGTTGTTTATGTCATCCAAGACAGCCAAGTTCATAAGATGGCATGCAGATGAACGAATCGATGATGGTGTCTTGAGCATCCTCGACTCCCTTGCATGGAAAGATTTTGACCGTCGGCATATTGACTTTAGTAATGATTGCCGAAGTGTAAGGCTTGGCTTAGCATCTGATGGTTTTAACCCATTCAGGACGATGAACATAGTTCATAGCACTTGGCCTGTTGTGCTCATTCCATACAACTTGCCGCCATGGATGTGCATGAAGCAACCATTTCTAATTTTATCCGTGCTTATTGATGGCTCGAAAGGACCTGGTGACAAGATTGATGTATATATGCAACCGTTGATTGAGGAGTTGAAAGAACTATGGAATGAGGGTGTGTCAACATTTGATGCATCAACAAATCAAATGTTTCAAATGCATGCAGCTTTACTGTGGACAATTAGTGATTTTCCTGCATACGCAAACTTGTCAGGATGGAGCACTAAAAGCGAATATGCATGTCCTTGTTGCAATAAGGAAACTACATCGTGTTGGTTGAAGCATAGTAGGAAACAATCATACTTGGGTCATCATGATTTTTACCTCATCGCCATAAATTAGGAAGGATAATGTATCATTTGATGATAGTCGGAAGTCGGACTCAAACCAAAATTGTTGTTTGGGCGAGATGTTGCTACAATTAGAATCGAGGTATTTTAACCCAATACAAGAGGATGACCTTAAGGAGAGGCATAGGAGATAGGTAGAAGGAGAAAGCTGGACATCGCACCCATAGCTGGAAGAAAAAGAGTATCTTTTATGAATTGCCATATTGGGAGCACAATCTAATAAGACACAACCTCGATGTGATGCATATAGAGAAGAATGTTTGTGACAATGTGTTGTGAACAATATTAGGGGTTGCAAGAAAATCGAAGGATGGTGTTAATGCTCGTGATTTACAAGATATGAATATTAGAAAACCCTACATTTGCGGTTAAGAGGGTCGAATAAAGCCTATTTACCACCAAAGACAATTCACGATGACCAAGGATGAGAAAGATTTGTTCTTAAAAGTGTTGAAGGAAGTAAGAGTTCCCGACGGGTATTCATCCAATATATCACGTCGTGTGCGCTTACATGATAGAAGCATTGGGGGTCTTAAGAGCCACGATAGTCATATTCTGATGCAACAACTTATTCCATTGGCTATTCGCAGATCGTTACCGAAGAATGTAATTAAACCCTTGATTGAATTGAGCAATTTCTTGAGACAATTGTGTTCGAAAGTGAATCGTCTGACGGATTTGCAATATATTAAAGATCGTATCGTTGTAACACTTTGTCATCTAGAGAAAATATTTCCTCCGAGTTTTTTTGATATAATGGAGCACTTGCCTATACATCTAGCTGATGAAGCCTTATTGGGTGGAGCGATTCAGTTTTGATGGATGTATCCAATTGAGAGGTATCTTCTTACTTTGAAGCAATACGTGCGTAATAGAGCAAATCTGAAGGATCAATTGCTAAAAGATATCTTATGGAAGAATGCATGAATTTTGTGCACAATATCTCAATGATGTGGAAACCAAATCTAGTCAATTCGTGAGGAACTACAGTGGTGATGATAATTTGGGTCATGCTATTGGTGAAAACACAAGCTTTTATCTTGATAATACTTCTTGGGTACAAGCTCATCGGTACATCTTATTCAATACAAGCGTGGTTCAACCATTCATAAAGTAGGTTAAGTCACTCACTCAATATTTTATTATGTTTTCTTGAATTTTCAACTAAATTTTTTGTTTGCTAAAATTTCAATCTACACAGCAAACACCTTGAAGTACTTAAGCTCAAAATGCCTCGTGTCGACGATCATCAACTTCGGCGTGAACATTTTGAAACTTTTCACATTTGGTTCAAGGAACATGTATGTATTTAACTCTATAGATTCTAGTTACTTAAGTCGATCTACATTTTAAATTTTACATTTTCGTGTTAAATAGGTCCAAACTTTGCGAAGGACTACTGATGTCATATTTTTTGAAGAGATTATTCTATTGGCAAATGGTCCTCATAACCTGGCAAGGAGGTTCAATGGGTATATACTGAATGCGTTTCGGTATTGAGTAAAGGCCATGGATGATTGTCGAGCCACACAAAATTGTGGTGTAGCTTTGAAGGCAGATACCATAAGTTATGCTAGTCGAAAAGACAAGAATCCTCGTCTGGGGTCTGTGTACTATTATGGACAATTGACAGATATTGTTGAGATTCGATATTCCAATGAGAAGAAACATGTGTTGTTTAAGTGTGACTGGATTGACAACATTCACGGAAAGAAAGAAGATGTCTTCAATTTCACATTGGTGAACTTCAATCATTTGTTGTACCGAGATGATCGAATTACCAATGAACCTTTCATCTTGGCGTCCCAAAGCGAAAGCAAGTTTGGTATGTTGTAGACCCGTTACAACGGTGGCAAGTCATGGTGAAGATGTCTCAAAGAGGTTTATTTGATATGAGTTCGTCGATCCACAAATCGAGCCATACATGAGCCAACAATTAGAAGAAAATATAATGCTTCGTGATGAAGAAGTTTGTTGGGTGAGGAAGCGCGAAGGGAAACAGTTGATGTTCAAATAGGCTGATATTTAATCAACATTAGTAATTCAATTAAGGCCAAGGTTGTAGTTAATCATCAATTTCTTAAGTTACTTTGTCTTTGTAATTGTATTAGTTCAATTAATGTCATATTATAGTTGATGACAAACCATTGTCTATGTTTCTAATGTCAATTAATGTTATATTGCTTGCAGATTATTATAGGAAGGAAAAGGAAGCTTGATAATCCCCGGCGTATGATGTCCGATGTGCTACATAACAGGACATCAGTAGCACCACCATCAGAGGAGACATCACATCGGCCAGCATCGGAGGGGCCATTTGTAATGACCCCAAAACGTATAGCGTAATTATTGATAATTAATTATGTGATTACATGAATTAATCGAAGAATATCTGTTTGAACTAGCAAAATATCTGTTGGAATTATAACTTCGGGACTGAAATCGATGACCGTAGTGGGTTCAGAAAACGAAATTGAACACACCTATGTGATACCGGGAATTTTTAGAACCATTTGAGAAAATAAATTGAGGACTGAATTTCGTCTGAATCGCTAAGTCTTGTTTGGCTTGAGTTTATGGCACAATGTTACATATATGATATAAGATAAGGATTGTTGACTCTTATTTGACCCATTTAGACTCAAAAACAAGAAAAGAAATATCTAAGGGAGAGAGAAGAGAGAACATTCAGGAGAAAGGGGAGAACAAGGGAAGGAGATAGAAGAAAGGGGAAAAACAAGCTTAACTCTTTCATTTAAGTGACCAAGGTAAGAATTTCTTCTCTAATTTCTTGAAGTAAAGTTGATTCCTTCATGATTTCATGGTAAATAAGTGAATTAAAAGGGAAATCATGTGGAATTTGAACATGCATGGCATGAATTTATGATTATTTGGCATATTGAGGGAGAACCTCCATGAATGTTGAGATATGAAGCTTTAATGTGCAAGTTTATGGATTTTCATCTTAGTTCATGGGTTTGATCTTGTGTATATGATGCATATGGGTTTTGTTTAAGAATCATGAGTTAAGATTAAGTGATTTCCAAGAGTTTTTGAGCCTTGTTCCATGAATTTTGAAGTTGATTTTGCAAATGGAGGCCACGGTTTGACAGAAAATGGGCCTGGTTTTCACTCAGAATTTTCGAAGGCCGCTCGAGCGGGGACCTATTTTTCAGAAATTTCAGGAAATGTTTCAATGCATGTTTTGGTATCCTCATCGCATGTTGAGCATGTTTAAGCTTTAATTACGTTAAGATAACGAGGTTATGAGATTGAAACACCATTAAGAGAATGCATGAATTTGATTTGATGATAATATGAGTTAAGGATATGTGTTATAATGTTGATATTTGCAGGTCAAGAGGTGAAGACCGTGCAACCGGTTTTGGAAACCCACTGTGAGTAACATTTCTGTAAAGATATTTTAGTATGATCTACGTTTAAAAGTGCTACGTTATGCTATGGTTTTGAAATGATAAATGTTTTCTGTGAACGAATGTCCAATTTGCGAATCTAGTATGGCATCCATAGATAGTCCTAAGTGGACCAGTTTACGAGATCTCCGTATGTGTTTAATCGGTGTCCGGGACCGGTTACTCTAGTCGTTGAACGACAAATGTTATGTTCTATGGAGTATGCCATTATGTATGTTCTGATATGAAATGATTATGTTTATGAATGATTTATTTTACGGGCATATGAAATGTACGGAATTCGTTCACTAATGTTACTTGCTGAGCTTTAGCTCATAGTTTGTATATATGTATTTATAGGTGAGCATGCTGGGAGTCAAGCCTAGGCGGAGTTTTGGTCGTGCCGCCATTTTGAGAGCCTACCAGATGTTTTGCGTGCCTCCAAGTTGGGGCTAGGCCTGGAAGGCCGTATGAGTTTTGGTCTCAGTTGTATTAGTGGCATGTGTCTATGTGTTTTGTATATGAATTTTTAGTCACATGTTATGTAATGTAAGTGGGTAAATTAACATTTTTTTGGCATGTAAATATTTGTTCATATAAATGCACAGCTCTTTGGACTATTTGTATTTAGTTTTCACTTCCGCGTGCCCCGATTTATTATGTTTTGTACAGGAAGGCCTGCGGTAATCTAGGATTACTGGCCGGTTACGATGCCAACCTTCTCGGGGCGGGTTTGGGTCGTGACACCATTAGTGCCACCACCATCTGAGAGGCCATTAGTACCACCATATCGACCACCATCAGTGGCACCACAGCAGCTACCATGTACTCAACCTCCACGCCTACCATCGGTGCGTCCACCATCAGTGGCACCACTGCAGCTATCATCATCAGCTTATGAGCCATCCACAGGTATATAAATTTGCTTTGATTTGTATGAAAATTATTTACACATACATTTATTTATGCTCATTATATAACTTGTTTATTCTCATTGTATTTTGCAGACCCTTCGACTTCTTCACAGCCCACCTCAGGTTTATTTGATATAATTTGTATTCACATTATTTAAATTTGCATTTGTTTATTACCATTGCATATTGTTTATTATTATTGTATATCGCAGGTCATGTTAGTTCTTCATCAACCTCGACTAGGCGTGGTAGAGGATGTGCCAAGGGCATTAAAGAGTGAAGTCTTGGTAAAAATTTGGACATACAATTTGATGGAAATTCTCGCCTAATAAGGGATAACGTGGCCAAGTTAACTACTCAACTTGGCATTATTGTGCGGAATGGTAACATTGTTCCTCTTACTTTTCTTATTTGGAACAATGTGCTGATGATATTGTTGATGCTATCGGAAGGATGTGAAGGTAAAAGTATATTTTTGTCCACAAATTCGAATTCCAAATTTGTGTTATACTTAGCCTTAAACTTTGAAATTGTGTTTTATAGGACAATTTAAATATATGTCCAGAGGAGTACAAGCCAATCTGCATGAAAAACTGCAACAGCATATGGAAGGATCACAAGAACAAGCTTAAGGCTAAGTATTTCAAGCCTAGAAGTTCTGATCCTAATTTGAAGGATGATGTTCCTATGAACGTTGTGCCAAGCGATTAGAACAACTTGTGGAGTATTGGCGTACTTCCGATGCTGAGGTATACAATTACGTTATATTTATGATATTTAAACATACAAATCATATTTACATACTTATATTTGTTGAACCTGTTATAGAAAATTGCAAGTAGGAACGCTAAAAATCCATGAGCTCACAAAGATAGCTCATACCACAGGGCGTACTACTTTCTCTCGGAATCTGGCATGAGGTTTACATTTTATTGTTTTATTTTTGTATATAAACAAACATTGTATATTTGCAAATTATTTGGATTCTAATTTTCATATTTCTAAAAAAATGTAGATGACGATGAGAGTCTCTTGATAAGATGAATGTTTGGCTTATGACACGTAGAGTAGATGACCCGAGGTTATCCGGACCTTGGTAGTTTCCAAACACCTTTGATTGTATTTAAAGTTTATTTTTTTGTATCAATCATCTTAATTTGGCATATACTTATGCATCTTATTCAATACAGGATGAGTTTAATCGTCAACTCTCTATGCTACCTGAGGATGGTCAGACTTTGGAGGCTAGGAATGCCATTTTCCATGAGTTGATAGGTCATGACGGACATGGATATTGTCGCACATACGGGAGAATTGTGCCTCGAAGAGCGGTGTATAAAGATGGTACTGGGCCATCACAGTCAACACCCCAGCCATCGACTATTGATCAGATCACGCAGAAGGTTCGTGCAGAGCTAAGGGATGAGTTGAGGGAGGAGCCGCGAGCACAGTTCTCTACACATTTACAGCAGATGAGAGCTGAGATGATGGCCCTTGTGTCACAGGGAGCGAGTGTGGATCCCAACAGACAGGTTCCATATAAATTAAATCATTTGATAGTTCAATTTTCACTCAAGATTATGTATAAAATTCAAATATGATTAACACATTATGCATTGACTAACATAGGTTCCTGATGCATCGAGTGGCCACCGGGCATTTAGGAAATTTGCAGAAGATGAGAATCCATATACACCACCACCAAAAGATCAGGTATAAAATGTATCTTTGTATTCTAAGCTAAAATGTATCTTTGCATTCTTTACATTCTAAGTTAAGAGACTTGTGGGAGAAGACGGGGCTCGAATCGGGTTCCCGGTTTGGGAGTTAGAGTCAGATTTCACTTTAGGCAAACTAGTTCCTTAAGGAACTTGAATTCGAGGAGTTAATGTCCCAAATTCACCAAACCGAGTCGGTTGAGCACGAAACTTGGCACACACGACGTCCTAGGCACGAGACTTGTAGGAGAAGACGGGGCTCGAACCGAGTTCTCGGTTTGGGAGTTAGAGCCAGATTTCACTTTAGGCAAATTAGTTCCTTAAGAAACTTGAATTCGAGGAGTTAATGTCCCAAATTCACCAAACCACGTCGGTTGAGTACGAAACTTGGCACACACGACCTCCTAGGCATGAGAGACTTGTGGGAGAAGACGGGGCTCGAATCGGGTTCCCGGTTTGGGAGTTAGAGCCGGATTTCACTTTAGGCAAACTAGTTCCTTAAGGAACTTGAATTCGAGGAGTTAATGTCCCAAAATCACCAAACCGCGTTGGTTGAGCACGAAACTTGGCACACACGACCTCCTAGGCACGAGAGACTTGTGGGAGAAAACGAGGCTCGAATCGAGTTCCCGGTTTGGGAGTTAGAGCCGGATTTCACTTTAGGCAAACTAGTTCCTTAAGGAACTTGAATTCGAGTAGTTAATGTCCCAAATTCACCAAACCGCGTCGGTTGAGCACGAAACTTGGCACACACGACCTCCTAGGCACGAGAGACTTGTGGGAGAAGACGGGGCTCGAATCGGGTTCCCGGTTTGGGAGTTAGAGCCGGATTTCACTTTAGGCAAAATAGTTCCTTAAGAAACTTGAATTCGGAGAGTTAAGGCCCCAAAATCACCAAACCGCGTCGGTTGAGCACGAAACTTGGCACACACGACCTCCTAGGCACGAGAGACTTGTGGGAGAAGACGGGGCTCGAATCGGGTTCCCGGTTTGGGAGTTAGAGCCGGATTTCACTTTAGGCAAATTAGTTCCTTATGGAATTTGAATTCGGAGAGTTAAGGCCCCAAAATCACCAAACCGCGTCGGTTGAGCACGAAACTTGGCACACACGACCTCCTAGGCACGAAAGACTTGTGGGAGAAGATGGGGCTCGAACCGGGTTCCCGGTTTGGGAGTTAAAGCCGGATTTCACTTTAGGCAAATTAGTTCCTTAAGAAACTTGAATTTGAGGAGTTAATGTTCCAAATTCACCAATCGGCGTCGGTTGAGCACGAAACTTGGCACACACGACCTCCTAGGCACGAGAGACTTGTGGGAGAAGACGGGGCTCGAATCGGGTTCCCGGTTTGGGAGTTAGAGTCGGATTTCACTTTAGGCAAACTAGTTCCTTAAGGAACTTGAATTCGAGGAGTTAATGTCCCAAATTCACCAAATCGAGTCGGTTGAGCACGAAACTTGGCACACACGACGTCCTAGGCATGAGAGACTTGTAGGAGAAGACGGGGCTCGAACCGAGTTCCCGGTTTGGGAGTTAGAGCCAAATTTCACTTTAGGCAAATTAGTTCCTTAAGAAACTTGAATTCGAGGAGTTAATGTCCCAAATTCACCAAACCGTGTCGGTTGAGCACGAAACTTGGCACACACGACCTCCTAGGCACGAGAGACTTGTGGGAGAAGACGGGGCTCGAATCGGGTTCCCGGTTTGGGAGTTAGAGCCGGATTTCACTTTAGGCAAACTAATTCCTTAAGAAACTTGAATTCGGAGAGTTAAGGCCCCAAAATCACCAAACCGCGTCGGTTGAGCACGAAACTTGGCACACACGACCTCCTAGGCACGAGAGACTTGTGGGAGAAGACGGGGCTCGAATCGGGTTCCCGATTTGGGAGTTAGAGCCGGATTTCACTTTAGGCAAATTAGTTCCTTATGGAACTTGAATTCGGAGAGTTAAGGCCCCAAAATCACCAAACCGCGTCGGTTGAGCACGAAACTTGGCACACACGACCTCCTAGGCACGAAAGACTTGTGGGAGAAGATGGGGCTCGAACCGGGTTCCCGGTTTGGGAGTTAAAGCCGGATTTCACTTTAGGCAAATTAGTTCCTTAAGAAACTTGAATTTGAGGAGTTAATGTTCCAAATTCACCAATCGGCGTCGGTTGAGTATGAAACTTGGCACACACGACCTCCTAGGCATGAGAGACTTGTGGGAGAAGACGGGGCTCGAATCGGGTTCCCGGTTTGGGAGTTAGAGCCGGATTTCACTTTAGGCAAACTAGTTCCTTAAGAAACTTGAATTCGGAGAGTTAAGGCCCCAAAATCACCAAACCGCGTCGGTTGAGCACGAAACTTGGCACACACGACCTCTTAGGCACGAGAGACTTATGGGAGAAGACGGGGCTCGAATCGAGTTCCCGGTTTGGGAGTTAGAGCCAGATTTCATTTTAGGCAAACTAGTTCCTTAAGGAACTTGAATTCGGAGAGTTAAGGCCCCAAAATCACCAAACCGTGTCGGTTGAGCACGAAACTTGGCACACACGACCTCCTAGGCACGAGAGACTTGTGGGAGAAGACGGGGCTCGAATCGGGTTCCCGGTTTGGGAGTTAGAGCCGGATTTCACTTTAGGCAAACTAATTCCTTAAGAAACTTGAATTCGGAGAGTTAAGGCCCCAAATTACCAAACCGCGGCGGTTGAGCACGAAACTTGGCACACACGACCTCCTAGGCACGAGAGACTTGTGGGAGAAGACGGGGCTCGAATCGGGTTCCTGGTTTGAGAGTTAGAGCCGGATTTCACTTTAGGCAAATTAGTTCCTTAAGAAACTTGAATTCAAGGAGTTAATGCCCCAAATTCACCAATCGGCGTCGGTTGAGCACGAAACTTGGCACACACGACCGCCTAAGCACGAGAGACTTGTGGGAGAAGACGGGGCTCGAATGGGGTTCCCGGTTTGGGAGTTAGAGCCGGATTTCACTTTAGGCAAACTAGTTCCTTAAGAAACTTGAATTCGAGGCGTTAATGCCCCAAAATCACCAAACGACGTGGGTTTAGCACGAAACTTGTCAAACACGACCTCCTAGGCACGAGTGACTTGTGGGAGAAGACGGGGCTCGGATCGGGTTTCCGGTTTGGGAGTTAGAGCCGGATTTCACTTTAGGCAAACTAGTTCCTTAAGAAACTTGAATTCGAGGCATTAATGCCCCAAAATCACCAAACGACGTCGGTTTAGTACGAAATTTGGCACACACGACCTCCTAGGCACGAGAGACTTATGGGAGAAGACGGGGCTTGAATCGAGTTCCCGGTTTGGGAGTTAGAGCCGGATTTCACTTTAGGCAAATTAGTTCCTTAAGAAACTTGAATTCGAGGAGTTAAGGCCCCAAAATCACCAAACCGCGTCGGTTTAGCATGAAACTTGGCACACACAACCTCCTAGGCACGAGAGACTTGTGGGAGAAGACGGGGCTTGAATTGGGTTCCCGGTTTGGGAGTTAGAGTCGGATTTCGGTCTAGTCAAAATTATTTACTAACTATCTCTCTAATTATATAGTAGTCAATTTTTTTTATATTTTTCTGTAATTAAAATATTAACACCATTATATGGTTGTTAATTATTTTTATCTTGTTTTTTTCAGATATTTCCTGAGTAGCAGTTTGCTTCTTGTGGAATGCGGGCGTATAAAAATTATGTCCAACTTTTGTTTTTGTAACCAACGAAAGAATCAAGACGAAAACTTTTGGTTTTGATTTTGATTTTGATTTTGATTTTGATTTATGTTATTTAAATTTGTGAACAACATTATGTATGTATTATGCGACATTATGTAATGGCATAATTTTTATTGTTTTAAATTTTTATTTATGTAATATTATGAATGGAACAACATTATGAATTTTCATTATTTGTCAACTTTTGTTTATGTATGTATTTATATTATTATGTAATTTTTGGATTTTTTTGTAATTATTTTTCATTTAATCTGAGTTTTTTAATTTTTTAATAATTTGAACGGTTTTTTTTTTTTTTTGAGACGGCATAACAGCCGTCGCAAAAACATATGTAGGAGGCTTTTGCGACGGCACCGTACTGTCGCAAAAGCTTTCGAAAGAAACTGTAAAATATACCTTTAGCGATGGCTCACCATGCCGTCGGAAATAGTTATATGCAGTAGGACACTTTTAGCGACGGTGCTCTGCCGTCTCAAAAAACCAATTTTAGCGACGGAAAAACTTTACCGTCGCAAAAACTTAGATTTTTTTCACTTATTGGCGATGACGCCGTCGCAAAAAAGGTACCCTCCCGTCGCAAAAACCATTGGCGACGGCACTTACCGTCGCTAAAGACCTTTTGCAACCCCTTTGTCGCGACCCCCACTTACCGTCGCAAAAAATCAAATTACCATCGCAAAAAGTATTAGCGACAGCGTGCGGAGCATTTGCAACGACGTTTTGCCGTCGCAAAAAACAATTTTTTTGTAGTGATGTACTTTTGCAAGTAGTATTAAAAATGTCTTGGTTACGAGATGTTCACAACCCCCAACACAATGCAACAAAAACGCCCACCCTGGCTTCATTGACTAAGTTTTTGTTGGACAATCTTCATTATATTAAGTAAGGGTGTGCATAGTACCGCCAAACCGCTCTGAATCGCTTCGAACCACTTTGAACACCGCATTTTTTTAACTATGGCAGGCCGGCGCGGGTGACGGGTGAAAATTTGCCAACCCACAGTTATAACCAACCCGACTCGCCTCTGATGCAAAAACAAAAAAAAAAAATCCTATGCTACACTACACACACAGCAAGAAATTTCAGCCATATTACACACATACACATCTATCACACAGACACTCATACACAATAATTCTTCAACTAAACCTAATTGACCCACACATTTCATCTCATTCATTCAGATTGATTTATCGCCGTTGTCTTTTGGTCTCATTCCTCACCTCGCCGATTGACTCACCGCTGCTGTAGTCTTTCATCACCGCTACTACCGCCGTTGTCTCCTTCCCTTGCCGATCCGCGCCTACTCGTCGTCGTCAACTCGTCACGTCGGTACGTGACTCTCTCGCTGCTTACTCTATCTGCTCTTTTCTCTTTTGCTTCGCTGATCTCTCTCTCTCTCTCTCTCCTTGCTTTTTTTCTTTTTCTCTCGCTGATCTCTCTTTCTTTGTTCTTTACTCTGTAATGTTGTTTGTTTGTTAGCCCTCATTGATATATATATATATATATATAAATCAAAAATCAAAAACCAGTTTAGATTCAAATATATATATAATCTAAGTGTATAGATTCAAATATATATATTGTACGGTAAAGAAATAAACCTTCTCGTATAATCCTGTTGATCAAGTCTGCGTTCCTCCTTACGTCGTTGTTTTATCACCTGAAAACACAAATGTGAGCTGGCCGGCGGGTGTGTGCCGGAAACCTCTCCGATGCCTAAGTTAGTAAGCTTGACAAATAGACAAAAGCTCTGTGTATTCAGAAAACAAAGTTGTGTTACCTCTCCATAGGTGATGCTTATGAGCTTTTGTAGGTTTCAAATGGCACAATCCAAGTAGGACTCTTACTTCTCCATGCAGAGTCCTTCTAGGATTCATACTCCTGAAGGATAATGCTTATCCTTGAACACCCCCCTCACTGCTTAAACCAAGTGAGATGGTTTTACCATGGCCGGACTACCATACGACCGAAATAACGTTTGCCATGCTGAACCATAGAGTAAATCGAACTATCATTAGTTCGGTTCTACCCTATGTTCCTTTAGTCCTTGTCTCTTCCTGTTCAAACCGGGTTAGCTGTGGTGTTGCTCGGACCGTGCTAACACCTAGGTTCGACCGAACTAGACGTGCTCATGTTCTGACCGGTCTAAGTTTATGAGTACAACGACTTGTCAACCGAACTAATCTTTGCGCTCTCTACGACCGAGATAACCAACAAGTACCTAAGGACCGGACTAACTCAATGGCCCTTCTTACTCTGCCTTTTGTGCTTCGGCCCATACCGGCCCTTACTCAGCTTGGCCCAATTTTACATATAAAAATTACCCTCTCATATATATATATAACATCATTGATATATAGTTTACCTGTTGATGGTTTTTTAATATATATTAGGAGAAGCATGACATAATCTGAGTGTATAGATATAAATATAAATATATATATATATATATATATAACATCATTGGCATATATATATAAATCAAAAATCAAAAATCAGTTCACCTATTGATGTTTTTTTAATATATACTAGAAGCATGACATAATCTAAGTCTATAGATTCAAAAAAAAAAATTTGTTGTACCTGATAAGTTCGATATTTGATTTTTTTTTTTTTAAATAGAGTTCAATATTGTTAAATTCTATTAAATTCAACAAAACTCAAGTTCAAATTCAGTATTCAACTTTAATTTCAGTATTCAATTTTAATTTTAGTTCAAATTCAGTATTCAATTTTTCTTTAAAAGTTATTTAATTTCAATATTCAAATTCAAAAGTTCAAGTTCAAAATTTTAAATTTAATTTTATTCTATGTCTTCAATTTTACTCTCTGTCTTCTGCTCCTCTAAATTTTTACAAAATTGGCAAGTAATTATAAAAATTTGTATACTTGTAAAAATTTGTTACTCACTGATATTTATATGTAAATTTTTTATTTTGTAATAGAGAATGGATGAAGAGGGAAACACAAATGATGGCTGCGTTGCTGGTGGAAACCATCCTACACCAATTGCAGAATCAACTACTATTGCTAGTTCTACCACTACCACAATGCCTATCAAAAATTCTGGTAAAACTTGTCCATGCCCTAGTATTAATTTAGATAAAAAAAAAAATATATGAGGTTTGAGAACACTTCACCTTACTTGATGATTATGAGCCTGATAAACCTAGGGCTACTTGTAATTATTGTGGTAAGGATTATGGTGCTCGTGGAAAACAAGATGGGACTAGTAATATGTGGAACCATCTTAAGCATCAATGTATGAAGTCTCCTATTAAGGAAGTGGACAAAAAACAAAAAAAACTCTCTTTTGTTACAAAAGAATGAGAGGGTAAGGAACATGATGATCGAAAGATTAGATCTCTCAAAGCAGTAGCATATGATGAAAAACTTTGTAGAAAAGTATTAACAAAGATGATTATAATTGATGAATTACCTTTTAGGCATGCAGAGAAAGAAAGGTTTAGAAATTTTTGTTTAGTTATGGAACCTAAGTTTTCTGTCCCTTCTCACACTACTGTTGCTCATGATTGTCTGAACTTATTTCTTGATGAAAAACAAAAATTGAAAAAAGTTCTAAGGAAGCAACGAGTATGCTTAACCACTGACACTTGGACATCAATTCAAAATCTAAATTATATGTGTGTCACCGACCATTGGATTGATAATGATTGGAATTTGCACAAAAGAATTCTTAGTTTTTGTATAGTTCCTAATCATAAGGGTGAGACAATTGGCAAACAATTAGACAAATGCTTGCAAGACTGGGAGATTGATAAAATTTTCACTATTACAGTTGATAATACAAGCTCTAATGATGGTGTTATTGCATTTTTGAAGAGAAGAACGAAAGATTGGCCTTCCACTATCTTAGCAAATGAGTTTTTGCATATGAGATGTTGTGCACACATAGTAAATTTAATTGTTGGGTAAATTACACTGACACCCCTTGAGGTTTATATTTATTACAGTTCACCTCCTCACATTTGAGAAATTACACTGACCTCCCTGTTAATTTAATTTTATGTATGATGATCATTACAATGAAAGAGGGAACTGTTATGAAACTTTAAACCTCATGGAGCAATTTGTAATAAAACTTTAAACTTCAGGGAAGGGGATGTAATTTCCAAAAGGTAGGGGGGGAACTGTAATAAACATAAATCTCAGGGGGTGTCAATGTAATTTACCCTTAATTGTTTGTGATGGTTTAAAAGAACAAAATCACTCAATTACCAAGATTTAAAAAGCTGTGAAATATGTAAAGTCATCCCCAGTTAGGTTACAAACTTTTAAAAATTGTGTGGAGCATAAAAAGATTACTTGTAAAAGTTTGTTATGCCTTGATGTTCCAACAAGGTGGAATTCCACCTATTTGATGTTGGAAGTAGCCGAGAAATTTCAAAAAGCTTTTGAGTGTTTAGAAGAGGATGACCCACGATTCAAATTATTTTTCATGGAGAATGATGATAAAAATGAGAATGCAAATGAGAATGATGGTGGAAGGGGCAAAGGGAAAGGAAACGATTCATTTCATATCATAAAGAAGAAGGTTGGGAAGTAGCTAAAGTCTTTGTGAAATTTTTAAGACTTTTTTATCATGTGACTTTGCAACTTTCAGGGTCTTTGCATGTGACATCTAATGTTTTTTTTCATCAACTTGTATCGGTGCAATTTAAATTAGTTCAATTGAGTAAAAGTGGGATGCAGTGTTGAGTAGCATGGCTGATAAGATGAAATTGAAATATGACAAATATTGGGAGAATCTTAATAATATCAATTTCTTGTTATATGTTGCTGTTATGTTAGACCATCGCTACAAGTTGACATATCTTAAGTTTTCATATGAAAATGACAAGGTAGAAATTTTAGTGGCGAGGGTAAATGCAATATTGGAGCGTTTGTTTGATCATTATGTTGAGAAGAACAATGTTGGTAATGTTACACCTTCATATGCAAGTCAAGCTCCTCAAGTGATGGAAGTTGATAAAGAGGAAGAGGAAGATCTCATGACACTCTTTGCCTCTCAATATATTAACCATTTGGAGTTGGAAAAAAGTGTGGAGAACAAATCAGAGTTGGAAAAATATTTGGTTGATGATTGTGTAGGCCCAAGAGTTCCAAACTTTGATTTTTTGAATTGGTGGAAGGTTAATGGCAATAAGTATAAGGTTCTCTCTCTAATAGCAAGAAATATGTTGGTTGTCCCAGTTTCTATAGTAGCCTCTGAGTCAGCTTTTAGTATCAATGGACATGTGCTTGATCCATTTAGGAGTTCTTTGATGCCAAAGATGGTGGAGGCTCTAATTTGTGCACAAAATTGGTTACAGTCTTCATCAATTCCAATTAATCTTAGAAAATGTATGGATGATGTTAAACAATATGAAGAAATTGAGTCAGGTAATTTTTTTGATATGTGTTTATTTTAAAAAGATTATTCAATATTGATTTTAGCTTTTATGTAATTTTGAATAACATTAAAAATATTTTTTATTTTTCAATTTTTTTTTTCATTATCTACTACACAAGAAGTAACTATTGTTGAGGACTAATTTGTCTCAAAGTTAGTTTGGTTTTAAAGTTCTTGAGGTTAGACTTGATTGTTACTCTTGAATATTTTTAATTTTTTATAATGATTTTGATAATAGTGTTTTGTTATTTATTTATGTTTTCTTTGCTTATGCCCACAGATTAATGAAGTTTTTGGAGTTTGGTTGAAACAATTGTGAAGGATTGAAGTTATTGTGGAGTTTGATGAGTAGATTAATTTTTTTGAATTTTTGGATTGTTTGTGGACTTTAATTAACTTTTCAGAATTTTTTTTTTAGAACTATGGTGGATGTTGGACTTAGATTAACTTTTGAACTTTTGGATTGTTTGTGCACTTTGATTAACTTTTCAGAACCTTTTTTAGAATTATGTTGGATTGTTTATGAACTATGTTGAACTTAGATTAACTTTAGAACTTTTTTTTGGACTTTTTCTAGTATTTATTGTCTTGTTAGATTGTTATTATATAATTTATTTAAAGTGTTGGATTTTTAGTTTATTAGTTTGTTAATGTTTAATGTTACATTAGATGAATATTTTGATTTTGACTATTTCAGTTAATTCATAAATTAGATTTTTTTATTCTTTGATTCAAGTTTTATAATTTAAATTACATTTTTTATAAGTCGCCAATCTGCCCAAACCGCCGAGGCAAATCCTCCATTATTTGTCAATCGAACCGCTGATTTTTTATAAGAAAAATGACAAATTCTAATGACATTTTTATCAATCCGCCGCCATACGGTTTATATTTTTCTCCTAAACCGCACCGACCCGCACCACGCACACCCCTAGTATTAAGAATAAATTATATTTGTGTACTTAACAACAAACAGAACACAAAATAAATAAAAGGAAAGGAGAGAGACTCTTTGATTACACATTCAAAATAGTGTATAAAAATAAATAAATAACAAACAAATTTTTATTTTGTTACAAAAACAAAATCAAAATCTGGAACAGAAAAAATAATTAAACAGAAAAGTAATCAAGGCACTTACCTTATTATTTTCTCAAACAAATTTTTTGATCAAGTTCAATATTTAACACTGTATCCTTAAAACAGATTCGTCCTCTCCTCGGTGCTTTCAGATTGTGGACATCTATCTCCCAAGATAAAATGATCAACAACGAATGATAGTAGCACTACAAATTATTCGTATAACGAACACACTTTGTGTTTATGCTCTTCATCACAAAAAATTAAATGCAGCAAAATGCAGAGAGCAATAGCAGATTTGAGGACGAAAATTGAGTGAAAAACCAAATGAGGGGCTTGTCTATTTACAGGTGCAATAGTGGATGTTCGGTTTGAATTAAATAAGTAGCAAACCTATTTGAACAGGTAAGGCACTGTTTGGGTTTGAATTTTGAACAAAAACTGAATCTGTTCGTTTTATTTCACATAGATAGGAACCTGTTGGGTTTCAACTTGAACAGATATGAATCTGTTTTAAGAGAAAAAAATTTGGGCCTTGTTTGGTTTGTTTTTCAAAAAAAATTTTGGGAAAAATTCTTTACAAACAAATTTTAAAGAGTAATCAAACCAAACAAATTTTTTCAAAAAAAATCTCAAAATTTTGTTTGGTTACCTACTTTTCAAAATCACTCTCTCTCATACATATCAAATCAATCACTTTTTTTAAACTCTCTCTCCAAAACAATTTTTCAAAACCATTTCTGAAAAAATGTAAACCAAACAAGTTTTCATACTTTTTATCTCAAAAATTACTCTACAAACACAAACCAAACACACCCTTGAATTTCTGGACAGAATTTATTTTCCAAAAAATAAAAATAACTTCAAATGTTTTTGGCTCAAAAAGATAAGTATTGGGCAAGACAAGCCCAACCTCACACCCCGGCACCCTCGCCCAAGCCCAGCTTGCCTGACCGGACGGACGGAAGGCAGCGTGTGTGTTTATTTTGAGTCCAATGAATTTAACTCACTTTACCCATAACCTCACTTTTATACAAAACTTGGATACCCTTTAGGGCCCTTCCTAAGTTGCAAACCCATACCTTATAAACTCACAAAAATTTGTCCACCAAACCAATGTGGGACAAACCTTTAATTCAAACCTTTAAGGAAACTTCACCAATATATCATTTCTATGGAGTTTACTTTGGTTTCAATTTCTTATTCACCCGATAATAGTTTTGAGCAACCAAATATACTACGTGAATCACAACGCGACATAGAACGCATTACCACTTAGACCCGCCAACTTTGATACATGGGTCCCACCTAAAAAATAGACCGAAATTGAGAAAAAAATTATTTTTCCAAAATCATTACTTACAGCTTTCAATCTCACAAAATCAATGCTGAAAATCCAAACAACAACGCAATTGAGAGCACAATGGTAGAAGGCTTATTTGTCACATTTGTCGGGCCAACGGGAAATCCCCAACCCCGAACACAGTGCATCAAAGTCTCGACATCATTATTACAAACTTCACAATTGTCCTCAATCGAAATACACTGTTTTCGAAGTAAAGCTCGAGTCAGTGTAGGATGTTCAAACTAGGCTTCCTAGCAAACACCTTGATTTTATTTAGGAGGTTAAGATGCCACACCATCTTTTATAACCTCCTCTGCTCAACACCCTCCATCCGATGAACCGAGTGTTGCACCTTCGTCAAAATATCCATCTGCAAGTGATATGCCGATCGGACCGAAAAGTGACCATTTTGATTATAATGGCAAACTAACACATTTGCAGGCAAACTCGGGCTCAAAGGAATGCAACTAATTTCCTCCACATCAATATCCAAACTTCAAGATTCAGGCCTCTTTTGACAAAGAGGTTAAAGATAATTTTTTAATTTTTAATCCCTTTTGGTTCACATTATCTCTTTACTCTTTTTTTTACATGTTTTTTTTTTTCAGAAAAAGACAAAAAAAAATTGACTTTTAACCTACTTTTCAAAATAACAACAAAATTTGTAAATTATTTTGATTACAATTTAAAAATATGTTTGTCTGAAGAAAAAAAAAATCAAAATTTAATTTGGTGAAGATAAATGAAAAAAATAAAAAATATTCATTATTTTAATATGATTTTTTCTTTGAGTGAAAATAATTCTTAAGAATTTAAATACTATCTTATTAATGTTTATCTTTAGAATATACATTACGAGGGTTTAAAAATATTACATATACTTTTTTTATGTAAAATGTACACTAATTTTTAGCTTCTTAATATATAAAGGGAAATGACAAATCAATGGATGTTTGCAAAAATAATTTCAGATCAACAAAATTAAATTATTAAAAATATTTGTGAGATGAAGTCTGAGAGGGGAATTTATACTTAAATTGGGCCGAGCTGCGATTACGGGCCGTATACGTTGCTCCGGTCCGATGAAGAGACTTAATAGTTAGTCCGGTCATGGCCGTTGTGATTAGCCCAGCCGAAGTAAGATTTTGTTTGTACTTCGGTTGGGTAGTGTATTTTTCGGCGATTCGATCTTCGGCAATTAGTTCGGTTATAACATGTGGAAACCGAAGAGTACTAGGTACTCTCAGGTAGTAGCAGAAAATGAAGGGAAAACAAAAAGAAATTCACATGCTTACCTGGTAAAGAGGAAGAATTGGAGGAGGGAGCGGCAGCAACAGTAAGAACACGAGCTCAGAAGTTGGAAGGAATTGGGAGAGCAAAAACACAGAGAGAGAGAGTGCACAAAGAGATGAACAGAGTATGGCGTGATTCAAAAATGGGTTCTTTTGGTGAAAAGGGCCAAAAGGACGGGAACTGTTTAATTTTTTCGGAGTACGAAGGCGGCGCGGCAGCTGTAAGAAGCCAATTAGAGGCTGCCACGTGTCCCTAGAAGAAGAAGCGTTTCAGTTACTGTCACTGAAGAGACGCTTTGACTGGACGTTGTAACAACCTTCGCGATCGACCGATAAATTCTTGAATTAGCTATCGTTCTCGCTAAACCTGAATGCTTATGACTAATAATTGAACTAAGTGAAGTACTGGACGGACTGATTGAAATCGAAACTGAAATTGAATAAGTTTATCTATTATATTGCATTTCTATCTGTTTGATTGATTGATTATTTGTTTGAGTTTATGTGTTTAAACTGCTAATTGAAGGCCTTATCGGCGGCCGAATTAGAAACCGTTTAGAGTTTTGGAATCAGTAGAATATTTGTGATTTAATGGTATGTTTATCTGAAAATTGATTAGGAATGATTAAATTAGATTTAAATGAATTAATTACAAGTTGTAGCTTATCTACCAAATTGCCATGGTTAGTGGATATTTGTTTATTGATTTTTCAAGAGCCTTCTTACACCCAAACAAACACTTAATCAGCCCCTATTTTTGAATCTAGCCGACCATAGTTAGAGAGAGAGAGAGATTTGAGTTCATCTTGTGAATTGCTAGAAGAACTTGAAGATTTGTAACATAGATTGCTATATTGAGCTTGCAAGACTTGTAATTGAGACTTAGGTAAGAAAATCCATCTTCTTCTTGTTGTCTTGAGCTTCATCTTGCATGTTCTAGGCTCCATTGTAGAATCAAGCCATGATTTAGTGCATAGAAGTTGAATTATGCTTGAATTCATGCATGCATGGCCATTTTGGTGCATTTTGAAGTTGAATTCATGATAGATTGTACATGCATGCTCATGTTTCTATCAAAGTCCATGTTTTCATTTTGTTTTCCAACTATTGAGCTCATTAGAGCAAGATTTGAACCTTGAATTTGGTTAAAAACTCATGCATTGCATGTTTTGAAATTGTTCTTGAAAATGGGTTTGAATTTTGAATTTAATTGACTCACCTTTGGGGCTTGAATTCATAAATTGGCTTTTGAAACTTGTTATACATTGTTTTGGGATGTATTTTCCAGAATTTGGGCCCAAGAGGTCGAGAATTGAGTTGAGAATGCTTGGTTTGAGCTTGGAAGGCAAATCTGGAAATTCCAGATTTGGCTTCTTCGCTCGAGCGAAGGATTCCTCACTCGAGCGACCACCGTTTCCTCTGAGCCACGCTCGAGCGAAGGATTGGTGGCTCGAGCGTAAAAATCAAGCATCCAGTACTTTCACTGTTTCATCAGACCGCTCGAGCGAAGGATTGTTCGCTCGAGCGAGGCCTTTGATTTTGGAAGCTCGCTCGAGCGAAGAAAGGCTCGCTCGAGCGAGGCTCTTATTTCAGCAAATTATGCAAAATGTTTTCTAAGTATACTTTTGCATCCTCATCCCATCCTAGGCGTTCTTAGGCCTAGTTTAAGGCATCTTAATGAGGATTTAGACATAGAACCACACCGAGGAAATTTAGGGATTTAATTATCATCCTTCCCGACTGTGAAACTTAGTGTGTGTTCTATTTGTTAACTGTTTAGGGTTGGCTCTCGGGGACGCGCTCTAGCTGCTATTAGCCCAATCTCTGTGAGTAACAATTGTGTAAAGATACGTTAAAAATGATTATCTTTTGAATACTGAACTGGACTGTTTATTGAACTGATATTGTTTACTGAATGAATGTATGTCCTGTATTACGAACTATCTTGTGGCATCCTTAGCACTTATTTCTTATCGTTACAGAGATCTATTTCGGTTCACTAGTGGAACCATACTGTTTATTGATTGATGGCCATCACTACCGTTAGATCTTAAGACACGGTCTTTAAGACCTCTCATTTCTACCTAGTGATAGGCTAATGGATGTACCACATATGACTGATTGACTGAAATACTGAAAGACTGAAATATGGTTTAATGAACTGATTTCATTACTGTAAGGACATTCATTCATAACCTCTTTACGCATTATATTATTCACTGGGCTTTAGCTCACTGTTTATATATATATGTAGGTTTTCAGCAGCCAGACCGGAGCTAGGAGCGTGGGTTAGTCCCCAGTTTTGTCAAGCCAGCCTTTGTGCCTCACTGCGAGGTTCCAAGTCGCTATGTTATGGCTTTGGGGTGTTTTATTTTCCACTTTGTCTCCATCTTGTTTGGAATCCTTTGTATATAGATTATCTACTTTACTATCTTGTTGTCGTGGATTAGGTCCTGTCATCGATCGTAAATATTTGTATAAACTGTACTGTTTTGAATGTGTAAATGCATGAAGAATCTTTTGGCATACAGACTGTCACAGCTCAATGGACATTATTTATTTACTGTATTGGCTTTCGCCACGAACTTTGTTTCTTGTATTCTTTATGTGCCTTCGGTAATCTTGGATTACTGGCCGGTTACGGTGCTAAACCCATAGGGCCGGGTTTGGGTCGTGACAGACGTGCACAGTACGGCCCAAGTTTAGCTCGGCTGGATAAGCTAAATGGTTTTTAAGCTCGGCCGGGTAAGTTAAATGGGTTTTGGCTCGGCTAGAGAGGCTTAAAGTTTTAACTCTGCTGGGGTAATTGAAACTGTAGCTCGGCCGATAGACAGGTAATCCCAAATCATGCTTCGCAGATGGAATTAAGGGGCAATTGAGAGGGGAATTTATACTTAAATTGGGCCGAGCTGCGATTACGGGCCGTATACGTTACTCTGGTCCGATGAAGAGACTTAATAGTTAGTCCGGTCATGGCCGTTGTGATTAGCCCAGCCGAAGTAAGATTTTGTTTGTACTTCGGTTGGGTAGTGTATTTTTTGGCGATTCGGTCTTCGGCAATTAGTTCGGTTATAACATGTGGAAACCGAAGAGTACTAGGTACTCTCAGGTAGTAGCTCGGCTCCACTCTTATGGATAGCTCGGTCTTAGCATGGGAAAGCCGAGATAAGGGAGATTAAGATTAGGGCCGAACTAACAAATACTTCAGTCTCATTGAAGTCCGGCCATAGAAGAACCATCTCACTTGGTTTAAGCAGTGAGGGGGGTGTTGAAGGATAAGCATTATCCATCAGGAATGTAAATCCTAGGAGGACTCTACATGGAGCAGTAAGAGTTCTACCAGGATTGTGCCACGCGAAACCTATATAAGCTCACCAATATCACCTTTGGAGAGGTAATGCAACTTTTGCTTCCTGATTACATTGAGCTTTTGCCTACTTGTCTTACTTTCTGACTTAGGCATCAGAGAGGTTTCCGGCACACACCCGTCGGCCAGCTCACGTTTGTGTTTTCAGGTGACCAAGCGACGTCGTACGGAGGAACGCAGACTTGATCAACAGGATTATACGAGAAGGTATATTTCTTTCCCGTACAAAGTCCCTTATATTAATTCACATACTAGGCCTCGTTTGGTAATAAGTTATTTTAGTATTTTTTTTAACTTTTTATGAAAAACATGTATAGAAAAATAGAGAAAGTGATAACAACTTATAATAATTTTTTTACTTCTTTTACTAAAATATATAATTGACAAACGAAACATTAAAGCATCAATAATAAACTAGCTAAAATTTTGTTATATTTAACTTAAAAGTTACTTTTTCTACTTTGGTTTTATATATTTTCAAATAGATTATCTAACAAACTCTTTATTATTTCTCTATACTATTTAAATATTATTTTATTTATTTTAATTTAAAATTATTTTTTATAAACTCGACACAATTACTTTCAAAATATAAAAACTAATTCTTTTAATGTTTGGTTAGGGTAAACTATTAAGGATTTATTTGGGATGTAGATTGGCTTTTTGACTTTTCTCCTATTTTAGCCTAGGACTAAAAAATCTTGTTTGTGATAAATTTTTTGATTTTTGATTTTTTGAGAGAAAAAATGAAATAATTATGGATTAAATGTGACATTTTGTCTTATTTGACTAAAATAACATATTTTACCCTAGGTAACTATTTTAGTCCAAACACTCATCCCAAACGGGGCGTAACTATATTTGTTGAGTCAAAACCAATTAATTTCAAAATATAAAAAGTAACACTTTTTTTAATGTTTGGTTAGGGTAAACTATTAACGATTTGTTTAGGATGTAGATTGACTTTTTGGCTTTTCTCCTATTTTAGCTTTAAGGATAAAAAATCTTGTTTGTAATAAACTTTTTGATTTTTTTAACTTTTATAAGAAAAAAAATGAAATAATTATGGGTTGAATGTGCCATTTTGTCTTATTTAGCTACAATAACATATTTTGCCCTATATAACTATTTTAGTCTAAACACTCATCCCAAGCGGGGCGTAATTATATTTGTTGAGTCAAAACCATCAAAACTAAAATAATTAACTTAATAACTAATTTGATAGAAATAAAATTTAGTAATTTATTTATTATTTTAACTAAAAAATAAAAATAACTAATTTGAGGGAGATACTCTCAGACCAACAAATTAATGAATGATTTGAAAAGTCGGTTAAAAATTGATTATTTTTATTTTTATTTTTTTATCATTTTATATGTAAATAATGTAAAAGATAATATGACCCAAAATAAATTTAAAATTAAAAGCAACCTTTTCTTTTTTTTCTTTCAAATGCCCCCTAAATTATTGCACTGATTTCGTTCACAATTTGCATTCCTAACCGAGTAATGTTAGTGTTGGTGAAAATATCAAAAAATTATATTTTATTGATAAATAATATAAAAAAATGAGATATAAATAGATCAGACTGTGGCACAGATATCTCGTTTTCTTTAAGAAGATCAAGCCTATTGCGGTAGAAAGAACCTAAATATCGATACAGTAGTCACAAAATTATGACTTGTCCTCTCCAAAATACAATAGCTCAACCACTTGTCGTATGGTTTAGGCCAACTCTGCACAAGATGGTGAACTTAAAACTTCATCAAGAAAAACACCCTTCTTTACTAATAATCTCTCTTGTATAAACAATAGTTGGTGTTGTTGTAGAAAAGAGTAGATAAGAATAACTATTTATAGGTTACTAGAACCTTACAATTTACACCAAAAAAAAAAGACCATTAAACTAAATAAAAGGGAGAGTGTAACCAAATATTAACTCACTACTAAATTCATGAATTCTAATTAATTTTCATTTATGAACAAAATAAAAGGATACCCAAATAATGAATTTCTATTTATGGACAAGATAAAAGAAGATGCATGAACAACATATATAAATAAATAAATAAAAGATATTAAAATGGTTAAACAGTTAGAGATACTAAATTTTTTATTAAATAAATAATTAAATATCTCACATGAATATGACGTCTACAATTTTATAAACTTTACACACATTTAATCATTTAGGTGCCGTTTGGTAACACTTACGTTTTCAGTTTTCTATTAATATTTACAAAAATTTTAAAAATTCAAATAAAAACTTGTTTGGTAAATTTTTGATTTATAAATCAGTAGTCTCAGTTTATAAATTTGGTCAAAAAATGTAAACTCAAAAAATGTGTTTTCGTTTTGAGTTTTGAGTTTTTTTTTTTTTTTACCACCCAACACTAGCCACCACCTGCCACCATTTTCTACCACCGTCTTCTGCCACCACCACCCACCCCCCACCACCACCTGCCACCACCACTTACCACCCACTTGCCGCCACCACCACACCACCACCACCACCACCACCACCACCACCACCACCACCCACCACCCGCCACTACCATCCATCGCCCGCCACCACCACCCACCACCCACCAGCTACTACCATCACCACCAGCTACCCACCACCACCACGCCACCACCACTACCACCCACCACCACCACGCCACTACCACCACCATCACCACCACCACCACGCCACCCACCATCACCCACCACCACACCACCACCCACCACCACCACCGCCACCATCCATCCACCCACCACCACCACCACCCATTTGCTACCACCACTACCATCACCCACCCACCACCCACCATCACTACCACCACCACCACCACCACCCACCACCACACCACCCACCCATCTACCACCATCACCACCACCCCCACCACCATCCACCATCCGCTGCCACCCATTACCACCCACCACCCGCCACTGTCACCCACCCACCACCACCGCTACCACCACCCGCTACCTACCACCCACCGTCACCACTTTCTACCACCGTCTTCCGCAGCCACTTGCCATTTCTCACTATTTTTTATATTTTAAAATTTTTTTAAACATTTTATCAATTACCAAAAATGTTTGTAGTTTATGTTTTTCTAAAAATAAACAAAAATCAATTTATAAAATTTTTATAAATATATTAAAAACGTAAACGTTACCAAACAGACCCTTATTTGGTAAAAAATTTGGCCATATACCATTTCACTTCCTAAACAAATGAAAAGAACACGAAAGCACGCAGATCGGGATCCGCGTGCTCACCAACCAAATAAAATCCAAACCGTTCATTCCTATCCACATTCAACGCTCCAAATTCACTCGCGCCACACTTTTCTTTTCCCCCCGATTTGTTCAAAATTTTACTGCCTCTCCCTCTCCCTCCTATATATATACACATCTCCATGCATACACTTACCTCATCACCACCACAACATCACAAACCCAAGCATTTTTTTTTCTCTCTATCTCTCTAAAATTCTCTTCAGTTCTCTCTCTAAAATGGCAAGAACCAAGCAAACCGCCCGGAAATCCACCGGAGGTAAGGCGCCGAGGAAGCAGCTGGCAACAAAGGCAGCCCGGAAGTCGGCTCCGGCGACCGGAGGAGTGAAAAAGCCGCACAGGTTCAGGCCTGGAACGGTGGCGCTGAGGGAGATAAGGAAGTACCAGAAGAGCACTGAGCTTTTGATTCGGAAGCTTCCTTTTCAGAGATTGGTGAGAGAGATCGCTCAGGACTTTAAGACTGATCTGAGGTTCCAGAGCAGTGCTGTTGCGGCTCTCCAGGAGGCTGCTGAGGCGTATTTGGTGGGGTTGTTTGAGGATACGAATTTGTGTGCGATTCATGCTAAGAGGGTTACGATTATGCCTAAGGATATTCAGCTTGCGAGGAGGATTCGAGGCGAGAGAGCTTGATTTGTGGAGCGTTTAGGGTTTTGGATCTGTAGTTTTTTTTTTTTTTTTTTTGGGGGGGGGGGGGGTGTTAGGGTTTCTGTTCAAATTAATGTAACAGTTCCAATTTCTGTGTCACTCTTGCTATTTCTTGCCATTTCTCTTATTCCCAATTGCTGTGATGATGGGATCAAACAGCTTGTTCCTCTGGGAAAGTTTGACAATGGAAGGTTGTTCAGATCTTATCTCTTTATCTGTATGTTATATAGGGGTTGTTTGGGAATCACCTTTGAGGTTAAATTAGTCTCAAATATTTTAAAAAAAAGGCCAAATAGTCTCCAATATTCTAAATCAATGATTCATATTAAAAATGAAAATATATAAATTGGCATGGGGCAGCTTACATTATCAGTTGACAGTGTAGGACAGTGTAGTGTGGGTTTAGCATAGGCCTGCAGTGTAGTCATGTCTGATAAATGACAAATTTTGCCCTTTTAGATAAATTTAAAAAAAAAGTGAGATTAGAGTTAAATTTATAATTTTAGTTTTAAACATTATTTTAAATATATTTTTTAATATAATAATTCAAATAAAAATTTATCTAATTTTTTTAAATACAAAAATTAGAATAGTCTATTAAAATAATTAAAAGCCAAAAAAACTTTTAAAATAGTCAATTCTAAAACATAAGCATACACATCAGCATTTGATTGTGAATTATTTGTTGCAAGAGAAGTGTATGCACTGCAAATTGAAAATGAAATTTTATTGATTGTATTGCAGTTGATGACATTCATAATTCATTTTCTACCCTCTTCTGAGATTAAATATTGCACAAAATAGTAGTATGGATTTGAGTTTTGTCTCCTTTTTTTAAGAAGATTCCCACCACCACCACCACCACCACCCTCTCTTTCCACCCTCCATCACAATTGCAATGATGAGTAGTGGCTGTGGTAGTCAACCTTTTGTTTTTCCTATTGTTTTGTTTTTTGGGGGTCTATTTCTACTTGGGTTTCCGTTCACAATCAACCATCAACAACATTTTTTTCTCGCCATTGGCATGTCTATTTAATGCACCCATCAATGCTAACTATAGCCCATGTTTGGATTGTGCTGCAACAGTTGTGGATGACGCCTGCAATTCCCAACAACAATGGACGATGCAGAAACTAGACATGAGTTCTTGGAGGAGATATTTGGCTGTTGGGATGTGAGAAGACCAGCAGATAGCAGGGAGCGGACAGTAGCTTTTGCTATTGTGATGGTGGTGCTCAGTTGATCCGGACTGGTTGAACCAGCCAACCTTGTCCAGTTTAAAAACAACATTGGGCATGCAAAAGAAAAGTAGAAATGAGGGAAGGGTTAACACCAGTCAGTGAGGGTGATGTGATAAAAAGCAAACAAAAATTTCATGAAGATAAAAGGTGGTGGCGGCAGTGGCAAAAAATTAACTTACCTAAATGTAACGCAGAGGGAGAATCTTATCACAAAGAACTAGAAAGGGCCTTCACCTTTCACAATGCATTCCAGAAATACACCAGAATGACTCGCCTCAACATGTTCGAAGACATACTCTAAACTTTCAAAACTTCAACAACTTACAAGAGGGGTAAAAAAATGTCTTCCCATGGTCAAAATGCCCATTACTAGGAATCCAATAGGCACGGTTGCAAAGAAACAAAATATAACTAATGTATAAAAGAAAAAGAAAAAGATAACCCTTACTGTTACAACAATTTTAACTGGATGAACCAGTTGAAGGTGTGTTGAGGGCACCATTAAAATAAGAGAACTTATCTAATAAACAGGGAAACCAAAGAAAGGAGGGAGAAGGCAAAGCTTTACAGACCCAAGGATAGAACTGAAAACTGGACTTCATAGTTTATTAGAAAATTCCTATTCAATAGCAAACCAAACACCAACAACTTAAATAAATTCTACATGATGATCGGCAATAAAAACTACATAATCCTTTCTTCTCCGCTCTGCAATGGACAAATATCAAAATCGAATTAGAATGCGACAATTACAACAAGACGCAATAGAAAATGGTCAAATCAATAGATGAAGCAAAATATTATCTCCTCTTGCCCAAAGCTCTGACCCAAATTCAGACCAGCCCATCTCCTTCTAGCTTCATCTAAACTTTGGCTTTTGCACTGCTCTCCATGACTCAAACAAATGAGAGCATATTGAGAAAACCTAGAAAGGATCAACAAATACAAACCTTTTAGACTATACTTGGAGGATCTCCAATCCAATTGCAAGTGGCGCGAGCCCAGCGTGTTCTAATGCAGTCTACCAAAGGTGCATGCTGAGCAGGTTCGGGTTTAGACACTTCAACAACAGTGTCTTTAGAGCTTGAATCGGAGGGCAATTTCACATCTGCCATAAATTCTTCAGGAGTCCACTTTGGGGGAACCAAGACCCTCAATTTTGTAAGCCTAGGTCTCTGTATGGGAGTCTCACCTCCAGAGGTTGCTTGGCCGCCATTTAAATCTGATTTTGCAATCCCATTAAAATGGTAAAGATCAAAAACCTTCTTACCCATCATTCCTGTTGAATCTTTTAAGCCTCCCAAACTCTTGTCTAAATCCAATAGCACCTGCCAGAACTCGCTCCATACAATAAAGCCTGAGCTGCAAAGGTGATCTAGCTTCTCAGGTGGAAGGTTAATACTTGTTTCCTTGAGGACGTGATGAAACCCTTCTACGCTAATGAAGCCACCACCCCCACTCTGATCTTGTGCATCGAAAGCCCTCCGGATCTGTGTTTCTCTCCCTTCAAATTCATTTTCATCTTGAACGGAGGTGTCAAGAGCAAATAAAACTGTATAGTGAGATTCACTCCCGATAACCCATATTGGCCATTTTGGGCATTTCAGATACAGGCCTACCTTACAGAAATTTAGGTATTCTAGAAGGGTAAGGAATCCAACTTCCACATTAGTGGATATGCCCTTCAAAAACATGTCACCACCTAAATCCATTCTTCCATCAAACACGTGGGCCACAGCCTGCCCGCAAAGTAGTAGGTTTACTATTTCCTGTTCAAACATTAACTTAAAAATTTACTGTACAAACCAGAATACAAAGATTTATAAGGGAGAGTATCTAATGGATCAATTACTGAAACACCGCTCAAGAAAAATGAATGCTTGATGTGACTGCAGATTCTGCACGTACCTGTGACGCATGCCCAAATGGAGCAGTGACTAAAGATTGACTTGGGTCATCCCTGTCTGCTTGAACGGAGTCCTAAAAGTACAAAGAATCAAAAACATATAAATGCATTAGTAACATAAATGACCCATGCAAAAATGTGAAAAAAGCTTTAGTAAGTGCACATCCAAGTGTCGGCTACATAAGAAAACTTAGCACTAGTCAAGTTTGTGCAGGCACATAATAATGCATTGGACTGCTACCCTGGTTTGCCACTGCAATTTGTTCACAATAATGTAAAAGGATAAGAAAATAATCTACAGGTGAAGTTTGTATCTTTCCAATCACAAGAAGAATCTAAGAAAACCCAAATTAATGCCCCACTCAACAATGCCAGTCTCAATATGATTCAACAATGCTATATCAACTACAAAGTACACATGCTCTAGGATTGAAGAGGAGGCTTTTACTCAAGTTGCAGCTTAATGAAGTTCAGGGTTTTAAGCTTCACAGAAAAGGCAAAATCTCAGTAAATGATATATCATATCCATTTAACAAAAATATTATATAAAAGAATATAGGAAATTTACATAAAACCTTTCAATCAAGGTTTTAAGCTTTGTCACAAAATGAAAATCTCAGTAAATGATATATCAAATCCATTTAACAAAAATATTATACAGGTTTCATATGCCACTCGACTTTCATTCTCAGTAAATGACATATCAAATCCATTTAACAAGAATATTATAAGGTTTCATACTCCACTCGACTTTCATACTACAACTGTGCTAACACTCTGTTTGGATTGAGGGGTTAGGAGGGAAAGTGAAGGATTTGGAGGGAAAGTGTTACATATTATCATTTTTGGATTATTTTTAGGGAAGTGTATGGAGGGGTTCTGAAAAGAGAGAATACAAACATTTTCAACACTTCTCTTCCCCTCCAAAGAGAGTGTGAGACTTCAAAGTACGAAACTTAAAGAACTTGAGTAAGTAGAACATTCCGGATCTATGGTAGCCCAATTATATAGATTCAATAACATGAATTGACCCAAATTTGACACATGGACTGCTAATTAAGTCCATGTCTGGCCAATATAAAATTACCAAAATGACTCTTATAAACCTAAAAATATTTAAATGGTACTCACCAGCAGCATACTAATTTCTAAAATACATAACTAAAACCTTAAATTTTGCCCAAAACTTGATTAAAGTAAGGTCGAAAGCACACCCAGTAAGAAATTTCTAATTGTCTTCTCTGGAAGGTAGATATACCAACAGGTAATGAAATAACACTCAAAGCACTTTTATGCAAACAAACGTACCAGTCCTCGAGAAAGTAAAGCAGAAATAAGGAATAGCATTGCCCCCATACGACTTCGGAAAACTGGAATCATTGCTTGAAGTGTCTGAAATGCACTAGCCTGTGAGGTGTATGTATTAACTCTCAAAAATTTCTGCAAGTCAGAACCTGATTCAATTGAAAGGCCTTCAAGTGCTTTCACAATGACCTGTGAGATTGGACATACCACAAATGAAAATTTTAATATGTGGAAGAGCTAGTGCAGTCAAATGCATGCAAGAATGATGTATCCCTTTAAAACCAGTTTCCAAGCATATGTAACTAAAGTGCATCAGCATCACAGAAAATGCAACTCACCTCATCCTTCAAACTGTCTTCCACACCCTCAATGTTAAGGTCAAGAATACTCAATGTTGCAATTACAGCACTTCTATTATTTCCACATAGAAACAAAATCTCACCCATACTTCTGACCAAGGCTCTGTAGAAAATTACAAAGAAAGTTTCAACAAACATTGTCATAGAAGGCAAAACAATCAACTATTGATCAATTACGAATATCCATGAAATTCTTCAACATGAACTAACATTACTTTCCAACTAAACATGTTAGAACCTGTTAGAAAAAATGAGAATTACCCCCTGTTCATTTTCTAATGTTGGCAATTTCATTTCATAAAGCCTTTTCTTTTTTATTTTTAACTCTGGTCAAGTCCACGAACATAATCAGCAGTCGAAGATTTAGCATGGAAACTCTAAACGAAAGTGGATATTCAAAGAACAAGAGAGACTTGATAAAAAGGGTAAACTCATGGATTACAATAGCATATCATGCAGAGTTTATCTTTGTTAGGTTTTGGGGTGGGGTTAATTTGAGTTCTTGACAGTAGATAATTAAGTATTGGACTATTACTAAATTAGCTAATGTGCTTGGTATTTGGGTTTTGGGTTTGTACGTTTAGTTTTGGAACAAAGTTTTTAAAACAGTGCCTAGTACATTCATATGCATGACTGCTTCTTTGAAATGCAAAAAAAGGTTTCCAGGAAAATTAGTTTTAGTGCTTCATTAGTTCAAACTCACGGAGGTTTTGTTCAAACAAGCAAGGGTTTTCAGTCTGTAAAATTACATATTTTATAAACAGTGTGTTACCTGTTTGAACACATGATGGGTCTGTTCAAATGCATTAGCGTGCTTTCTAACTTGAGTTGTGTGTTTGGAATAGAATTCTTACCTATTCCAATTCCTTGTTCACTTAGTCATGGTAACCAGGGGAACACATCTCTATCTCTCCCTCTTCAGTGCCATGAAAATGATTCAGACATTATATAAGTAAAGCCCAAAGAGGGACCACCGGGCTTAGTTTAGTGTAGATATGATTTTTCACCCCTATTATCCACTGAAATGCCACAAATACAGGTTCATGACATAAAATGCTGTTGAGGTTATCTTCTCTTTCCCTTTTTACTTTGAGTGGGTCAGTTACATGACATCAATGTATGCTATGGGCACACCAACATGCAATCGTTAATCACCTTAACTTTCTATCTTCAGTAAGAGAAGCAAAAAAGAACATCAGTAACATGACATCAATTTATACTATAGACACACCAACATGCAAATGTTAAATCACCTTGACTTTCTATCGTCAGCAAGAGAAGCAAAAAGATCATCCGGTGCAATACATTCACTTTTAGATGATCTCCTTGAACCCAAATTTGATGGCATATTTGTTGTAGCTTTACCCAATTCCTCGGGAAAAAACAGAAGGTATTTGAGGACAAATGCCTGCACAACCAGACAGGAAATATGGTAAGAAACATTAAAATAGATTATGAAATAATCATTAAAAAAAGATAGGATACCAAAGAGAATCAAGAAAGTGTCAATAGCACCAGAAAGCAAAAAATTTGCATCCACAAATTTGTATTGGAATAATTGCCCTAATGCATATACTACATACTGCAGATTACACATTACAACACAAGAATATAGTACTTTAAAGAATAAAAACTTTTGCCATAGATTAGAAGAAATGAATGATGAAAAGAATATGGTACAGGATTAGAAGAACCATGAAATATGTATGTACTCTGAGGACATAGACCTAAATTACTGCAGAACAGTGAGATGAACTACCATAAATAACAGCATGGAAGAAAATAAAGACATTTAGTTGCAACCTTATTTTAAATCAATATGAGCAAACTACAATAAAAGTGACTACCCATCAACTGCAAAATATGTCTTCCGTATTTCATATTAAAACAGTTACATAAATGGTAATAATCACACATAGTACTGATAGTGAATTGGGATTGCCAAAGCAGATGCTAGGCCTGACCTGAGTGATATGAATCATGATCATGTAATGTCGTCGTATAGGAAGGCCCTGTTTAGCCTTTTTACAGTCAAAACATCATTAACTTTTATTGAGAAGATTGCTTTGAGTTCAGACGTCTTCTCAAGGGTGGACTCAGGCCATTGATTTAGGCCCAAGATAGAGGCCAACATTGTCCCACCAATGTGTTGTCCCCTATCACCACCCCTTCACAAAAAGCTTACAACTAGCATGACACTTGCATCGATTGCAATAAACAAATTTCAATAATAAGAAATTACGAACATCTAAAGTCTTTTCTGAAAAACTGAAAAGCAACATTTATTAATCAAACCACCAGTCATAATTGAAATCCAAGCAATGTCAATTTTCTCCACAAATGACAATTAAAATGGTAAGATGGGCAGGCAGGGGTAGGATCCTTGAGGAAATTTAATTGCATCAGGTTATAGTTTTCGAACCTAAAGCACTTTAATATTATAAACTTAACTATGAGCACAACACTTCTGTCCCTTTGCAATTCAATGCCCCCTGCCAGTTCACAGTGTTACCATTATTATTATTATTATTTCTTTTGAAAAAGATAAATATATCATTAAATCTTGGGTAAATTACAAACACCCCCTGAGGTTTACTTAAATTACAAATTACCCCATGTGGTTCTAGAAATTACATTATGCCCCCTAAAGTTTCTAATTTCATAACAAATAGGTCCTTTTATTAATAAATAATCAAGTTAATTAACAGTTTTTAATAATATTAAAATTTTATTTCAATTAATAATTCAGATAATATTATTATTGTATCAGTGAACAGTTAGAAATTTCAAATTTTCAATTAATTCTGTTAAATAAAAAATTCTAATAGGGAGGTATTTGTAATTTTCCAAACCACAGGGGGCACTTCGTATTTTAAGCAAATCTCAGGGGGTGTATTTGTAATTTACCCTTAAATCTCAAAAGAAAATAGAGTGTAATTAATTCTTAATTAATATAACTGGAACCTTGCATGCACTAAATGAGCAGTGATTTAGGAATTACCAACAGTCCTACACCATGATATTAGTCAAGAGCAGGGAAGCAGATGAATTGAAAAATTAAATTACTATACTGACGGTTGCCCTATTTTTCTTTTAACTTATAATCCACAAGTACCTCCTTCTATACTATGATGCACAGACACGACATGAACATGCAGACACGCAAATTTTCAAAAAACGGGAGACACGACATGCTGGGGACACATTCAATATATATAATTTTATTTATTTATAATATATCTACAACTTAAAAAAAAAAAAATCATTGGAAGATGATTAATAAATACAGTACCTAAAAGATTTTAATAAAATTTGATTTTTTTTTTTCCCTTAAAATAACATAAAACTAATTTGTTCTATGCATTTCAAGTTCAGCAAACAAGGGATACCCCAAAAATAGAAAAATAAAATAAGGAACCAAGAGGAGAGAAACAAAATCAGAAAAGAAGAAAAACGAAGTAAAGAAAATAGAAGAAGAGAGAAGCAAAATCAAAGAGAAGAAGAGAGAAGTACAAGTAGAATCGAAGAGAGAAGCAAAAGCTGAAGTAGAATCGAAGAGAGAAGAGAAGCCCTAACCAGTTGGATAAGAGAAACAGAGAAAGAGATTGAAGGAGAGCTGGATCGAAAGCCCTGAAGCTATTCAAAGAGGTGAATCGGAGGTCAATTGAAGGCATTTCTAAGGGTATTCTTCTTCTTCTCTTCATTTTTCTTCGTTTTCGTCTTCAATTATGTTTTTCTTCTCTTTCGATTTTGCTCTTCAACTATGAAGCACAAAAACGGCCACGGACATAGATACAAACACGGACATAGACACGTATAACCATTACACCTATTAATCGACACTCGGTGGAAACAAAAAATTTTTTTAGTTATATATATATATATATATATATGGGGGACGAAAGTTGCATTGAAAAAAAATGAATAAAAAAATAAAAATAAAGAAGAGTATAATCAATATATATTAAAAAGAAGAGTATAAAGAAGATAAATTATAACCATTATAAATTAATTTTATCCAGAAAAATTCATAAAGAATAAAATTTGTTATACAATATATAAATTTATAAAGAAAAATAAAAATAAAAATAAAAATAAACAATATATATTTATTATACAGAAATAAGAGTATAATTAGAAAAAAAAATTTTAAAAAAATAAAGAAGAAGGAGAGAGTATAATCAAAATAAATAAATAAGAACCATACATTATAAATAGAAAAATAAAGAAAGAAAGGACAGATAGAGGAGAGAGAGAGAGAGAGAGACGAGAGAAGAAGATGTGATGACAATCAAGAAGTAAGAGAGAGAGAGAGAGGAGAGGCAAGAGACTAACCAAGTCAAAGAGGTAATGGAGATCGACTGAGGACTTCCCTAGATGAATAGGTTCCCTTTTCTCCTCTTTTTTTCTTCTGATTTTGGATTAGGTCTCTTCTCTTTCTTCGAATTAGGGTTTCTGATACCAAAAAATAGGTATTAGGGTTTCTAAAATGGGTAGGTCTCTTCTCTTTCTTCAAATTAGGGATTCGATTTTGTGTCCCGCCATGTCCCCTGCCGTATTCCATACCCAAAAAAAAAAAAGGGATGTGTCCATGGCGTGTCCCCGTGTCTGACACCACTATGACACCTATTTTGAAGCGTGCTTCACAGCTCATTGATTTTGCTTCTCTTCGATTATGTTTCTGCTTCAATCACCTCCTCACTATTTCTCAAGTTTATTTTCCTTGCGTGTCCAAGACACATCCGACTGCCAAAATTCAAAAAAAAAAAAGAAAAAAAAAAGGGACACCTCTTGTAGAGTGTCCGACACGTGTCCACCGTGTGTCGGACACTTGTACGCTGCCTTTGAAGAGGTGTCCGTACTTCATAGCTACTATGCAATTCAGTGAGATTAAAAATGTGGGACAAAATAAGGCCCCATTAAATATATACTATGGATTTTTAATTTTGTGGTTCCTGATTATAAAATAGGTGAACATAGAATCGATTGGCAAATATTACTAAATCAATGAGGAATAAAACGACAGATGCTTAGTATCTGCAAATTGAAGAAAACAGGAATAAAATATAAAGACAGCATCTATCACCCATCATATGTCCAACAAATCTTCCTCTATTAGTGGTTTGCGTAATTTATTTAAAAAATTTATAATGCACTGCAAGACCAAACTTTTAAACATCCCATACTCCATTGATTACTTGAGTTCACTTTAAGTTTCTTGTGCACCTCTTCCAATTGAGATCTCCTTGACTGGTTGAATCATTGAGTTTTGCATGATAATAGAAAAGAAAAACTTGGGATTTGTGCTGCCTTCAAAGACTCAAGTGAAAGATTCTCTTCAATAATTCCAATACAAAACTATGATCTTCAACTCAACACTGCCTCCAACTCCAAGGGACCTCCACAACACACTTCAAACTACATAGAAAAGCTAGAACTTAGAGAGATCGAGGAGCTCAACAATTACAAAGGAAAATAACAATGCTATAGTGGATTGAAATGGTTGTGTTCATCCAGAAAAAAAGAAAAGAAAAGAAAAATTTACAACAGAGAGGAGTTTGATAAAAGATCAACCCAGTTCTCTAGCCTGGGAGATCCACTATCCGCTGGCTAAGAGGGTTCCATTACAAATGTTAAATTAATTGCTAAATCACAAAAGTCTTTGGGTCAGAGCAATTGATGTATGAACTCAAATGGACAGGGACACTTACATGGTAAACTGGACAGTGTACACAAACTTCCAACAAATTGACAATAAAAACGAAATCAAACAAAAGCAAGCAGGAAAGAAGTCCAAGAGGGCATTTTGGCAAAGCTTTTAATTTGGATTATTTGAATTATAGCTTTAAAAAGGCTGGTGGAAGGCCTTTAGCAAGGCTTACTTATTGTATTCAGCTTATATAAGCTTAATTAGCTTATTTTCAGTATATATATAACTAACTTTTCCTGCTAAAATGGTGCTTTTCTAGCTTTTGGATGCTGGACGAAAAGGCTCCTCAATATTTTCATAATTACGAACATACCCTTTTAAAAAAGAGTTAGGTTTAAAAAATATATGACCATTTTGGACTTTGTACTTCAAAACGTTACTTTTTTCTAATTTGCCAAACACTATCAGTTTTTTCACATGTTATCCAAAAAGTAGCACAAAACACTCTTTTACAATTTATTTAAAGCAATTTAAGCCAATAATCTAAAAATTCATAATCTTAATAGCCAACTTTTAAGTTTTTCAAAATGGGAGTAAACTAAATTAAATAAGCTTAACAAACCCAAACTCCCTCTCCCTCTCATCTTCACCTAATAATACACCACCTATACATACATGTGTGTTCTTTTCAGTTGGAGGTTATCGTGAGGAAGAGAGTGATGTTGGTGGTCACTGGTGTTAGCTATTTGTGCATTCTATTGGTGGTTACTGGTGGTGCTGGGTTGGGATCTCCCTGTGATGGGAAGATGCACAGTAAGCTGGAGATGGGTTGTAGAAAAGGATTGAAGAAAAAAAGGGGCATTATTGTATTTTTATTCCCAAAATTTGTCCTAACAATGTCACCATGCATCCCAGCCAAAGATGTGCAACATGTGCTGTTATATATGACAGTGTCTGTTAGTTTTTCACTTCACCCCAGATTACAAGGGGGTTATGAGTATATTTCTAAACTAGAAGGGGGTAAAGTGTTTTTGGACTAAACCATAAGAAGGTAAAATGTAATTAACCCATTCTAATTTTACGAGACAATAATAGAGAAAATTGTATATGGTTCTATTCTACGCTTTGTAAAACTCAATTTAATCCCACTAATCTTTTGCATCTTCAAAATAAATGAAATTATAATTGAAATTTGAAAATGAAAAATAAGATATTTGTTTTGAATTCAATATACTTCCAAGACTCAATTTCACCTCTAATTATTTAGAATTGTAAAGTACATGAAAAGCAAATTAGAATAAAAAATCAAAACATGTGAATCCATAACATGGAAATCTGTTTTAATTTCATGAAACTCTAAGAATTGATTGCAATTCCCATTGTAAATCAATATTAAACGCTAGACAGATTTACAGAATCCTAAAATCAGCTCATTCCAAAAGTACTTACAACTTAATAGAATTTCTAGCAAACTTCCTCAATAAGTCAACCTATTCAAAGCACAAAAGTTGACCATAAGACAGCATATAAGTAAAAAGGTAGATGGCACTAATTTTAGTACATCAGCTAATTCATCAGCATGAGGACTACAACAAACCCAATACATTTTTAATTAAACATCAAATTTTTATGCTTGTGGAGCTAAAGTGAGAGATCAAAGCATTACTTGTATGGCTGCTAATACACCACAAGGCCCACCTTCATGCTGCACTAGGCCCATAGATGTTTCTGGATCAGAGCTAAACCTATAGGAAAGTTCTTCATAGTATTAGCAAGTAAAGGGTACAATTTTGTATTGTGATTTAATGCTCAATTATAACAAAGAATTATAAAGTAACAAACTAGAATCCACAGAAAGAAAATAATGAAATTTGAAGAGAACAAAGATGCATGATACAATTGACATACAAAAGTAATATGCATGAATTCAACAAATTAGACCTCTTTATTTTCTTATTTTCTTGAACGGTAATTAAGCCTTAGATTAGAAAAGATTATAACAAAGGATTTATGAAAGTGAATCCCACTGCAAGAACAAAGCGGTTCTAGGCGTCAAAGCACAAAATAAAGTATTAGCATATGTACATATGAACATATTAAACAAATAGTGCACTATCATATAGAACTAGCACACTTCATAGCTGATTTTCTTAGAATATACCCATACTATACACAGGTAGAAATACAACATACGTGGATCAGGTTAAATTTGGTTGTCAAAAAAAATTTGGAATAATACTTGATTCTGAAAGTTGGCAGCTGAGAAGTGAGAACTAAGAGAATTGGAGCATTATGTGTGCAATTTTCGAGAAACTCAGTAACTCTAGTGCAGTGATAATAGAAATTATAATTTTTCTTGGAAAAATTTAAGGCAACTGGCGTAAAGCAAAAAAGAAAAAAAATAGAAAGATAAAGATACTAAACCTTGCAGGACTTTTTTAAAGGATTTCTGTTTGGCCTTGTAAGTATATAGGTGATGATGAAGTAGTTTGGTCTATGAAGCACGGATACTCCAAAAATGTTGCCGTACAAGTACTGAGAACTTACCTTGTGCAGGTAAGTTTAGTGGGTATGCTGTTTTCATTTAATTTTCATCTTGGGTTCTCGTTATTTTTTTGGAATAGTGGGACGTGATTTTTACCGCATTGGGTTTGTCTCGCTAGATAGTATTAGAAGTAGACCTCGTATGCTATGTGATAACATGTTTATGTGACCAGATGAATATGGAATTTGATTTCTAAGATATTAATTGGATCTACGAGTTTTTAGAAGTCCTATTAGAATAGCAATTGATCATTGCTTGTTCTACTTGGAACTCTGGCAATGTCGCGGAACAATTGATTATCTGGAAAGGAAATTCGCTTTGATTATATGACTCGATGCTTATATGGAATGAATTAATTGTTATCCATTATATTAGGACGTGAGTGAGTTAGTTTCGGTACATTTGTAAATGTGCTAAATTATTGTGTACCTTTATTCGAATGTCAGGACGAGAACGTGGTGGTGGTAGGCGTGGCAGGCTTAGGAGGCAGGAGGTGCTGATACTGGATGAAATTCTAGCGCAAGAGGGAGTTGGCCAGGCCAATGTGGCCAAGCCAGCTGGTCAGCAAGCCATGGGCTCTTTAGCCTGCGAAATGGCCGGAGTATAACAAGAATCTATAGACATTCTCAAGGCTAAGAATTAAGTCCAGGCCCATGTTGCAGAAACATGGCCATCATTCCTAAAGAGGGAGTTCTTTCGGTTGAATCCAGACGAGTTTTAGGGGATCCAAAAGAGCCATTGAAGGCTGAAGAGTTGCTCAAGCAAATGGTGAAGATTTTCAAGATGCTTGGCATCAAGGACGACGGTTTAAGGGTGACCTTGGCGTCTTTCTAGCTGAAAGGAGATTCGGGTCAATGATGAAAGTATGCGCGAGGGCGCATTGGGGTGACTTGGGAGGCATTTGTCAATGCTTTCCAGGATAAGTTTTGTCAATGCCTTCCAGGATAAGTTTTTGCCACCCACAGCAAGAGAGAAGTTGAGGGAACAATTTTTGAATCTCAAGCAGCTAAACACGCCGGTAGCCAAGTTTAAGGTAGCGTTGTCGAGGTTTGCACCAGAACTTGTGACGATGAAAGAATACCGTTGCATTGAGCTTGAGAAGAGGTTGAGGACCGGACTCCTTTTCAAGGTGGCCGGGTCAATGACTTGGGATTACGGTCGTCTTGTAGAGTTGGCGGCCCACTTAGAGACTGTGATCCAAACTAAGGAGGAGCGGATGAGGGACTCTAGGCAGAGATCCCAAGATGTTCAGGGGGATGCAAGGGACAACAAACGGCAAAGGGTTTCCACCCCACAGCAGTCCCAGGCCACACAGTCTAGATCAGCCTTTCTGGTACTGAGTTCGGGTTCGGGGAAAGGTAACCAGGGTGGGTTCACTTGCTTCAAATGTGGTCAGTTAGGCCATAAGTCTTCAATTTGCCCGCAAAGGGGAGGAGGGCAACAATCTACATAGTCTTTGGCTCGCCCTTAGAGCCAAAGTCAGAGAAGAGGTCAGCCGCTTACCTGTTATCAATATTATATTGGTTGTATACTTCGTATCAATTTTCACAGGACTTAAATTTGAGGCAAAAGAGGTAGATGGAGTTCATGGAAGATTATGATTTTTAGTTACACTATCATCCGAAAAAGGCCAACGTAGTGGCCGACGCTTTGAGTAGGAAATCCATAAGCAGAGTAGCTAGTATCACCATCCGAGAATGGGAGATGTTGGGTGTAATGGGCAAGTTTGACTTGCATCTTGGCGAATCTACTGAGTTGGCTGTTTTGTTCACTGTAGTTGCACAACCTACTCTAGTGAACTGAGTTTTAGAAGCACAATGGGAGGATCACGAAGTGGAGTCTATCTGGGGAAAGATATCTAGTGGAAAGATAGAGAAGGGCTTGAATATTTATTCTGACTCGAGTGTAAGATATCTAGATTGACTTTATGTGCCAAAATCTTATAGAGCGGAGGTACTTCGAGAGTTCCACCATTCAAGCATTGCGATACACCCAGAAGGCACAAAGATATATCATGACCTCAGTTGCCAGTTTTGGTAGAGAGGGATGAAGAGAGACGTAGCCTTATTTGTTTCGAGGTGCCTTACTTACTAACAAGTGAAGGCCGAGCATCAGCGGCCAACGGATTTGTTATAACACTTACCTATAGCCGAGTAGAAGTGGGAGCATGTCATGATGGATTTTGTTGTAGGTCTTCCAAGGACTCAATGGAGTAATGACGCAGTATGGGTAGTAGTTGACCGGTTGTCCAAGTCTGCACACTTTGCACCCATGCACATGAGTGACTCAATAGACTATCTTGCCGACTTGTATGTTAGAGATATAGTGCGACTTTATGGGATTCCAATGACCATTGTTTTGGATAGAGATCTATGTTTTATGGCTCGGCTGTGACAGAGCCTATAGGGTTCCTTAGGCACTAAGTTGGCATTTAGTACCGCCTATCATCCTCAGACTGACGGACAGTCCGAGTGCACCATTCAGATTTTAGAAAACATGCTTCGGGCTTGAGTTGTCAATTTTAAAGGACCGTGAGAGAGGCACTTGCCTTTGGTAGAGTTTTCCTACAATAATAGCTTTCAGGCAAGTATCGGTATAGCACCTTTTGAGGCCCTGTATGGCAGACCGTGCAAATCTCCTATGTGTTCCTGTGTGTTGGGCTGAGGTAGGTGATGCACCTATGTTAGGTCTAGAGTTAGTCTGAGAAACTACGGAGAAGATTGTGTTTATTCGTAAGAGATTAGTTTCGGCTCAAAGTTGCCAGAAGAGCTATGCCGACTGTCAAAGGAGGACTTTGTCTTTTGAGGTAAGGGATCACGTATTTCTGAAGATATCACCAAGGCAGGGGTTTGATGAGATTTGAAAAAAGCGAGAAGTTGTCTCCTAGATCTATTGAGCCTTTTGAGATTCTAGAGCGGATTAGGGAGGTTTTGTGAGAACCCGCATTTAATTATTCTTAGAAGAAAATTATAAATAAATAAATAAATTTTATCTAGAGTCTATCTAATATATATATATATATATATTAGTGTATAAGTTAGTTTTAAATTAATCCATAACAAAAACATTGTTAAGAATAATAATTTTATAGTTTTAAATTAATCAATATTTATTGTTTATAATTTATTTTAATAAAGATTCAACATAATAATTATCCTTACTAAATAGCTTAGTTAAAAACCTTAATTAATGTTAAGAAACTCACACAAATACACAAAAAAAAAAAATCAGATTTTCAGTGGTAGTGTTGCGTGACACTTGTATGCATGCATGTTATTGTAGGATGTAGAACCTCATTATATCTCTTGGGTTTAGAAAATTCGATGGGAATAGAATGATTAGAAGAGAGAGCCTCAGGTGAGGAGTCCCTATTTATGCATACATACAGTTTACATCTTCTGCCTCAAATTGGTCGGAGGGAATTCTGTGAGCAAGGTAAGCTAAGTAGGGAGAAGAAGAAGAACAGAAGATAAGAAGTTTATAATATTTTTTCTACCATTTCATCACCCCGTTTCAATCCTACTACTAGGTAAAAAAATCGTCTCAACCCTCTCATTTTTTTTAGTTGTTAAAATTTCAGAATTATGTTCATAGCAAAAATTTAGATAAAATCTTGTTTATAGTTGTATGTAAATTTGTGATTCGTATATTAAATATTTGAAGGTTATTTTTATTAGTAGCCTTAAGATAATGATATAATTGTGAAATTTGACTTGCAAGTGTAATCTGTGCCACTAAAGAGATGATTAAAGATGTTATTTGGTTTGATTATATAACTCTTAAATCTGCCAGAAAGTTGTATGAATTTTTAGACAATTTTATACTCAAAATTTTGAAATGATTTCTTCTACAAAGTTGTTGAGAATAATGTCTAGTTCACTAGGAATTTTTGTAACAATTATTTTAGTTTTGTACGAATTTATACAAAATTTTAATTAAATCTGAAGCTGTAGGTAGATTTTACGATATGTTTGAAAAATCATTAAAAATCCTATATTAAACCAAATCTAGTAATTTTTAAATAAAAAATGAAATTTGAGAAATCTAGTTTCATAATAAATTTTTAGATTATGGAATGGATTTATAAATTTAAGTATGGAATTAAATTAAGAAAATATGATAAATCTGTGTCATAAAATTGTTTAGAATTTTTCTAAATTATTTATAACTCACTTTTGGAAAATGCTTTTTGAAAAATGACCATAACATGTTTATTGAATATTATAGAGATTTTCATGAATTTTAGAATTGTATAAATAATTTATTTATAATTTTAATTACAAAAAGTATATTCTGACAATTTTTGGCAGATTAAGAACAAACCAAGATTATTACTTCAATTATTTATTTGGACTAAAATTATATATTGTGCTGGTCTAATTAATTAAATCTTGTAAATTAGTAGTCCATGCATATATGTGATTATTGTTCACTTTTAAGTATTTAAAATTATCATTTCATACTATGGTTTAATTTAACTGTTTATTTTAATTTTGTACATTGATTGACTATGAAGCATGGATACCCCAAAATCGGTGCCGTGGCAATGTCCGACATGCGGACATGCTGGGTACATGTATGGGACACACCATTAATTTAATGATTTTTTGTAAGGGACAAGGAGGGGACACAGCGAGGCTCTTTTTTTTTTCTTTTGCCTCTCTAATTTAGTGCTTTTGTGAAGAATATTGTTGAATGTTGAATATTTTCCCCTTCTCGTCTTAGTTCTTTTTATCATTTATTATGAATGGATAATCTATTAATTTGTTTAAATGTAATAGTTATATTTATTAAATTAATGTTACTATGTTAGTATTTGTTAATTTTGATTTAGGATGAATGTAATATGAATCTACATATGCCGTGTCTGTGTCCCCATTTTTTGAAAATTGTTGTGTACCGTGTCCGTACTTCATAGTTGATTGATTATTGTATAACATGTGCAATATTTTATGTTGGAAATTTTAATGAAATAGTATAACACTTATGGTGATCGAGAATTGCAATTATTGGTGATTAATATAAAAAAAATAAAAATAAAATACTACAAGCTAATATAAGGCAAAAGATAGCCCCTACTAGTCAAGGTTAATACAGATATTAGTTAGAGTTACCTATACTAACAAGTTTAAACTAGGCAATTTTTTTTTTTAACATTGTAAGCTTACAAAATAATTAGTTAGCCTAGTTTGTAACTCCCTTAAGATCTCTAATCAAATAGCCATCGATAGTCCCTCCTCACAAGAACTTCCTGCTCCAACGTGGCTTGGAAAAGCCCCATGAATCACCACATCACCTCACAAAAACAACAATTTTCATGCACAAAATGTCCTAATAGCGGCATTGGTTCCTCGATAAATTCTCCAATCTTGATTTTCTTGCCTTAAAATCTGGACAGGTCCAATGTAAGTACCTACCCAACTTTCGGACTTCGAAGCAGAGCTTCCCAAGGAATAAATCCTAACATACACAAATGAGCCAATTTACAGCCCATTTAGAACATTCGAATTTTCAAATACAGCCCCTATATGTCCAGTACTTTAATCAGTATTACCCTTTACGGGTTCCCCATGGCTCAAAGGTTTGAATCTAAGCTCTGAAAATTGACGCCAGAGCTTAGATTCAAACCTTTGGGCCATGGGTTAACAGTCATATTTTTTTTTTTTACGCTTAAGAAAACCTTACGTTACCTTGTAATTTTCTGTGACATAACTTAGTTAAAACCTTTTTAATTGTAGGATGCCAGGATCGTCTGATGTCAACTCTCATGAGGAAGATTCGGTGGGAAATTATGAAATAGAGTTTGACCTGAGTGAAGAAGTGGAGTCACCAATAGAAGACTATGAACCTGAGTCTAAACCTGAACAAAATGCGCCTATGTACGACCCAATGGAGGTGATTGTGATTGTGATTGTGATTGTGATTGAGTTTGACACCAAGGGGGAACCCGTAAAGGGTAATACTGACGAAAGTACTGGAGATATAGGGACTCTATTTGAAAATTAGAATGTTCAAAATGGGCTGCAAATTGGCTCATTTGTGTATGTTAAGATTTATCCCTTAAGAAGCTGTGCTTGGAAGTCCGAAAGTTGGGTAGGTGCTTACATCGAACCTGTCCAGATTTTAAGGCAAGAAAATCCCTAGTTGTATCAGTTAGGCCCTTTCTCGAATGGCTTTACCGATAGAATGGGCAACCTTTTTGATATTTGGAGCTTTCAGTATGTCATGCCCGACCTAAATCAAATTGTGAAGACAGTTGGATCAGTGGATTTCAAAGATTGGAGAATTTATCAGGAGGAACAGGTGCAGCTATTAAGACATTTTGTGCATGAAACTGTTGTTTTTGTGAGGGTGCCATGGGCTTTTCCAAAAGTCCTTGTGAGGACTATTCATGGCTTATTGATTAGAGGTCTGAAGGGAGTTACAAACTAGGCTAACTAATTGTTTTGTATGCTTACAACGTGAAAAAAAAAAAAAAAAAAAAAAAAATTCCTAGTTTAAAGTTGTTAGTATAGGTAACTCTAACTAATATCCGTATTAACCTTGACTAGTAGGGGTTAGCTTTTGTCTTATATTAGCCCCTAGTATTTTATTTTTATTTTGCTGTTTTGTAACTTGTCTCATCTAATGAATGAAGTTTCTTTTATGAAATCCTTAATTACTGTCTTTGCATATATATATATATAAATTATAATAATGATGATGATGATGACGACGACAATGATGAAGAATAAATAAATACATAAGTCACAAATTACCAACAATTTCATCATGCAGAATGGCTAGACGAACAAGAAATAACAACGGTAATGGTGATGGAGTGTCTTACGGCAATGTCGCTCGGATTATAAACGCAATTGCCAATATGTAGGCAATACACCACCACGAAACCAAGATCAAAGCAAATCTAAAATGATAGCAAAGTTTGAAAAGTTACATCCCCACAAATTCTTTGGTGGATCTAACCCCTATGAAGTTGAAGCTTGGTTAAAACAAATTAAGAAATTACTAGATGCTTCTGACATCCGAAATGAGCAAGATAGTGTGACTATGGCAGTGTTTCAAATGGAAGGGGAAGCAAATCATTGGTGGGAAATGATCAGGACTACCCAACAAGTAGAGACATTAACTTGGAGGCAATTTGAACACCTATTCATGGAAAAATATTTTCCTAACTTACTAAGACAAGAAATGGTTCAAGAGTTCCTCCAACTGAAATAAGGAAAAATGTACTCAATATGGAAACCGTTTTGAGGCTCTCTCAAGGTATGCTTTAGCAATAGTAGCAAATGAAGAGGATAAGGTTAGACGATTCGAATGGAGTTTGGACACAAATATTAGAGGAAGATTGATCGTAGTGCAACTTTCCACCTACGCTCAAATGGTGGATCGAACTTTAATTGTGGAACAAGAATTAGCGAATTCCAAATGCATTCAAAATCAGCAATCAAGGAACAATAACCAATCATAAGGAGGAGGTCCAATTTGAAACACCAGAAACCATCTTGCACCAACACCTTATGCCGGAGGGTTGCAATAACAACAAAGGCAGAATCGAGGAAAGTAGCCAGGAGGAAACTCTAAAAATGAATATAAAGGAAGGTGTTTCAGAGGTGGTCAACAGGGGCATCGTCGAAGTGAGTGTCCTCAAGGAGGGGAATATTTTATGGATCAACGAGGGGTACAACAATACAACAAATGCCAGCCAGGACAAGGTTCTAAACTCACTCAAACTACTCAGACCAACAAAGGGCAGCCACAAGCCTTTAGGAATGTGAGCTGGCCAAGAACACAACCACAAGGAGCTGGCGATGGAAAGAAACCAAAAGGGACTAACCAACATGCAACAGGAAGAATGTAAGCTTTTCAAGAAGAAACAGATGTTAACCCATCAGTAATTCAAGGTATGTCAATCCTCATGAATTCTTGGGTTAAAGTATTGTTTGATTCTAGAGCATCGCATTCTTTTATATCCACTGCATGTGTATCAAGTCTAGGTTTGGAGCTAGAAACGTTAGAAATAGCTATGAGTGTTGCTTCACCCTTAGGTGGTCAAACTCGAATAAATCTAGTATGTAAATCTTGTGAACTAGAAATCTCTAATTCATATTTGATCTGTGATCTAAGGGTTATGGAAATGTTTGATTTTGACGTCATTCTAGGAATGGATTGGTTATCAGTTCATCGAGCTGTTATCGACTGTTACCGTAAAACGGTGACGGCATCCTCCCTTAATGGCACGAAATTTCAATTTAAAGGAGATAGGCAAAATTTGTTAACTCCAATGCATCGCAAATCGCGGTGGCATGATCAATTAATTGAATGGTTGGCAAGCTTAATTTTGGAAGACGAAAATCAAAAGGATCCAGGATTACCCCTTGTGGTGTGCGAGTACGTTGATGTTTTCCCTGACGAATTACTGGAACTACCCCCAAAACAGGATGTAGATTTTACGATCGAGCTCCAACTTGGGACTTCACCAATTTCTATGGCACCACATCAAATGGCGCTAGTTAAACTTCGGGAACTGAAAGAGCAATTGCAAGAATTATTAGATAAAAAGTTCATCAGACCAAGTATGTCTCCATGGGGAGTGCTAGCATTATTCGCAAAGAAGGATGGAACCTTGAGGTCATACATTAATTACCCGACAACTAAATCGAGCCACTATTAAAAATCAATATCCATTACCAAGAATTGATGACTCGTTCGATCAATTAAGAGATTCAAAATGTTTTTCCAAAATTGACTTTAGGTCTGGATATCACCAACTATGTGTCAAAGAAGAAGATATATCAAAGACGGCGTTCCGAACCTGTTATGGCCACTATGAGTTTGTGGTAATGCCATTTGGTTTGACAAATGTGCCAGGGGTATTCATGAGTTTAATGAACAAAATTTTCACACCTTATTTGGACCAATTGTGGTAGTGTTCATTGATGATACTTTGATATACTCACAATCGGCGGAAGATCACGAGCAACATCTGAGAGCCATTTTGCAAATTCTAAGGGAGAACCAATTATATGCCAAAGCTAGCAAATGTGAATTTTAGTTGAAGGAAGTAAAATTCTTAGGTCGTGTCTGAATCAGGAATATCAGTGGATCCTGCTAAAGTAGAAGCAGTAATGGAATGAAAACAACCTAAGAATACATTTGAGGTTCGTAGTTTCTTGGGATTAGTAGGTTATTATAGGAGATTCATTCAATATTTCTCCAAATTAGCCAAGCCGATGACACGCCTAACACAAAAAGGAGTAAAATTTGAATGGAACAAAACTTGTGAGCAATCGTTTCAAGAACTCAAGAACTCAAGAAGAGACTAACAAGCGCTCCTATACCAATCATACCCGAACGCGACATTGGGTACACAGTTTATTGTGATGCCTCTAAAGAAGGGTTAGGTAGCGTGTTAATGCAAAACGGGAAGGTAGTGGCTTATGGGTCAAGACAATTGAAAAATCATGAGAAAAATGACCCTACCCACTATCTGGAATTGGCGGCTGTGGTCTATGCACTTAAGGCTTGGCGACTTACCTTTATGGCCAAAAGTTCAAGATATTTACCGACCACAAAAGCTTGAAATACTTGTTCAGACAAAGAGATTTGAACATGAGGCAGAGACGCTGGATTGAGTACCTTGAAAATTACCAATTCACTTTGTCTTATCATCCTGGAAAGACTAATGTTGTAGCAGATGCACTACGTTGAAAGACGAGAGATCGTAGCCAACATCAATTAAAGAATGGGAACTGGTAAGTACTATGAATGAGTTTAGATTACAATTAGAGACTCAAAATGGAAAGGTTAGGTTGTTTGCAATAGTTCCAACACCTCAACTTCTTACCAAAGTGTTGGAAGCTCAAAGATTTGATCAAGAGACCAACTTCATTAAGGCACGATTAGTGTCAAGAGAGTCTTCACTGGACTGGACACTTTACCAAGACAGTAGTTTAAGATATTTAGGTAGAATTTTTGTGCGAAATATTGAATAATTGAAAGAAGTACCTAAAGAATTTCACCATTCAGTTTTTGCGGTTCATCCGGGAGGAAACAAGATGTACTAGGATCTCAAGCGACAGTATTGGTGGAGTGGAATGAAGAAGAACGTTGCTTAATTTGTATCTAAGTGCTTAACATGTCAACAAGTGAAGGTAGAACATCAGAAGCCAGCAAGGAAACTCCAACCTTTACCAATACCTGAATGGAAATGGGAACACATAACAATGGATTTTGTAACGACTACCCCGGTCGCCGCAAGGCCATGATGCCATTTGGGTTGAGGTTGATCAGTTAATTAAGACGGCACATTTCCTACCAATTGGACCAGCAGACACACTCAAATCATTAAATTGATTATTTATTCGAGGAATTATTAGGTTATACGGAGTACCAATCTCAATAGTGTCAAATCATGACCCTCGTTTTACGTCACAATTTTGGCAAAGTCTGCAAAAAGCTATGGGTACAGAGTTATGTTTTAGTACGGCTTTTCACCCTCAAACTGATGGTCAATCAGAAAGAACAATTCAGACTTTAGAAGACATGCTTCGAGCTTGTGTGATGGATTTCAAGGGTAGTTTGGAGAGACACTTACCACTAGTTGAATTCTCTTACAATAACAGTTTTCAAGCAAGTATTGGTATGGCACTGTATGAGGCTTTATACGGACGACCTTGTCGATCACCAATATGTTGGACGGAAGTCGGAGAAGAACCCCTTTTAGGGCTAGAGTTAGTTCAAGAAACTACCGAGAAGGTAAAATTAATTAGACAGAGACTTGAGACCGTTCAGAGTAGGTAGAAAAGTTATGTAAATCAAAGGAGAAGACCTTTAGCATTTCAAGTTGGAGATCATGTGTTTCTAAAAATACAACCTCGTCGAGGAGTTGTTCATTTCGGAAAGAGGAGAAAGCTGTCACCTTGCTTCATTGGGCCTTTCAAAATTTTGGATAAAGTAGGAGAGGTGGCGTACCGTTTGGCTCTACCACCTCAACTGGCTAGGGTACATAATATTTTTCACACCTCTATGCTGCAGAAATACGAGCCGCACCTTTCTCACATCATCAACTGGGAGGAAATTAATCTTGATGAAGATGTGACATTTGAGGAAAAGCTTGTCGAAACTCATGGCATACCCCTGGCAAACCGTTCCCTTGGGGCAGACCACAAATGCCACGGCTTGGGTATAGAACTCTGGGTGTGGACATCCTTGGTAGTTCTTGAATATTTGACCGGGGGTTTTCAAATTAACCGTGGCCATAACTTAGTGGTTGGTGAGAAAATCTCTTTGGTGAGATTTTGAGTGTCACCTAAACTATTAAAATTATTGAAATTATTTTAATGGTTGTTATATTATCATGCTATTAATTCCGTCATTTTCTTTTAATTGTCATGATCATTAATCTGATTAATTTCTTTTAAAAAGAATGGTAGGTTGGTTATGTTTTCTTACTGTGTTGTAAAACTCATGTCATATATTTTTGTTGCCCCTGGCGTTTTATGCCAGATTTTGACGAGGAAGGAATGGAAGCTGAAATTGGAACTACTACTAATATAGAACCGTGGCTAACTTGAAATCATGACTTTAGCACAATAAAATTTTACTATCTTATGTATTAGTGATTAAGGATATTATAATATTGTTTAATGTTGGATGTGAACTTTTAATTTTATATTTTTTTTGGTTAAACTTTCGACTGTGTGAGAATTTAAAATTTTCCTATTAAGATGTTAAATTTATAATTTAATAAGTTATTTTGTATTAAAATCCTCATGATGTTCCAAAAATTTTGGGGCGTCACAGGCCGCTTATCGTTTGGCCTTGCCGCCCCAACTTTCGGGGGTTTATAACGTGTTTCATATCTGTATGCTCCGAAAATACGAGTCCGATCCTTCACACATGCTGGATTGGATCGAATTCGAGATAGATGAGAATGCCTCATATGAAGAGAGGTCGGTTCCAATGTTAGATTCTCGAGATCAAGTCTTGAGGGGCAAGACTATCCCATTGGTTAAGGTGTTGTGGTGACACCATGGGATTAAGGAGGCGACTTGGGAGTGTGAGGCGAAAATCCATAAGAAGCATCCGGACCTATTTGTTGATATGTAAGGCTTGCATTGTAAATTTTATTCATGTTGTAATATGTGAACATTGTAAATGTTTTGGGGACTAAATTTGTAATACTGGGTGTTGGAGGACTCTGTTCTATCATTATTACTAATGTGGTTTGAATTAATCCGATGGCTATTGATTTGTTTTAAATTTCAGGAACAAAATTTCTTAAGGGGGGAAGATTATAACGGTTCCAGTTTAAACCCAACCCATTTAATACTCTTAAATCTAAGATTCAGTACTTTTAACTGTTATTCATATCCTTTGTTGTCTTGTTAGTAGTCGAGTTGAGTTGTTGGTCATGTTTGAAATAGGTTGGGAATTAATTTTTCAAAAGAGTTGCTGTCCAATTTTCTGCTTGTTCGCTCAAGCGATATTTTGGTCACTAGAGCGGTCCTTGAGATCTCCCAGTATTTTTACAAGTCTGCAAAACTTTTGGGAGTAGGGTGATCTTCGCTTGAGCGGTCCTTCTTGCGCTCGAACAGTCTCTGCTGTTTGCATGACTTCTAGGAGGGAGTCATTGTGCGCTCGAGCAATGTTTTGGTCGCTCGAGTGGTCTGCACGTATATTAATTTGGGAAAATGAGTTTTTGGATCACTTTTTCATTCCCTCTCTCTCTAAAACCTTCTAAACCCTAATCTCCACTTTCTCTTTCTAGTTCTTGCTTAAAACCTCAAATACTCCACCATCCATTAATTTCTCCACCATTGCTCTTTGGAGAAAAAAGTAGAGCTCGTCGAGGGCTTCATCTAATCGGAGAGGATATCGTTTTTGGCTCTGTCAAAGTTTCACTCTTGTTCTCTTCCTTTTCTATTCTTAAGTTAGGGATTTCTTCCACCTCGTGTATAATTTTTAAATTAGTTATTTGCTTCTAGAAAGTGTTTGGTGATCTGAAAATTTTAGGTTAAACCTAGGGTTTGATTTTGAAATATAAAAGAAGGGTTTTCAAATGGGTGTTTGAAAAAGGTTGTGAGAATATGTTTATGATTGAGATATGCTGAGAAGTTGGAATTTCTTTACTTAAATGTGATTTTGAGAGTAAAAGAGGTTTTGTTCAAAAATCATTGATATTTAATTTTATGAAAGAAAAGGGAAAAGATATTTGGTTTTGAAAGGATGAAATGAACATATATGTCGATGACGAGGTAGGGTTGGATATGTAATATCGCTCTCATTTTGAAAATAATGATATTATATCTTTTGTTGGAAATTATTTGTTGAATAGAAATATCTGTTTTGAGCTATTGGTAAAAGATAGCTTTGATTGTTGTAAAAATTACATGAGGATTAGGTAAATTGAAACTAATTACTCATGCATCTTGCATTGAGCATTCTCTCATACTTGAGCATTGAAAATGTATTATTTTAAGAAAAAGGGAGTGTATCCCTTGATGAATCTGGTTAGGGGGTGGAGGTGTGGCTATGGTTTATATTGTTAGCCTGTGTATCCTTAGTGAAAGTTCAGAAACCCGTGCGGTTAAGTTCCGATCCTTTCGGTTAGTACTCGTAAAATGCCTTTGGTATTGCTTGTATAGGCAGACACATACCTAGAGATTCCTAGTGTTTTGCATCCACTATCCTATTTTCTGATATAGAAGGATATTTTCTCATGAAGGTATATATAATCTTGACATTGCATTGTTTTGAGATGAAAATGTAAAACGTTTGACAAATAGCACGCATATGCATTCACCTTATGACTTCATTAAGATTTGTACATTTTGTTAAAATATCTTTACAAGACTACGGCACACTTTATGTGGAAAACAACTTTCAAGTGCTAATGACATACCTCCACCAAGGACTTAGCTTGAGAGGACCGTGGAGCTGAAAGCTCATTTTGTTTTCTTGTTGTAATTACTTTTGTACAAGCCTTGAGCTTTTAACTGTATTGAGTTGAACTCACTTTTGTTGTACTCAAATATTGTCTTGAAAAGATGTAGCCACTAGTGCATTAACTTATCTATATAGCCTTTTATTTCAATTCACTCATACGCCGCATATGCTATAGATTTAGGATATAGGATTTATGAATGTATACTCATATATGTCATCTTTTATACAGTAAACGAATATAAATGAAAGATTATTACTTTGCATGTTACGTTTTTTTTTAATATTCATGTTAGGTTGTCGTTATTATTTTGGGAGCGACATGACACGGTGGGTACTCTATAGGCACGGGATGGGTACTCCACAGCAACTGATTTTTTTTTTTTTAAGAAGTTGGAATTTGATACAAGTCTACAGCCTTATTCCTCTTTAATCATCTTTAAAAAATTTCGATAATTTGGAACCACCAACTCAATACACTGTTATTAAGTAACTTTGCCCTCTTCTACTTATTGTTGTATACTTAGTAGATAATTAGAATTATATAAAATAAAATAAAAAATTGATGTTTATAGGAATATTGAAAATTATATTGATGCTTCATTGTTACTTTCATAATATTGATGTTTATAAATTGTTATTTGAATATTTGAAAATTATATACTTGAATAAAGTGAAAGAATTCACAAATTGTTGTCTTAATGGTTATAGGAATACGAGTTCATCAGGTTTAGGATTTTATTTTAGTATTGTATTGGTATTGTTGAATGTTGATTTATTTTTGATTTTGTAATTTCTCTTTTTAGCTATTGTTTTGAACTTTGATTTGTGGGTGAGATATTTAGCTATAAATTAGAATAATAATAATAATAAAATAAATATTTGACATACCTAGTCCTATTCGTACCCGTACCTTACCTTTTTTAGATTTTAGTGTATCGGTGTACCCGTTCCGGTATCCGTACCGGCACTCGTGCTTTATGGAGTTTGGTTTACTCATTTGTTTAATAAGATGTTATATACGAAGAAATATGCCAAAAAATGGAGGAAAGCAAATTTCATATTTGAAGTTTCAAGTTGCAACAATTATGGTGGGATTAAACTTGTGAGTGATACAATGGTACTTTAAGAGAAGAGCGATAGAACATCAATGACAATATAAAACAACCGAAATAAAAAATAAATCCAGTTTTATCTTTTGCCAATAAAATCATCCATGAATTTAATTCCACTCTTAGGGGATTGACGGAGAAATTTAAAGAAGACAAAAAGGAACTCCATATAAAACTTTTTGACTCTTTAAAAAATATATGACATGATTCCTATGGAGACAACTTGGACAGGTTTAGATAACAAGGGAGGAGTGGTTACATATATTAACAGGACATGTGCTATGGAGTACTAACTATTATTATGAGAAATATTAGAGGAAATTTCAAATAACTAAAAGCTTAACCCAATGTCAACATTGACTTCTTATCTTCTTTCATTGGTTATTGATCCCCCACAAACAAAATAATAATTAAATAAATAAAGTTAGAAACTCTGCCAGTGTAGCTGTATAGCATAACCATCTCCAGCTAGCTTTAAAAAAATTAAAAAGGGATAACTCCAATTATAATCTCTAAAAATGCCCCAATTATAGGTCGACTTGGATTCTGGTAGGCATCTATCGAACTTGAAGTTAATTCTCCCTGCAAGGGACAGGAAATGGGACAAGGATCAAAATCACCTAGCCCATGCTTATATTAGCATATGATTCTTGTACCACCAAACAGGATGATGTTTAAGGAAGTTTGATTTTTCCTTTTGAGGAAACATGTAACAATAACTTTAAACAAACCACCTTCCCCCCCATCTCCAACAATAATAATAAAAGAAGAAAAAATGTTGGTTCTGGAAACCAATTTCCATGGAATTAGACTACAGGAGATGACAGAAGTGAGACTTGTAGCATGCAAGAGAGTTCCAACAGGTATCACACTTTCACCTTGGTTGTCAAGGTTAACCAAGGCAAAGAATAGCTTGTTTTGAAAATTGATGCTCCAAATTTCAGTTAAAAAAACACGAAAGCAAAAAACTGAACTTCATTCATCATTCTACAATAGTTTTTTTTTATATTTTTATTGGCACCAAGGTGTCTGGATCAAAACCCGACTAATCCTCAATGGTGCATTGGCCCTCGGTAAGGAGTTTCCCGCAAGTACACCACGGTTAATTCAAGAATTTTCTCCCAGTCCAATGGCCTCCAAAGGAATTGTTAGCACCTAAAAAGTTTCGATCCCTGAACATTGGGGACCACACCCTAATACCCAATGCCTGCCACCAGGCCAACCCATTGGAGTTATCATTCGATAATAGTTTGCATATAAAAGGACATAAACATCTCAATGAGAAAGCAGCAGGTAACCTGAAGTGATTTCACAAGAAGTGGTACACATGAGTGGGCAAGTCTATCAAATAGAATCATGCTCAACCAACAATCATAATGCATCTATTGCTGCCGTTATGATTTGAATCCATTCTATTTATATAGCACGCAGTTTAGAACTAGATGCATCAATAACCCCAATAAAAAAATGAATATAATGTTTGTGAGAAAAATAATGAAATGATTATGAATTTGATGTGACATTTTGTTTTATTGGCTATTTTAGCTCATTTTGTGATTTTAGCCCAGAAATTAAAAAAAAAAAAAAAAACATCCTTTGCCAAACACCCCCAATATCCAGCAATTAAACATACAAGAATTGCCCCTTAAGCAGACAATGCACCATTCGATATAAAATTCAAGACCACCGTACGATTCAAAAAAGCAAATTAAAGAAACGCAATGCATTGGCTCAGTATAGCATACCAATTCAAATTTCAAACCAATCAAACTTAAAATGCAATTAAAAACAAGACATAAGCGTACCTAATACCCTGGTTACTCCACTGTGCAAGAATATCCCTGGTGACTGCGCTACCAAAAACCATCAAGAACAACTGGTTTGCCTCTGCCAGCGATAGCTCTTTCCCCAATTCCACATTCTTCCCCTTAGAATCACCCATACACTTCTGCCCCTCAGCTCTATCACCCAACCCTTTCTCTTCCACCGCAACAGCAACACTCTTCTCCGCCATCTGAGCCGCCGCCGCAGCGCCCCTGGCGGCCACCATCCGCCTCTCCGCCGCGGCCGCCATCAGCTCCCTCTGCATCTTCCGACTCTCCTCCGGCGACCCCGCCGGACCTCCGCCTCCGACGACGTTCTCCCTCGGCTTGCTCCTCTTCGGTTCCGGCGGCTCGTGCTGCATACTCATCCTCATCGCCATCCTCAAATCCTCCTCCTCTTGATCCGCCATCGAATTCCCTCTCTCTCTCTCTAGATCAGATCCAAATTACAATCCCAAATCTTTCACAAAAACCTCAAAATTAGGGTTTCGAATCGATTCTGACGCTTGCATATAAATACAAGTATATATGTATAGATCAAAATTCACAACACAAATGAAATTCGATTATATGTAAATATATATACATATACGCTCGTGATCTAGCAAGGTTTCTTGTAGAATCAACCTGAAAAGAGATCAGAAGCAACGAACTAGTGATCTGAATTCGAAACCCTAAGAAAGGAATATATATGCATACACATAAACGTACATATACGTAGATATATATAGAAATAGAAATAGAAATAGAAAGAGATTGGGGTTTTAAATATTTGAATTTAATTTGATATCTGAGAGACGAAACAAATACCGGCGACTGAGTGCCGGTCGGGAACAGAAAAACGGGGTCGTATTGGAATGACTATTCCAGTGGCTTTTGATGAAATGACTATTTTGTCCCTGGTTGTGTTTGGTGAAGGAAATGAAGTGGTGGGATGTGAATTGGGGAAAAGTTGCGGGTGTTTTGGTAAATGAAGGATTTGGATAATTAAAAATTGAAAAACACGTGGAGGAGGAGATACTTGCCTTTGGTGGAGAGGGGAAGGCTTGCTTTCTGGTGAGAGAATCTTTGTAGCGTTTGGTTTACAATTCCACACTTAACTTTGTTTTTAAATAATGATTTGAATTAAAATTTTTAATCAAATAAATTTTTAAAATATAATTTAAAATTATTTTTAAAAATTATTTCTTTTTTTATTATTATTAATCAATTATTTTTTCTCTCTCACCTCTCATTTTTTTTTCTCACATTCTTCCATATTCTATACATTAATTAATTAAAAAAATAAATACAAAAATTACAAATCATCCCAAAACTATTTTCAAAATTTATAACCAAATAAATTTTCTTTTTTCAAATCATAATTCAAAAACTCAAAACTCAAAACGCAACTTCACATTTAAATCATAATTCTAAAACTAAATCAAACGGACTCTTTAATACTGTGGGTTGGTGTGGAGTTTTGAGGGTGAAGATAGAAATAATCACTGTATTTGACTTTAATTTTTTAGATTCAATTTTTAAAAATTTATTTTTTATTTTTAGTTAATATTTTTAAAATTTAAATAATTTTTTTTATTTTTTAGATATACCTTATTTAGATATATTTAAAAATATATATATACATAATAATACGAAAATGTATTAAATTTTATATTTTTAGTATTTAGTAAATTTTTTCATAAATATTATATTTTCTAAATGTATTTATATTAAATATATCTAAAAATTATTTAAAATATTAAAAAAATTAATAAAAATTAAAAAATACAGAAACAAAAACTTCAACTTTCTGAAAAAATAAAACCAAACAAGCTAATATGGGAGATGCATTGTGTGATTTGGTGAAACTGTCCAACTTGCTTTTTGTGGCACCATAATCACCGTTAAACTTTTCTTTCTTGGAATATTGGTTACATTTTGATTTGACCTAATTGATGAATATTTGACAAGGATTGGTGCAAGGGTGTGTCCTTAATTGGAGAAATTATTGAATAATTTTGGAACATCACATGATTATATTTTAAATTAATTATAAATTATTTAGTTCTATGTTGTTCTTTTATTCCCAACATAAATTGTAAGCTCCTACCTCTCCTTATCAATCAAAATCTTATGGAATACCACGTGTCTATACTTCAAGAATACTGAATGATTACCCCTGAATTGGGATGGGATTGAGGATAGTAATATATATTTTTTAAAATATAAAAATAAGATACCATATCATATTATTAAAAGTAATATTTTTTTCATTCTTAAGTGGCATATTATAATGTTTTACTTTTTTTTTCACATCATCATACCCTTTTCATTTATATATAAAATTATGCACAAATTCAATTTCAATTATAATAATTAATTTTATATAGATTCTATTTTAGAAATTCTTACTTTTCATATACATAATTTAAACTACACTTTCCGAATAAATAGTTTTAAAATAGATATTAAAGAAAAATCAATACTCAACATAATTAATCTAATCGCAATATACTTATATTTAATTTTTTAAAATAAATTTTTTTATAACTTCTGTTCCTACCTTTTTTTTTTTCAACTGAATAAAATAAATAAATAATTCGAATCACTTTTAATTATATGTTACTATTTTTTTCCAATTCAACTATTATTATTAATGTCAAATTAAGTGTTTATTTTACTATGTTATAATTTAATATCATATAAAATTATTATATATTTATTTTAGTTACACATTTATAGTACGATAGGGCTAAGATTATTAAAATACACATAAATAATTGAAATAAAATTATTATATATATTTGTTTAAATAACAATTTTATATAACGATAATGCTAAGATTATCAAAATAAATAATTAAAATCATTCTTTAATTTTAAATGACTTTTTTTTCTCCAATTTAATCATTATTTCTAATATTAAAATGAATATTTATTTTATTATATTGAAATTAAGTACAAAATATCATATATATATATATATATATATATATTTAAACTACACTTTCATAGTTTAACAAAACGAAAATTGCACTGCATATTCCGTAATATATTTTTCAAATAGTTCTATATATATATACATAGATATATATATATTATTATTTTATAATTCATACATTGCAATATATTTCTAAAAATATTTTATATATAGGCATATATAAATAATTTAATTTAACTTTATAAAATATTATTTAGAAAAAATTAACCCGTGCATCACATGGGTTAACTACTATTGAAGTCATTAATAATTATGATGTTTTCAGATTATAGTTAAAAATCAACAATTCTATATTTGACACCTATTTATCTTACTTTTAATTTTGTTATGATAATAATACCATTTATGATAATCATATCAATAAAAATAAATGTTAATTCTAAAACTAAATGATAATAATACCATTTATGATAATCATATCAATAAACAAATTTTTTTTTTCAAATCATAATTCAAAAACTCAAAATACAACACCACATTTAAATCATAATTCTAAAACTAAATCAAACGGACTCTTTAATACTGTGGGTGGGTGTGGAGTTTTGAGGGTGAAGATAGAAATAATTGCTGTATTTGACTTTAATTTTTTAGATTCAATTTTTTAAAAATTATTTTTTTTATTTTTAGTTAATATTTTTAAAATTTGAAATATATATTTTTTATTTTTTAGATACACCTTATTTAGATATATCTAAAAAGTAAAATATTTATAAAAAATCAATAAATACATAATAATACGAAAATGTATTAAATTTTTATATTTTTAGTATTTAGTAAATTTTTTCATAAATATTATATTTTCTAAATGTATTTATATTAAATATATCTAAAAATTATTTAAAATATTAAAAAAATTAATAAAAATTAAAAAATACAGAAACAAAAACTTCAACTTTCTTGAAAAATAAAACCAAACAAGCTAATATGGGAGGTGCTTTGTGTGATTTGGTGAAACTGTCCAACTTGCTTTTTATGGCATTATGATCACCGTTAAACTTTTCTTTCTTGGAATATTGGTTACATTTTGATTTGACCTAATTGATGAATATTTGGCAAGGATTGGTGTAAGGGTGTGTCCTTAATTGAAGAAATTATTGAATAATTTTGGAACAAAACGTGATTATATTCTAAATTAGTTATAAATTATTTAGTTCCATCAACAAAAATAAATGTTAATTCCAAATTTTACCATGTTTACCCGATAAAGCATACAAGTGGGTTTTTTTTATGTGTTTGGGCAAGTCAAAAATGAGTTATATGTTCGAGTAATTCAAGCTCGTTTATTTAATAAATATGTTAAAATAAATTAAATATAAGTTTAATAGATAATTTAATCAGTTTATTTACCTTGTTGAACTCATTTTTCAATGATGGTGAGGTGGTGAGGTTGATAATTGACATCCTTAATCTTTAAAATTTTCTTTAAAATGGTATTAAAACGGATGAAACGAAAGTGTTATAAATTATAAATAATCAAATACTTATATACAGGGTTGCGTTTCCATCATGTTGGTCATTTTAATTTGAAAAAACATTTAGGCTTGGTAGACTAATTTCAAGACTGATTTTAGTGATATGAATTGTTCACTTTTTAGGGCCCGTTAAATAGAATATTCATGTAAAAATTAAGATGATCGGACACCGATAACTATATATTTGAATCAAATTTGTATTACAAAAAATGAAAATCTATTCTCGAAATTATATTTATTATCCATTTTTTAAAAACAAATATGATTCAACCATATAATGTTGATATCTCAACATGAGAGAATTTGAGGGGTTTATAGAGCCCACCACGGGCCCCGTTTCAATGATCCGAACAATTCATTTCGTAGGATTTACAATATATAATATCTATGAAAAAAATTAGTTCAATCTAATAAACATAACTCTTTCATTTTATTATATTTGTCTCCAAAAAAATGGACGATAAACATATTTTTGAAACAGACCCTTCATTTTTTTATAAACAAATGTGATAAAATAAAAATTTTATGATTATTGAATCACTCTAAATTTTTTCATAGATAATATATATTGCGAGCCCTACAAAATGAATGATTTGGATCATTGAAACAATACCCATTGTGAGTAAACCTCTCAAATCCTCTCATATTAAAATCATCCAAAAGTAATATATACAAAGGTCAACAATTTACTTCAAAAGTTACATAAGTTATCTAATTAGCATAATTGGAAATAAATAACAAAAATAAAAAAACTTAAGCTACACATTAGTGAGATAGTTAGCTGTATATTTTAGGGTAGATTATACATCCCTATAATTTGAGACTTCTGTCATTTTGGTTCATGACTTTTTAATTGTGATACATTTGACCATAAATTTTGAATCTTATTCCAAATAAGGACGATTGGAGATATCATTGCTCAATTTTAAGGGCAAAGTTGTCAATTTAATAAAATATAAACTAATTTGACAAAAATAAATGTCAACAAAATATTTTTTAATTTTAAAAATTTATTTATATCCACCAAAGATAAAATTATATAAAATTGATAAATCTTTTACACATTTATTTATTTATTTATTTAACCAAATTAATTTTTATTATGTGTTTGAATGATAATCATGTAATGGATGGTTATTTTTATTTTCATTAAATTAGTTTCTATTTTTCTAAAAGTCAAATATGGCAACAACTTTGATATTATTAAACCAATCCATTATATCAAAAAATCTAAAATTAAAAATATTTCATATATTAAATATATCGATTATATATTAAAAGTCTAACAACCACCTATTACATGATCATCATCCAAACACATAATATAAATTAATTTGGTAAACTAAATAAATAAATAAATGTGTAAAAGATTGATCAATTTTACATAATTTTATCTTTGGTGGATAGAAATCATTTTTAAAAATTTAAAAATATTTTTTTGACATTTAGTTTTGTCAAATTAGTTATATTTTATCAAATTAACGACTTTGCCATTGAAATTGAACAATGGTATCTTCAATTGTTCTTATTTGGAACAAGATTTAAAATTTAAGATCAAATGTGTCACAATTGAAAAGTCAAAAACTAAAGTGACACGAGTCTTAAACTATAAGGACTGTTAATGTAATTCGTACTATATTTTATTTTAAAATATGATAATGAGATGTATATATTGGAATAATTCTATACATACTAATAATCTTACTAAAAATATAAATGGTTAAATGTGATTGATTGTAAAAAAAAAAAAGAAGGGATATTTACCAATAAATCCCATCTCACAAACAATTGCACCATTTGGTCCCAACGTTGTGTTTGTTGCTCTGATTGGTCCTATTAGTGAGTGAATGTAGTCCTGTTGATCCTTTTTTCCTTGTTTGGTAATATGTATTGGTCATTTATACCCTTTTTGTTCACGTGTTTTTTTTTTTTTTTTTTTGTGGGTTTTGTTGTGTATATGGAAGTACAATATGTTTCCTTTATTGTGTTAGGGTTTTTCTGGTTTATGTGACGATGTGTTGTGGTCATTGGTGTGTTTGTGGACAGACGGTGATTCGAGTTTCGCCGGCAGTAGTGCTGCTGTGTTGGAGGTATTGTTTTGTTTTGGGTGTTTTCATGTGCATTGTGTGTCTAGGTTAATTGCATGGTGTGCCATATAATGTTCATATTGTAATCGTTGTTCCCCATTCGTATGGTTCATATGGGGTTGGGCACATTCGTATTCAATATGTTAATGGCTTTTTGGCTGTATACGTTGTTGTCCAGATGACACATTGGTGTCGTGTATTGGTGTTTTGGGTGTTCTAGGTTTGTGTTACTGTGTAATTTATACGATTTTTACACTCAATATGTGTTGATACACATTACTGATTTTATGTGTATGCGATACACGTGGCTGGGTTTTGCGTGAGACACGGGGGGCGAGGGGGTTGTTCACACATATTCGTATGTTACAGTCTAGTGCGTTGCATTGATTGTAATCTAAAACCATTTTGTTACATTGTTTGCATATTGTAGGGATGGACGCTCATGTTATGTTGGTTTGTTGTTACCGTGATACGAACGCCGCCATGAAGTTGCAATTTCTATTTCGATTTGATGAATTGGTTAATTCTGTCCGTCAAAATTTTGATGGTCTCACATATGCTGATGTGTGTTTATTTTTCAAGATTCCGAGATATAACAGTTTCAAATTACAAAATGATATCAATATAGAAAACATGGTATCCCTTGCACGGTCTTTTCGTTTAGGACATATTGACGTCGTTGTTGAAACTCAATGCACGCAAAGTTCAAACGGTTTTGGTGACGCAAATCGGAAACCATCTGATGTTACATTCAGTTCGCCGAGGGAAGGATATGAGTCGGACAATGATAATGAACAAAATGATTTATCTCCCAAATTTTGTCCTCATGTTGACAAAGTTTACATGTCTACTCCACGGGCTAATGGTATCACACATGTGGGTCAAAGCTTTGAGGGCGGGGCTACTGAATTCCGTAATGTTCTTCGTAAGTATGCAGTTGAATGTGGATTCTAGTTCAAGTATTTGAAAAATGACTCCGTTCGGATTACAGTTGTGTGCACGATGAGGGAATCAAAAGGATGTATGTGGTCTATACACGCAAGAGCCCTTCATGCTGATGAGTTCTTTTACATTCATAAGTGGAACGCAGATCACAGTTGCGGTGTTGCCATTCGGACACCAAAAAACCCGAGGGCAGGGTCTGTTTTAGTGTCCGATGTTATCTCTAAACGAGTACGTGACAAACCGCTCACACGACCCTCTGATGTTGTTTATGTCTTGAAGAAAGATTATGGATTAGAGATAAGCTACCAAGTAGCACGGTTGGGAGTTGAGAAAGCAAGGGGCGAGATGTTCGGTGCACATTCCATTTCGTTCGGTCAATTACGGTGGTATAGTAATTCTGTTATGAAAAAAAATCCGGGCAGTTATTTAACATTGACTATGATGACCAAAATCACCGGTTTGTACGATATTTTATATCATTCAAAGCATGCATTGATGGTTTCAATCATTATCGCCCTTTATTATTCCTGGACGATACCTTCTTGAAGGGGAAATTCATAGGAAACTTGCTAGTTGCTACTGCAAAGGATGGTAATCAAGGTTATGTTCATTCGTAACACACACACACTGTTAATGGCATAAATTTTTTTTTTAAAAAAAACTCAATGATGTTTGCGTCCTACCCATTTACTGAACCCACTATTAATTTTGCACACAGGTTTATTCTTATTGGCAATTGCAATTGTCGACTCGGAGAACACAACTAATTGGGCTTAGTTTTTGGAACACCTCGTGAACGTGGTCAAAACGGATAGGATGATCACATTTATTTCAAACCGATACACATGTATACTCGAATCTATGCCGATCACATTTCCATCTGCCCACCATGCATTCTGCTTGCAACATTTGCAACGGAACTTGCAAGACAAGATGCGATACACTAACAAGATGCACCGTGTCGGCTTGCTAAGCAAATTTCGTGAATGCGCTTACGCACCAATCGTAACAACATTCAATTCCAGCTTAGAAAGGTTTAAGACATCGGGCCAACAAGTGGCAATGGGTTTTCTAAAAGATTTACCTCCTACGTATTGGGCAAATGCCGACTTTCGGTACGCACCCGATCATGAATATATTGCACCAAATTAATTTCGTACATTGTTTAGCTTAATGCATTTTTCCTTCATAATTAAATGAAACTATTTTTTACATTTTCATCTTTGTGTGTGTAGGGGTGACCGATATGGCAAGATGTGTTCCAACGTCGCTGAGTCATTCAATTCATGGATTCGTGAGGCACGACACCTCCTAATCACAAAGATGGTTGACAGCATTAGAACGAAAATTATGGACCAAATGTCAAAACGCCGATGTAAGGCAGCCGCGTGGCCTAGAGTTCTTTGCCCTAAAATCGAGTCCCGGTTAGTAAAAACATACAACAAAGGCAGGGCGTGGCTTGTAAGCCAATCAAATGAGGATGTGTACGAGGTCCATTTATACCCATCAGTACTTGTGGATGTTGGCAGGCGGACGTGTTCGTACTTTCAACGGCAAATTAAACGACTTCCATGTGCACACGCAATGGTTGCAATCTATAACAGCAGATGAGATTTGTATGACTTGGTTGAACCATATTACCATGTGTCCAAATATCGTTCCACATACGCTTCAAGCATAACTCAAATACCAACTGTTGAGAAACCACTGTTCAACACTGAAGATTTCATCATACACCCACCAGTTGTGAAACGACCACCGGAGAGGCCAAAGAAAAAAACGAATTCTGTCTCGAGGGGAAGAAACACAGCAAATTTGATGCGGACGTTGTCAACGCATGGGGCACCACAACAGGAAGACATGTAAAGAACCAATTTAGTCATCACTGCATGCAACATTATGTTTACTGTTTTCGTTCATAAGTTTGTCATTGTGATTTTCTTTTTTCCCCTTATAAATAACTATGTATGAACACACCGAACATACCATACTATTATCGTTTTCGTTATTACATTGTCTTCATTATGTAAGTTGACCAAATAATTTGGGTCAGACACAATCCCAAACTTAACAGTTTACCCAACTATTTTCCTACTACTGCGTTGTTTTACATTTTTCAAAATATTTTGCAAACAGTGGTATGTATCATTTTCGTTTTCGTAATAATTTGGTTATATGGATGGCATTGAAGTCAAATGTGGTCCCATTAAACGCACATCTTCAGAACATGGTATGTTAACAACGTCACACCTGCATCACGTCACACATTCACCAAACTGTAATACACACTTCAAAAGTTACAACACCACAATCACCTTCTCACTTACTCAACGCACGATCGTCACAATCCATAACATACCATACACAACACACAACATGGTTCACCTACACCCTAGCATAAACATTTACCTAACCACCCTATACGTGGAACAACACCGACCCACATAATTTGTTTTGCCACACAGATTGCTGCTGTTCAACATATCCAACCACATTACTATGCACCAGACAAACCCACTATTAAACAACATCACCAGCCAATATCATGTACATTTCATTCACAACTACATTTTTCCAATACCAAGCTTATATAAACACAGTGCCCATGCAAGTATCGCAAGTCACAAAAAAAACATAACACATTTAACGTAACCCTATATCGTATTTACTACCAAATTAATATTGTTAACATACGTTCACAAAAACAAAAAAATCCATGCATATACCACTTGCTAATAAAAAAATATATAACTATACGATATTGTTTTCATATGTGCTTAAAAATAAACATTCAGGTGGAATGTTTAAGACCCCTGATAATGTCGTTCACAAATCCCTTAACCATGTTTGCTCTCAACACGATGTCGTTGGTACCTTGCAATGAACTCCCTACATCAATATGGTGTACGTACTGCCTCATCACCACGCAAACAATAACCGCACAATTCAGCCTACGTTGGGAAAACCCAAAAAATAAGTGTTTAATTACATTGCACAATCACTTTCGTAAACAACAGAAAAACATTACAGTTCTAACACCGGTTCACTTAGGAGTCGGGTTTCTGCTGTGGGCAATCTTCAACAAACTCCAGGGGATGGTTGAACGTGTCAATGATGCTAACATCGTCTATTTTATCTGCTCGTAACGACCGCTTCATTACAATTGACACACGTTCCTTCTATTACACACAAAATAACCACCCGAATTAAATTCAAACTCACAATACATCCATGACCTGATTAAAACAACAATTACATGTGTACCTTACCAGGGGAAGCACTTCACTGTAGTACACGTCTGACCTACCAGACGAACGTTGCCTCATTGGATTAAAATGTTTCCAACTTCTATCCTCTACGTCATATACCACCAGCGTCCAGTGTGTTTGGTTGCATATGGGGAAATGAATGTAACGACAATCCTTTGACGATGCAAAATTCTTCAGCACATAACTTTCCATTGTTTGCGTGCTGCCGGTTTTGGTAACGTTTTACAAAACAAACATTTTATATCAGTACATAATCCACTGGTCACCATACAACAATTAAACAATACTTTTTTGTCATGCAAATGCTGCTGAAGAAGTAAGATTTGTCCGATAAAGCATCACCCACACAGGCATGTGCTTGCTCTATCACCAATGTCTCAACATACGCATCAATCACCTGCATTGAGACACGAAAACATTAAATACGGAAATCAACCATATCAATTACATACAGCGACACACATTTCACAATTCCATGTAACACAACACAGCGTGTGTGACACTAACGTAATAACACAACTCACATTGCCACGGATACTTTCTCCACGTACAACATGACAGCCCCACGCATAAAACAAACACAGCATCACATCATCTCACCAAAACACATTACACGTACGGAGGGAAATTACATAAATACCCGCACATACCCGTCACCATTTCGTTCGTAAGCCTTTGTTATTTTCTCATTCTCCTCAAACGTCATCAGTTTTCACACCCCAAACAGGTTGTTCAACTCAAACCCAGACCATTTAGTGCCAGGCACACCAACTGTGTCCACATCTATAACTGTGTCATTTACAGTGCCTTTCTCCACCTCTCCACCCTTGCACCCGTGTGTGACTGTTTTCTTTTCGTGCTCATGGTCTACTTGGTAGTCATAATCTTTCAGCCTTAATTCTTTCTTAACTTTGTTCTTAATGTTATGCACAAACGAATTTCTCACACCTTCCCCTATATTCGGAAACACCCCCACTTCAAGGTCCGATAGGATTGACATCACCCACACTCTGTTGTGGTGTCAAACTAGAATCAGACACTGTGTGCACAGTAACATTTTGACCACTAACACCCAAATTTACACCAACTCGAATAGGCGTAACATTATGCACCGCCGTCACATCGAACCCACTTCCTCTTTGACAATGGCTTGCACCAACGTCTCCAAAGTCGTTTTTCCAGTAAGCTTGCGTGACAGTGTGTACTTGCTGGTTAGCTAGTTGGCCCTCTAACATTGAAATTGTTTGGCGTAATTCCTTGTTCTCATTTTCAAGTTTTCGTATCTCGTCATCCTTAACCTTCATGACACACTCGAACCCACGGACAATGTTCACAGCTTGCATTTCCATTTTACTCTTCAAATTAACTACTTCATCCTCCAGCTTTGATATCGTCCTCTCGTTTGTTTTGCTCCGTACTTCCATGTCTGCCATAGACTTCAAAGCCTTTTCCAATTTGGTTAAACCAGTCACATCACTCCCTGCATCATGCACCCTGCTGTGCACATCTTTTGCTTTCACTCCCATGTCATCCCTAACCTCATGTGCCACACTTACCATCACATCGCCACAACCAACAACCATATCCGTCACTCCATCATCACGATGGCCAACTTCATGCTCGTTTGTTGCCAAAATGTCACGTTCATACTCCAAAGACCTTAATCTGTCAGTTCGTACCTGTCCATCGCATAAACAAAACACAACACAAACATCACAACATTTATACACCTTTATCAAATAACAGTTATGAACAAATATTACACATCATTATAGAGGTCATATACCTGGAATTTGGTAGGTGCTGAGAAATCCAAACCCATAGCCGGGTAACTATGGCACCAATGTCCCATCTCATAAATTTTGGGAACATATTCTCCGTTTCAGGTTTCACCAGCGTTGAATGTTCACAAATCCAATACTACGTTCCAAGTACAAAATTCTTTAAAACCAGCCATTATTACAACAACATATATACGCGTAAAACAATTAATAAATTTGCAAAACAAACTAAAAATTACATATCAGCAACGCGACAACACAACCAGTGACCTTCTTCGGCGTATGATGGAAATCTTTGATTGAACCCATCAACATTTGCAGTATTGCACCAGTCCAATCGTATGTGCATACGGTCTTCAAGTCATCAATGTATCGCACAAATGCCCAGCTTATCGTCTCTCCAGAATTAGCAAAAAATATCTTCCCATACATATAAAGTGTCAATAACTTTGTTGCGTCCTCCTCCTCAACCATTCTTCGCCCGGCCACGGCTTCTTCGAACAATGTCTTCACGAGCTTTGATATTATCCTTATAGTGTTATGACTCCTCCGCTGAATGAAATCCGATGTCGGCCTTTGACAAGGAGACAGATCAATATGCTTAGTACCATAATAAATCCCAAACAGAAGTCTACTATCACTCCTACATAGCTTCACAAAATTTCCACCAATGTTGAATGCGTCACAATATGCATCGTACGTCTGTATTATTTTCAAAATCGCCTCATCAAACTTCCTGAATTCATTGTGATTCAGTTTGTTAATTCAGATAGCCTCAATCATAATCCAAAATGGAGTCCTCTTCAACTGTTCAAAGTGACTAGCCCTTAAAGAAGATATTGTTACATGCTTCACGATGCCCGCAATGTTTAAGTGGAAGTTAATCCTTGTGGGTGTAGTGCATGACGACCCTGCAGCCAGTTTATTAACTTGTTCACGAGCTTGCTGGTGGGTTGTTTTCGATTGCTTGAACAATATGCGACTCTGTATGTTAACACCTAGTCTGTTTAGTTTTGCCCCACATACACCTTCAACACGCTTTCGTTTACATGAACACATCCACGGACTTCTGCTATCATCACCATCTACATTTTCATAAAAAAACAAATTAATTACATTGCATACACCAAAACACCTACCCATTGTATGCACAAACCAATAAAATTGAAAATTTTTAATTACAAACATAACCCACAGACCTGAAATAATATAAACACACACATACAACTCCATGACAACTACAACCAACAGAAAACTCACAATAGAGAACATAAATCATCGTAACGACAACGTGTTAAAGGTTTTGCAAAAAAGTGACACAACATAAACAACGTGTCTACCAAGCCTACTAATTCCCTTACACATTTATTAGCACTAATGTCACCCCCAACCAACTCATATCACACTGCCCCCCCTCCCACTTAACACCACAACACTTGTACGTACCCAATACATATTCTCACATATCAACTTAGCTGGTCAAACCACCCACATACCAAACATAAAACCCTGTGTTACATGTTCACTAATTGCCAACACGTAACAGCCAAACGCACTTAACGCTAATACTGTCTAACAAAAAAACATGCAATCAACCAAAAAAAAAAAATAACACCACTTGCACAACATCAACGCCACATCATGTCACATCGTGAACATTACATACCAAAGCGTGAACATGCCACATCGTGTCACATTACATGCCAACACCAAACTTTCAGGCAACATTGCAACCCAACACTTTTTAACTCAACGTAAACAGCCACACCCATCACCATCGTTTCATGTATATGACACCTACAATATAGAACAACATACCCACACACCCAACAACGTCACACACAATACACACCCACACACAATATACAACCCCTACTTTTCCCAATCACAAAATAACTGATTCGAAACATCATACAAAAATCACCAAACCACAACCACACAATGATTCAACCACATAAGGAACATAACGAAAAGGGAAACAATAACAACATTAGTGACACGTACCTTTCGCAGACATCGTTCCACCTCGGTTGAGAAATTACAACACCTCCAAATCCTCTCCTCGTACCCTGCTCGGAATACCTTCGAATGTCGCAATGTAACAAATCACCCAATTGCCGACACACACACAAACATATCATGATTGTCGATCGCACCTCAACATATATGACAGATCTCCCACAATCTTAGAACAAAACAAATTGAATCGACAGGAATTAGGGTTCCCAAAACATGCCTAAATGGGTTTAGGTTTACAATGTATTATTGCAATGGTTTACTTAACAGGTTGAATCGTAGTATGTGTGGCACGTGCATTATGCTCCCAAACGTAAGAAAGTATTAAAAACCTTAGTGTACTTTCCAATTTAGTGGCACCCAACAAACATCATCAACGTGCCACGTGACAATTGAATTTCAACCTCTCAACAACATTGGACTGTGTCACGTTTAAAAAATGTTCATGCATGTACCACTAAATACCTAATGGTATTTATGTCATTTACCAATACAAAGGACCAAATAGATCATAAGAATAAATATTGGGACCAAATGGAGCACAATTTCAACATTTAGGATTTATTGGTAACTTTCTCAAAAGAAAAAATATTTAAACCTCCAATAATATTTGGACATAAATGCTTTTAGTAAGACATAGTAAAATTTCAAATAGATGTATCGTTGCTTGTATATACAGTGGTGTTGAAGACAAAGAAAGAAAAACAAATTGATTTCAATTTTACCTTTGCTCTAGAGTGATTAGCAAGACCAAATGAACAACTATGTCTAACACATGACAACTCTTGTGCTAAGCTCAATCATCTTCACCTCGCTAAAACCAGCTAGATATTTGGACAGATTCAAATGAATTTTAAATAGGTTTAAGCGGATTTATGGATAGGGCTAACTTTGCCAACTCTAATGTTTACATAATTATATCACTCTCACAATTATAATAGAAAGCGACAATTGTAAAAAAATAATATAAATTCAAAATAATTATAAAGTGATGGAAATACAAGACTTAATTGCACAATTTAATACATAAATTGATTGTACTTCCATGATATTGTAATTATTTTGTATTGATGTCACTTTTGTACAATTCACCCTAATAGAAATTAGTGACAAAGCTATATATATATATATATATTTCGAGGACTCAAAAGATAATTAGCATTATACAATAACGTTGTTTACCGTAGTAGCCCGCACATGGTTTAATTGGATTACATCTTTTAACACCTTAACTATAGACATAGATGAAAAAAATTGGCCATAAAATCTAATATCATTAATAGTAGGTACAACACTCCAATCCGCGTTATGCTTTTGCTGTAAAATACGAACCAAAACTTGGCAATCAATTTTAATTGTTACCCATTGCATTTCTTAATTATTGGCCCACCGAATTGTCTCTAAACAAGCTTGTGATTCAGCTAACAAAGGGGATAGTAAGGTTGTGCTAATAGCTTTGTGAGTCACCTGCTTCAAATTGATATCCAAACACACCCAAGCTACCTTGTTGCATGATTCTCATATTTCCACAAGACATTAACTATGAAAACCCATTTTGGTAAAGCTGCATCTTGAGGAAGAGTCTGTTGCAAAACACAAACATCAGGCTAAATATGATCAAAATCATTCCATCATCAATGCATGTGTGTAAGCCTAAAAAAGCTTTCCGTAAAGCTAGGTTATATAATACACCGGCCAATTCAATGGTTGCTTCAACTAATAATACATTAATTGCGTTGCAACCAAATGGCCCTTAAGGCAACCATGGATTGGATTATAATGTCTTATTCCTTCACTCTCATAACCCAAAATCAAAAGCATTCATGGAAAGGCATAAGAGTATCACAATTGAAATACAACTCCAACATGGTTCCCTTCTAAACATGTTGGGATGCAGGGCATTCAAAGAATACATGCTCAAGCATTTCATCCCTTTGTTGACACCTAGCACATAGCAAATCAACAGTAATACCCTTCTTTAATTCCCATTTGACTGGAAAGATGCAATGCAATCACTTCCAGATGAACAATGTCCATTTTTTTTTTGGAGGGGGGGGGACATAACTTCTTCCACATAGAATGATCATGCAATTGTGATGCTAGATAAGAATGATATCCTCCCACAACTTGGTGATATCCCGACTTAACAAGATGCCCCCCACTTCTTGATGGACTCCATACAAACCTATTATCACAATATTAAAAAGGGATATGAATAGCAGATATATGAGGTATGCAATGTTTGGAAAAGAAAAGCTAAGTCAGGTTCATTCGCCAACAATGATTATCAGCATCAATAAAATACTCTAACTTTAGTGAAGGAAAAAAAGAAGAAAAACCTCAGTTGCGAAAAGGATGGGGAATTGATGATCGTTTTACCATTGCTGATTGCGAAGAGGATTAGGAGTTGATGATCGTTTTACCATTGCCGACTACCCATTGAATACTAGAAGCCAAAACTTGAGTCTTGTATATGAAAAATGGGTAATGCTTCCGGTGTGCAATGCATATATATGCAACAACCCTACCACAAAATTACGTAAGTTAAACACAAATTCGTGTAAGTTTGTAGAAACTTAAGACTTATGTGAATTTGTGTTCCACTTATGCATTTTTATGAGATAACTTAGGTAAATTCGTGGAAATTTACATAACTTTATAGTAGGGTTACATACAGTGTGCATTGCACACCAGAAAATTTTCCTCATAAAGGGGTGAACTAATGGCCAATTATTTCATCCCTCACTAGTTACCACTGGGTTTTGACAAAGGGACAAGATGTAGCAAACTCGAACAAAAAATCCTAAACACTCTAGTGAGCAAAATAATAATAATAAATAATTTACTTTTAAAATTTTTTAAATTTAAAACTTTTTGAAGTTATTGTTGAAAAAAATGAGTTTTGGTAAACTTTAATAAGAAATTAAAGTAGGTCCCAACCATTGGTTGAAGCGGGATTAAATGGGTTTAGATTCTTTGTAACAAGGTCTTTACATCACATAAAGAATGACCAAAAACCATTGAGAATTGAATGAGAAATTGTCTCATAAAGATGGCCTCATGAATGAGGTTTTGGGAATTGTGTAAAACTACCAATCCTACATTGATTGCAGAGGAAAGCTTTGATGGGTATTTAAGCCTCAAGATTATAAGAAGGGCATGAGCCCTTTGGGCATCCAAATTTTCCGAAGGAAGGAAGGTATGAATGCTTTAAGGATGGGCTTGGGCCAAGATTATGGTCCAAGTTCGTTATGGCAAAATTGCCACATGAGCGCATGCCCGCGCACTGCCCGCTCGCCCGGACCCGGGTTGGGTCTAGGTCCGTGGTCCGTGATCCGTGGGTTGTGGATCTTGGGCTTGGGCTTGAGGCTTGCTGGAATGGGTTAGGTTTGGGCTTGGCCGGATTGGTGGTCTACCAACTTATTCTTTTTGGGCAAGGTCTATTGCAGGCCCAAGTCTGTTGCAGAAATGCATATACACATATGTGTATATTGTGTGTAACTCACACTTTGAATTCTTATCAGTTTTGTGCATTACTCCAGCAATTTTGCAGGAGTAATGGCCTCCAGCCTTGATGGCTGGAGACTCCTCCTCTCTCCCCCATTTGTGTATAAGAAGAGACCCATCTCCCTTTGGTTTTGTACACAAGTTTTCGCTTTCCAGTCATATAGTCAGTTTGCTTACTAGTATAATATTCTTCCTGTGTGAGAGAGAGTGTTGCCATTGTCGGTTCGCCAAGCTAACAGAAGGTGCTTCTGCGTTAGCCTGTTTGAGCCGTTTTATCCTGAGAGATAGAAGTCGACATTCCTCTAGCACCTATGGTGAGGCAACTAATATGTTTTAAGGACACTGTGGTACTACACAGAATTTGGTTTGATTTCTTGTTTTCATATTTTGATTAAGCGTTTGGGAGGGAAGCTAATTTTTTTTTTTTTTTGGTTAATTGGTTAAAAAAAAAAAAAAAAAAATGTTTGGGTTTTTTTTTTTTTTTTAATATTACTAACAAAAAAAAAAAAAAAAGAAAAAAAAAATTTTGACTTTTTTTGTTGGTGTTTTTTTTTTTTTTAAAAAGATAACTTTTTGGCTAATTGGCTATTTTAGCCTCTTGCCAAACGAGGCCTAAATATGTTTTTCTATTTATCTTGTTTAATTGTAAAATAGGATAACAAACTTAAAACAAATTGTATATGCTTTCCTGTGAAATTGGACAAATAGATTCATCTAGTAATTTAAAATAACTCAGATTCATGTATAAGATTAATTGGTTTTGGCTCCCGTGACTACATAGCATATTATGTCTAGATTATTGTTTCAATATGAGAAAGAGGTTCATATTTATTTGAATAAATCAGACTGCTTGTATCTATTAACTAGAAAAAAAAAATTATACTGTTAATTGGTTATGTATCATAGTAGTTTTCTACAAGGTGAATGGCTATTGTTGACTTCATAATTTAATTGCGTGATATTATTTTATTTGAATAGTGCACATGAGTTAAATGCTACTGCTTTTGTATGTTACTGGTGCAAGTCCATTTTTTTAATAATTCACTAATTGATTTATGATCTACTGTTTAGGTAATTTAAATAAATAAATAATTTTTCATGCCTTGTAGTTCAAGATCTCTAACATAATTTACATACTTATGTGATTTGGCATAATTTTATATGTATGTTTCTGCGACCACTTGTAGGAATATATATGCATGCTATTGTTTTGTATGTTCTAGATTACCTGCAGCATATAGATAGCCAATGTTACTTATTTGAATTCTTAATTACATAGTCATGGTTGGTTTATTCAATTCATCAATGTAATGGAATAATTTAATCAGAATGCTATTTCTCTCTTGCATATTTTGCATGCTTTTTTGGTTCTAATATAATTTTATTTTATAATTTTATAATATAATTTACATGCTTAAAATCTTCTAGTAATTTGCATGATTTTAATTGCTAGAATTATTTACATGTTTAAATTCATTTATAATTCATGGCAATTGATTTTAATTTAATTTTGGAGTTATATATATATATATATATATTTTTGTAACTTGTCTAAATTCATGTACATGATTATTGTGTTATAATTTTCAATAACTTTTGTCAATTAATTTAGTTTTAATTTATTTGGGAGTTATAAGTTTAAATATTTGTTGTGAATTAATTTCATTCATAAATCATGACTATTAATTTTTAATTTAAAGTTTGAATTTAATTTGGAGTTACAAATTTTAATTTAATCTTGGAGTTACAACAATTTTGATTTAAAGTTTGAATTTAAGTTTAGAGTTACAAATTTTATTTTTAAAATTGTACATTTAGTTTTGGAGTTTTAAGTTTTATTTGTGTAACTTATATTGCATTTTTTTTTAAAATTTTACTTAATTGTGCTATTCATGATAGGAGGGTTAAGTACAAGTTTTTTTTTAATTAGTTGCTTTATATTATGTTGTGGTTTACTACTAACTTTCTTTGTAGGCATACCAATGCGAAAGGGAATGGAAAAACAAAAATCAAAACCAAATGAATAGATTTTGGTTGCACAAACGAAATTTGTGGATTATATATTTTAAGCATTTTTTACTTGAGATTTATTTAGTTTGTTTACCAAGTTGTAAAAGCAAGTTTTATTTGCTTATATTGTTGTAGCAATTGTTTTACATTGCTTGTAATTTGTTAGCAATTTTTACATCGCTTGTAAGAATTTTGGATCTTGGTTTGTTTTAACCTAGCTCATCCCTAGGAAAATTTAATTCTTAAAATTGTTTATCACGGACTAGGAGTCAACATGCTCTTAAAAGTTTTGTTAAAAGGTTAACTAGGTTTTAAGTGGGACCGATGTGACCCCTCCAGTCTTCCTGGGAACATTCTTGACTATATTCGATTCTAGGTTTAGTGGTGAGACTAATCTTGAATTAACTTTTCAACTGTGGGATTTTCTAGTGTTAAGTTTAATTTCTGGAAACATAGAAAGTGATATTCTGGTGTAATTTTCAAAAATGGTAACTGTCACCGATGCTGCTGCTACTGCTACTGCTAACGTTGGTGGGGATCTGAACCCTGGGGCAACTGGGTTGCCAACCCCTACTGCCGTGACCTTTGTGGACAACCCTGGTGATACTCCAGCTGTTCTGGAAGGACCGCTTAGTCACCATGAGCGCCCAGAGAAATTTGCTGGGGTGAACTTCAAGAGATGGCAGCAAAAGATGTTGTTCTACTTGACCACGCTGAACCTTGCAAAGGTTTTGAGCCAGGATCCTCCAACTATGGCAAAGAATAAGCCAGACAGGTAGAAAGTCATAGCGCTTGACACATAAAAGCAGACAGACTATCTCTACCGGAACTATGTGTTCAACAGCTTGGCAAACTCACTATACAGTGTGTTTTGTGCCAAGAGCTCAGCAAAGGAGTTATGGGAATCTATGGACAAGAAATACAAGACTGAGGATGCCGAGGCAAAGAAATTTTTCGTTGGCCGGTTCTTGGACTTTAAAATGATCGATTCAAAAACTGTGATAAGCCAAGTCCAAGAGTTCTAAGTAATCTTGCACGAGATTCATGGTGAGGGGATGCCTTTGAACGAGTCATTCCAAGTCGTTGTGATCATTGAGAAACTTCCCAATGGTTGGAAGGACTTCAAAAACTACTTGAAGCATAAGCGCAAGGAAATGTCCGTTGAAGAACTGATTGTCCAACTCCAAATTGAGAAGGATAATAAAAAGAAAGGAAGGAGTACCTCCTCTGTGAATGCCAATGTCATTGAGCATGGCAAATCTTCTAGAGTGAGAAAGAAGCCTCCTGTGAACAAGGGCTCAAAGCTGGGGCCAAGGGGTGGTGTTTCAAAGAAACCAGCATACAAGTCGCAATAACCTGTTTATCGATTCTTAGGGAAGTGTTATAACTGTGGTAGCGAGGGGCATCGGGCTAGTGATTGCTGCAAGCAAAAGAAGCCATACAAGACCAAACCTCGTGCTCACATGGTAGATATACAAGAGCACTCCCATAGGGAGGATGACATGCACTTGTCTGCCGTTGTCTCTAAGGTGAATCTGGTGGGTTCAAGCCCAAGAGAATGGTGGATTGATATTGGGGCTACACGCTACATCTGCTTCGAGAAGAAGTTGTTTACAACTTTCAAGCTGGTTACAAGCAGTGAGAAGTTGTTTATAGGAAACTCTGCTACCTCGATTGTTGAGGGGAAAGGCAAGATGGTCCTGAAGTTGACTTCAGGAAAGGAGCTGACCTTGAACGAAGTCCTGTATGTTCTGGTCATTCGTAAGAATCTTGTCTCAAGGTCTCTTTTCAACAAACATAGTTTTCGCATGGTCTTTGAGTCCGACAAGGTCATTTTGACCAAGAGCGGAGTGTATGTGGGTAGGGGTTATATGTTGAGGGGTATGTTTAAACTCAATGTAATAACTGTTATCCCAAAGATGAATAAAGATGCATCTTATTTTGCTTACATGCTTGAGTCTTCTAATTTGTGGCGTAGTAGATTAGGACATGTGAACTTTGAATCTTTACGTAGATTAATCAAGTTAGATCACAAACTATCTTTTAAGATTTATCCAAAACACAAGTGTGAGACTTGTGTTGAAGCGAAGTTGACAAGATCTTCGTTTCATTCTATTGAAAGAAGTTCAGAGCTGTTGGACTTAGTGCATAGTGATGTGTGTGACTTAAAGTTTATACAATCATGTGGTGGTAATAAGTACTTTATCACTTTTTTTGATGATTGCACTAAGTATTGTTATGTGTATTTGCTCAAAAGCAAAGATGAGGCTATTGACAAGTTTGTTCTTTATAAGAATGAAGTTGAGAATCAATTAGGCCGCAAGATTAAGGCTTTAAGAAGTGATCATGGTAGTGAGTATGAATCACGTTTATTGAGATTTGTGCTCAATCTAGGATTATCCACCCAATCATGGCGCCTTATTCTCCTCAATCAAATGAGATTGCTGAACAGAAGAATAGAATGCTAAAGGAGATGATGAATGCAATGTTGCTAAATTCTGGATTGCCACAGAACTTGTGGGGGGAAACAATTCTCTCTGTGAATTACATTCTAAATAGAATCCCTCGGAAGAAAGTAGACAAAACTCCATATGAGTTATGGAAAGGCCGGAAGCCTTCTTATAATTTCCTATAAATGTGGGGTATCTTGCAAAAATGGCGGTACCTACACCCAAGTGGGTTAGGATAGGTCCGAAAATCGTGGATTGTATATTCATTAGTTATGCACAGAATAGTAGTGCATATAGGTTTCTTGTGCACAAGTGTGATATTTCAGATATCCACAAGAATACCATAATGGAGTCAAAGAATGCGTCTTTCTTTGAAGACACATTTCCTTGCCGAACCCGAAGAGAGGATTAAAGTTCTGAGAAGGAACTTGAAGATAATGATCAAGATGATGATCAAGATGAGGAAGTAGATGAGCCAAGAAGGAGTAAGAGGGCTACAACTACCAAGTCCTTTGGCCCAGACTTCTTGACTTATATGTTAGAGGGAGAACCTCGAACTTTTCATGAAGCTGTGACTTCACCAGAAAGTCCCTTATGGAAAGAAACTTTTAAAAGTGAAATTGACTCCATCTTACAGAACCACACTTGGGAGTTAGTTGATCTACCCCTAGGCAGTAAGGCCTTGGGGAGTAAGTGGATCTTTAGAAGAAAGATGAAAGCTAATGGGTCAATTGATAAATATAAAGCTAGACTAGTTATCAAAGGATACAGGTAGAGAGAAGGCCTGAATTACTTTGATACGTATTCTTCTATGACCAGGATTACATCCATTTGCATGGTGATTGCTATAGCCACTTTACATTGTCTAGAGATCAGATGGATGTAAAGACAGCTTTCTTAAATGGAGATTTAGATGAAGAAATCTACATGGAACAACCCGAGGGGTTTTTAGCTCCAGGAAAAAATAAGAAAGTCTGTAAGCTTGTCAAGTCATTATATGGTTTGAAACAAGCGCCTAAGCAATGGCATGAGAAGTTTGACAATGCTACGTTGTCAAATGGGTTTAAAATCAATGAGTGTGACAAGTGTGTATATGTTAAAGACATTGACAGAGGTTATGTCATTTTGTGTCTATACATAGATGACATACTCATTGTTAGTAGTAATGATGAAATGGTTCGAACTATCAAGAGATTGTTAAACTCAAAGTTTGACATGAAAGATATGGATCTTGCAGATGTCATTCTAGGTATTAAGATTACCAGAACATCTAGTGGTATTATACTTTTTCAGTCTCACTATGTTGAGAAGATACTTGAGAAATTTAGTAAATTAGATACAAGTGTGTCTAGGACACCGATAGACGTAAGTCTACATTTGACCAAGAATAATGGTAAGAGTGTACTCAACTAGAATATTCTTGGGTCATTGGAAGTTTGATGTATCTGATGAGTTGTACAAGGATGGATATAGCCTACTCTGTTAGCAAGCTCAGTAGATATATGAGTAGTCCAAATGCCACTAATTGAAGAGGCATTATGCGAGTGCTACGTTATTTACGCTACACCCGAGATTACGGGTTGCATTATACCAGATACCCAGTGGTACTAGAAGGGTATAGTGACGCTAACTGGATATCTGATATAAAAGACTCCAAATTCACTAGTGGTTATGTGTTTACCCTCAGAGGGGTAGCCGTGTCTTGGAAATCTTCTAAGCAAACGTGTATATTGAGATCAACGATGGAATCTGAGTTTATTGCATTAGATAAAGCAACTGAAGAAGCTGAATGGCTTCGCCAGTTTGTTGAGGATATTCTACGTTGGCCGAAACCTGTGTCTGCTATCTGTATTCATTGCGATAGCCAATCGGCGATTGGATGGGCATAGAGTCATATATATAATGGAAAGTCTAGACATATCCGTCGTAGACATAATTCCATACGACAACTACTCTCTAATGGAATTGTCTCTATAGACTATGTAAAGTCTAAGGACAACATTACGGATCTGCTAACCAAACGTCGTCAAGAGGAATAGGGTTAAGGCCTTCAGTAATGTTACCGGAACAGAAAACCCAATCTACTTGATTGGAGATCCCAAGATCTAGGTTCAAAGGGATAACCTAATTTTGTGTAATGTGTGAGTCACTGAAGAGGTAAATCCTCTTGCCCATTCCTTTGTACAGTGATACCCGATAGGGGTAGAAGGTTAAGCTAATGCTTTTAATAACCTAAGTGATATGATAGTCAACCGTGGTATAATGAGATACTTTATATAGGTCACCTATGTGAGTGCGAAGTGGGGCCACTTCTTTAAGAATTGGTAAGGACGAATTCTTTGAAACCACTCACTGAACCAAGCTAGTGTTCCAGGGCCATACCGGACACACAAGTGAGAACAAGAACAATGGTTGGACTAACTCCTGTGTGAGGTCTATTGTCTCGGTTTACACAAATGGCAAAACAGTTCAAGACATCACGTTCACTGGTCAGCCAGTAAATCCGATAGGCTGTCACTACGAAAGGTTCAAGGCCAACAGCTACCTTTTCTGATGTAGGGTTAGTTTGTGTGCTCTCTCTCCGAGGCTTTGTGTAAACGTTGTCCATTTTTCTTATTTGGTCAATTTTTATTCATGTGAGGGACTGTTGGAAAAAATGGGTTTTGGTAAACTTTAATGTGAAATTAAAGTAGGTCCTAATCATTGGATGATGTGGGATTAAATAGGTTTAAATTCTTTGTAACAAGGTCTTTACACCAAATAAAGAATGACCAAAAACCACTAAGAATTGAATGAGAAATTGTCTCATAAAGATGGCCTCATGAATGAGATTTTGGGAATTGTGTATAACTACCAATCCCACATTGATTGTAGAGGAAAGCTTTGATGGATATTTAAGCCTCAAGATTATGAGAAGGGTATGAGCCCTTTGGGGCATCCAAATTTTCTGAAGGAAATGAGGCATGGATGTTTCAAGGATGGGCTTGGGCCAAGACTATGGTCCAAGTTGGTTATAGCAAAATTGCCACACGAGCGCACGCGCGGGCGCCGTTCGCCCGCCCGGACCGGGTTGGGTTCAGGTCCGGGTCTGTGATCTGTGATCTGTGGACCTTGAGCTTGGGCTTGAGGCTTGAGGCTTGCTGGAATGGGTTAGGTTTGGGCTGAGCTAGATTGGTGGTCCGCCAACTTATTCTTTTTGGGCAAGGTCTATTGCAGGCCCAAGTCTGTTGTAGAAATGTATATACACATATGTGTATATTGTGTGTAACTCACACTTTAAATTTCTATAAGTCTTGTGCATTACTCCAGCAGGTTTGCAGGAGTAATGGCCTCCATTAGTGGCCAGCCTTGATAGCTTGAGACTCCTCATTTCTCCCCCATTTGTGTATAAGAAGAGACCCATCCCCCTTTGGTTTTGTACACAAGTTTTTGCTTTCCAGTCATATAGTCAGTTTGCTTACTAGTATAATATTCTTCCTATGTGAGAGAGAGTGCTGCCATTGTCGGTTCACCAAGCTAACATAAGGTACTTCTGTGTTAGTCGGTTTAAGTCATCTTATCCTGGGAGATAGAAGTTGACGTTCTTCCAGCACTCACGGTGAGGCGACTAATTTGTTTAAGGACACTGTGGTACCACACAGAATTTGGTTTGATTTTTTGTTTTCATATTTCGATTAAATATGCTTTTCTATTTATCTTGTTTAATTGTACAATAGGATAACAATTATTCATTATATATATGCTGTTAGTGTTGTATACATGTTTTTTATATTTTAAATAGAAAAAAATTAGTGAAAATTCATTTATAATAAGTTCTTATTAGCTTCACTTTATAGCCTACTTTGAGAAGGCACAATTTTTTTTAAAAGGTTAAAAAATTATTACAAAAAAGTTAATTATTCTCTTTATTTTTTGCATGTATTTTTATAAAAAAATTTAAAAATCACTAAAAAATTCAATTCCCACAATAACCCTATGAAAAAATAAGACAAATGCTAATAGGTGCTCTAGGGAGACTTGTTAAGACCACCTTCAACATTGCATCAAATTCAAATTTGATGAAAAACGAAAGAAATGTCAGCTCCAATGTTGTCATCAAACTACACTACAAGAAATCTAGGCTATTGTGACAAAATTTGGTGACGAATTTTTTTTTTGTCCTAAAATTTAACCCAAAGATGACAAATATTAATTTTGTCATTTGTTTTAATTTTTCTCAAAAGTATAGGAGACGAAAACAAAATTTCGTCTACAAAAATGAGGCGCCAATTTCATTTGCATTGGCGCGAATTATTTTAGTTCATTGGAGACGAACATTTTTGTCACAAAATATATTTTTTTTGTTACGAATGTAATTCGTCGCCAATAAATTCCATACCTATTAAACGATGTCGTTGCATATTTCCATTTATTAGGGGACAAATATATTTTTGTCTAGGAAGGATAAGTTATGGAAGACGAAAATATTTTGTCACCAATAAACACTCCATCATGCAGACAATGTCATTTCATCTTTATATTAAATAGGCGACAAATATATTTTTGTCTCAGAAGAATAAGTTGTGGGAGACGAAAATATTTCGTCACTAATAAATTCTAATTGATTACGTGACGAATATATTTTTCGTCTCACAAGGTTAAGTTATGGAAGATAAAAATATTTCATTACCAATAATAAATTCTTTGTTCTGGTATTTAAGGATACAAAAATATTTTATCACTAATCATTTCTCTTTATTAAAATGCCATGGTTTTGTGTTTCGAAACATTGAAACTGTGACCCCAAGAGATACACTCTAACGCTTATCACTCATTTTCATGTATACGAACCTTGAAGTCATGACCCTAGAAGACACTTTCTACAAACCCTCATTTCTCTCTCGCACTTGAGTCTACTCCTCTCTCACAAGTATTGAAGTCGTGACTCAAGAAGACACTCTATAAACCGTTTCTTCTATTTCGCGCTAAAGCCCCTCTCTTCTGTCTCACACTTAAGCCCTTCGTGCATGCCAGCATTTGAAGCTATTATCCAAGAAGGCACCCTATGCAAACCCACTATTCTTTCTCACAGTGAAGGCCCCTCTTGCACGCAAGCACTTTTTCTCATTGTTTGAACCAACTCTACCCTTTCCGTCTAGAACACCCATTTTAGAAAAATCGAAGGTCAAAACCTCTCTCCACAAAAAAATAAAAATAAAAAAAATAATGTAGCAATTTTTTTTTTGTGAGAAAAAATACAAAGAAACAAATAATAAAAAATTTCAAAATTTCAAAATTAATAGAAAACATTACCTTGTTAGTATGGAGTTTTCAATAATTAATTTTTAAAATTTGGCGATAAAATTTATTTTAATTTTAGAACGTAACCCAAACATTACTTTTGTCGTTTCTTTTAATTCTTCTCAAAACTATAGGAGACGAAAAAATAAATTCGTCTGAAAAAAAAGAGGCGCCAATTTTTTTTCTTGTTGGTGCCAATTATTTTAGCTCATTGGAGATGAACATTTTTGTCACAAAATTTAAAGTTTTTTGCGACAAAAAGAATTCATCACCAATAAATTCCAAACTTATTAGACGATGTCATTTCATTTTCTTATTTATTTGGTAACAAATATATTTTTTATCTGGGAAGGATAAGTTATGAGGGACGAAAATATTTCGTCACCAATAAACTCTTCATGCTCATTTTATCTTCTTGTTAATTAGGCGACAAATATATTTTTGTCTCAGAAGGATATGTTTTGGGAGACGAAAATATTTCGTTACTAATAAATTCTCCATGTGTCGTGTTGCATTTTGATTGATTGCGCGGCGAATATATTTTCGTCTCATAAGGTTAAGTTAAAGGAGACGAAAATATTTCATCACAAATAAATTCTCCATTGTTTTTGTATTTTTGTTGATTGGGCAACGAACATATGAGTTTGAGATGAAAATATTTTATTACTAATTATTTCTCTTTATTAAAATGTCATCAGAAACTAAGAGACACTCTCACCTTAATCACTTACTTTCACACACACACAAATACGAAAGTCGTGACCCGAAAAGACACCCTTTACAAACCCTCATTTCTCTCTCGCACTTGAGTCTCCTCTCTCACAAGTATTGAAGTTGTGACTCGAGAAAACAATCTCTATAAACCATCTCTTCTATTTCGCACTGAAGCTCCTCTATTCTCTCTTACATTTAAGGCGTTTGTGCATGCAAACATTATTATCCAGAAGACATTTTGTGCAAAGTTACTATTCTTTCTCACAGTAAACCCCTCTCCACAAAAAGAAAATAATAATAATAATAATTAAACAAGGAAACAAAATACAAGAAATCTAGGCTATTGTGACAAAATTTGGTGATGAAATTTTTTTTTGTCTTAAAATTTAACCCAAAGATGACAAAATATTAATTTTGTTGTTTATTTTAATTTTTCTCAAACGTATAGGAGATGAAAAAATTTCGTCTGCAAAATTCAAGCGTCAATTTCATTTGCATTGGCACGAATTATTTTAGCTCATTGGAGATGAACATTTTTGTTACAAAATATATATATTTTTTGCGACGAACGTAATTCATCACCAATAAATTCCCTACCTAAAACGATGTCGTTGCATATTTCCATTTATTAGGCGACAAATATATTTTTGTCTAGGAATGATAAGTTATGGAAGACGAAAATATTTTGTCACCAATGAACACTCCATCATGCAAACGATGTCGTTTCATCTTTCTATTAAATGGGTGACAACTATATTTTTGTCTTGGAAGAATAGTTGTGAGAGATGAAAATATTTTGTCACTAATAAATTTTGATTGATTATGCGACGAATATATTTTTCGTCTCATAAGGTTATGTTGTGGAAGACAAAAATATTTCGTCACCAATAATAAATTCTCTATTCTTGTATTTAAGGAGACAAAAATATTTTATTACTAATTATTTGTCTTTATTAATATGCTATGGTTTTGTGTTTCGGAGCACTGAAACCGTAACCCCAGGAGACACAATCTGACCCCTTATCACTCATTTTCATGTGCACGGACACTCAAGTCGTGACCCAAGAAGACACTTCCTACAAACCGTCATTTATCTCTCACACTTGAGCCTACTCCTCGCTCACAAGTATTGAAGTCATGAAGCAAGAAGACACTATGTAAACCATTTCTTCTATTTTCACACTAAAGCCCCTCTCATATGTCTCACACTTAAGCCCTTCATGCATGCCAGTATTGAAGCTATTATCCAAGATGGCATCCTATGCAAAACCGACTATTCTTTCTCATAGTGAAGGTGCCTCTCGCATAAGCACTTTTTCTTATTGTCTGAACCAACTCTACCCTTTCCGTCTAGAACACCCATTTTAGAAAAATCCTAGGTCAAAACCCCTCTCCACAAAAAAAAAAAAAAAAAAAAAAAAGAAGATAATTAATGTAGCTATTTTTTTGCGAGAAAAAAAACAGAGGAAAAATTAATAATAATTTTTAAATTTTCAAAATTAATAGAAAACATAACCTTGTTTAGTATGGAGTTTTGAATAATTAATTTTTAATTTTTAATCTATATTTTTTTAGTGAAAATTTTTTAATCTTATAATTTTTTTTTTTACTTTTTAAATCCCTTTAATTTAGAGAAGGGCAAATTGCAACAGTTGTCTCGGTACTTTGGTCCTTGTGTCATATAAATGGTATGTGTCATATCTATATCTATATCTATATCTATCTATCTATCTATCTATCTATCTATCTATCTATATATATTATATAAGGAAAATGGGGTTTTTAACTTACAAGCCTTATGGGAGCTCCAATATCCCAATTTAATTTTCTAAATTTTTGATTTAAAAAAAAAAAAAAAAAACTCAGCATTTATTGACTTCTCCCAACCCACCTTTTGACTTCTCCCATATCTACTCCTACACCATTTTTAGTTTCTCCCATACACTATGGCTGGTGATAAGATTATTAAATTATTTTTATAAAAAAATCTTTAAAAAAATAATTTGTATATTAAAAAAATATCTAAAACAAACATAAATTCTTATTAAATCTATTTATCTATCTATATATTATATAAGGAAAAAAGGATTTCTAACTCACATGCCTTGTGGGAGTTCCAATATTCCAATCTTAATTTCTAAATTTTTGATTTAAAAAAAAAGAATCTCAGCATTTATTGACTTCTCTCAACCCACAAGCCTTTTTGACTTGTCTCATACCTACTCCTACACCATTTTCAACTTCTCCTATAACGATCCCGGGTTTTTCCCCTTTATGTGTAGTATTCCGGACTTGAGTTCCATGATTGAGTATTGTTGTTTATGTCCAATCCTGTCCTTTAAATTCTTGGTATATGAGTTTTTAAGATGTCGTGGGTGTGTTTTGAACAGGTTGGTTGAGTTTTGGTCTCTAATCTTGTTGTCCAGATTTTTGATGATCCGCTCGAGCGGAGTTTGCATCCTTTCAGCATTTTGTGCGTCTGAAAATATACTGCGGAAATGTTTTTCACGCTCGAGCGGAGTTCATTACGCTCGAGCGGGTCTGAGCTCGAGCGGGTATTCGAGATCTGTAAAAGTATTGGAGGAGTGTATTCTATGTTCGAGCAGGTATTTTTGCGCTCGAGCGGGTAGTGCTTTGTTGTTGTTCATTGGTGCTCGAGCGGGTTAAGTTTTTGTGTCTTACACTTGAGCGTCCTATTCTCCGCTCGAGCGGACTATATGTATATCAGATCGCGACTGTGTTATTTTAAATAACTTTTTCATCTCTCTCTCTCTCTAACATTTCAAAAACCCTATTTTGAGAGCTCCTCTCTCTAGAACTCTCTCTCTCTACATTTTGATCTTGGTTTAGTGAGACCCAACCTTTATGCCTTCATTAAAGTGTTAGGGTTTTGCAGGATCTCCATTTTGATCCGAAAAGTTGTGGGTTTGGAGCACTTTCGAGTTGGTTCATCATCTTCTTTGGGTCTCTTCTCTTGAGGTAGGGATAACCTACTCCTTTCTATGGGTTTTGACATAGATGTTATGTATTTTGTATAAATGGTGGTGTTTAGGGTTTTTTGAGAGAAACTAGGGTTTGAAATTGAAATTATATAAGAGAGGTTTTCTATTTTTGGGGTTCCAAGTGTTTGAGTGGTCCCAAAAATGAAGTTATTGTGTATGGTTGATGAAATTTGGCCTTGGGTGCAATTTTTTAGAAAAAGGGGAAAAAGCCCTGTAACGCCCTCATAATATGACCCATAACATACACAATGATACGATGCATTACTTAAGAAAATAACCATAAAACATTCATCAGAGTATCCTAAATAAAGACATTACTTATAACATTCACAATAAATGCCCTACGGGCTTACATCTTGCCAAGCCAACACTTGGACACAAAAACATGAGCTCTAACTCAAATACAAATAAAGCCCTAGGCTTGAATGTTTACATGTAATTCAAATAAAAACAAATAACTAAAGACAAGGCTTCATTGTCCAAATCCTTCCAAGCTAAGTTCTTGGAGGTAGTAAATCACCTGGACCTGAAAATGATGTTCCCATATAGGGTGAGCCACAGCCCAGTAGAAATATACTAAACCAAACATAAGCATTGAATAAAGCAATAGCATTCAATAGATGGATAATACAAATTATCAGTTTCCCTTTTCATTAGTTATTCAACTTTTCCTTTTTACCAATATGGCTCAGAACCTGGCCAAACTATAACAGTGAATTTATATGTCACAGTATCTCAACATAATAAATGAGACTCAAGCTCACATCAAAACACTTCATACTTCCAGTTTGATACACATTTTAGTGTCAGATCAATAAAACACTTCAATATAAATAAGCACACATAAAAGTGATGCTAATGGAGTCCATCCCCTATCTCCTCCCAAACAATAAAACACTTCAATATAAATAAGCACACATAAAAGTGATGCTAATGGAGTCCATCCCCTATCTCCTCCCAAACAATAAAACACTTCAATATAAATAAGCACACATAAAAGTGATGCTAATGAAGTCCATCCCCTATCTCCTCCCAAACAAAATCCGGTTTAGAGGTCCATCCCCTATCTTCCCCTAAACCGTGGAGTACATCCCCTATCTCCTCCCACACAATATGCATATGCAATGCTCAACCAATACATGTATGTAAGCACATAACATATACAACAAACAATCAATACACATAATGTCTGTATTAATTCAACAGTCAAAATTAATGACTTAACCAATGTGATTAGTTTCAGTTATCCCTAATCCACATGCAATGTCTACAACAATCATGACTATCCTCCATCGATAGCCCAAAACAGTTATCTCTAGACTGGAAATAAATAAATCAACAATTCGATAGATGAGTGATTTAAATTAACCATTTCCCAATGTTCTTTAAAGTAAATATACAATTCAATTTATTTAAACACTTAAGGTTTTCCCCAAAATTACCAAAATACCCCCAACATATCAAAATACCAAAACTTAGAACAAAACTCATAAATTGGAGTAGGAAATCCCTACCTTGAAGAAATAACCCAAAAAGAGAAGACGAAGATGATGACCCAAACTCAAAGTGCTCCAACTCCAAGATTGTTCAGATTAGACTGAAGCCCTCGACCCACACTACCTTTTTAATAAAGCAACTAGGGTAGAAACGCGCTCTAAATAGATCAAACCTAAGAGAAAAGGTGAGTTGAGAGAGAGAGAACTCGGAACTAGGGTTTAGAATAAAAAAGAGGATGAAAAACTGATTAAATTCCCGCTGGTGTCTATTTAAACTGGACAGGCTTGCTCGAGCGAAGACATGGTCGCTCGAGCGACCAGACACAAGAAAGACTCACTCGAGCGAAGAAAAGCTCGCTTGAGCCAAGAATGCAATGCTTCAGGTCTGCAACCCAGAAGCATGCTCGAGCGACAGAATGCTCGCTCGAGCGAAGAACTCAAAAACATACACCTCGCTCGCTCGAGCGAAGAAACACTACTCTCAGGTCTATACTAGATGCAATCGCTCGCTCGAGCAAAGAAACCCTGGCTCGAGCCACCAGAGACAAAACTCAACCCTCGCTTGAGCGACCAAACCCTCGCTCGAGCGACCAACCCAAAACTGTACAGCAACACTTGGTTTCCGGACCCAACCAACCTGTAACAAACCTGCCCAACACAACCCATAACTTAAGAATAGGGATTTAAAGGACAACAACAAATTATATAATGACAGAATCTACGGAACCCAAGTTCGGATACAATAACCAAATGGGAAAAGACCGGGGTCGCTATAAGCCCTAATTTATTATGATTGATTAATTTGTAGAATTAATCTGGGATATATGGAAATATGAAATTGAGATGAACATCATGAAATTGGGGAATTATGGGATTAAATGGTGTAGTCGGATAAATAAATCACTCACCTATGAGAATGTTGATATTTTATCTGTTTGATAAATTTATTATTTGTTTAGAGATAATTGCTTTGGGCTATTGGTGGAGGATAGTTTTGATTATTGTAGACACTGTATGTTGATTAGAGAAAATTGAAACTAATCACCTGGAATATGTCATTGAATATGACGGTTGGAATAATACATCGAATATGTGTATTGATTGATCATTGTATATGATAAGTGTTTAAATACATTGTATATGTATATTGTGTGAGAGAAGATAGGGGATGTACTCCATGGTTGGAGGGGAGATAGGGGATGTACTCTCAAACCAGTTTGGAAGGAGATAGGGGATGGACTCCATTGATAATTAAGTTGGCCAGAGTGTCCACGGTGAAAGTCCCGAAATCTTAATTACGTTTGCATAACGTAAATAACTGAAGTATGGAAGTGTTTAGTATGAGATGTAGTCTCATTTGATTGTGGTTAATGGAAGTGTCTTAATATGAGTTGTAGTCTCATGAAATTGTTGGGCCAGATAATGAGCCGTGTTTATGAATCTGAATTGGATAAATAAAGGAAAGTGGAATAAAAAAAGGTTGTATTTGTCATTGAACTGGAAAGTGTTGTAAGTTGGTTTACAAGTGTTAACCATTTATCAAATGCTAATGTTTTAGTTATTTCTCATACTTGGTTTAGTATATCTCTACTGGGCATTGACTCACCCTATATGGGACATCATTTTCAGGTTCAGGTAATATGCCACCTCCAAGGACGTAGCTTGGGAGTCCTTGAGGCTAATAGATCTTTTTGTTATTCTCTTTTGATATTACATGTAAATTTAAGCCAAGGGCTTAATGTGTATTTGAGTTAGTACTCTCTTTTTGCAACCAAGTGTTGGCTTGGAAAGTTGTAAGCCCGTGGAGCATTTACTTTTGTTGTCAACATGCAATACTTTTGTAATGAATACTCTGATAAATAGAAATATGCTTTATTCTCGCATATCTATGGATGTCTTGAATATTGGGTTTATATGTATTATTTTAAGGGCGTTACATCTCCCATACACTATGGTTATTGATGGGATTGTTAAATTATTTTTATAAACAATTTAAAAAAAATAATTTGTATATTAAAACGAATATAAATTCTTATTAAATCTATATATGTATTATATAAGTAAAATGGGGTTTCTAACCACAAGTCTTGTCAGCGCTTCAATATCCCAAACTAAAATTTCTAATTTTTTGATTTTAAATAATTAAAAAAATCCTCTATAGCTTTCGTTCAAGCAAAATTACACAATTTTCAACTTCTCCCATACACTATGGTTATTAATGGGATTGTTAAATTATTTTTATAAACCAAAATTAATTTTCTAAATTTTTTATTAAAAAAAAAAAAAACCTCAGCATTTATTGACTTCTCCCAACCCACAAGCCTTTTTGACTTCTCTCATACCTACTCTTACATCCTTTTCAACTTCTCCCATGCACTATGGTTATTAATGAGATTGTTTAATTATTTTTATAAATTTAAAAAAAAATAATTTGTATATTAAAAAAATATCTAAAACAAATATAAATTCTTATTAAATCTATCTCTATCTATCTATCTATCTATATCTATACTATATATTAAGCAAAATGGGGTTTTTAACCCCCAAGGCCTGTGGGAGTTTCAATATTTCAATCTGAATTTTCTAAATTTTTTATTAAAAAAAAAAACTCAGCATTTATTGATTTAGTCAAAATCCCTTGATCAACATTTATCAACTTTTTTCAATCCACATGTCTTTCCACATGCTTGCATTTATTGATTTGGTCAAAATCCTCCGATCAGTATTTAAAATCCTCTCATACAAATAATTATAGATACAATCCGTGTATAGTTACTACAATACCTTTTTCAACTTCTCCCATACACCATGGTTAGTGATAAGATTGTTAAATTATTTTTATAAAAAAATCTTAAAAAACATAATTTATATATTAAAAAAAATCTAAAACAAATATAAATAACTATAACTAGCCTATCACCCGTGCTATGCACGGGATAATTATAGATATTTATTTGTTTTAGATTTTTTTAATATATAAATTATGTTTTTTAAAAAAATTTTCTCATCACTAACCATGGTGTATGGGGGAAGTTGAAAAGGGTACTGCAATAACTATACATGAATTGTATCTATAATTATTTATATAAGGGATTTTAAATGCTGATCAGGGGATTTTGATCAAATCAATTATTGCAAACATGTGGAAAGATATGTAGATTGAAAAAAGTTAATAAATGCTAATCAAGAGATTTTGACCAAACCAATAAATGCTGAGTTTTTTTTTTAATAAAAAATTTAAAAAATTCAGATTGGGATATTGAAGCTTCCATAGGCCTTGGGGGTTAAAAACTCCATTTTTGCTTAATATATAGTATAGATATAGATAGATAGATAGATATTTTTATTTTTATTTTTGTGTGGTTTTTATTTGGGTATTTTTTTTTTCAATTTATTTAAGATGGAGTTGTGGGTACATTTTTTTAAAAAATTTAATTTATCTGTGATTTCCATTTGTTTTTAATTATTATTATTTAGGTAAGTTATAATGTGAGTTAGATATGCGATAGACATGTGAGTTTTATTGATTTAAAGTTTATTTAGATAAACTTTAAAGATTTTTTTTTAGTTTTTTAGTTTTTTTTTTTTTTTTTTTTTTTTGTTATGTTATAATCTATCTATACTATATATTAAGCAAAAGGGGGTTTTTAACCCCAAGGCTTGTGGGAGTTCCAATCTCCTAATCCTAATTTTCTAATTTTTTGATTTTTAAAAAAAAAAAAATCTCAGCATTTATTGACTTCTCCCAACCCAACCTCAGTATTTATTGACTTCTCCCAACTCAATATCATTTTGACTTTTCTCATAATTATTGCAACACCTTTTTCAATTTCTCCCATACACTATGGTTACACACAAAAATAAAAATAAAAAGATAAGAATTTAGCTATAGATCTCAAAAAGATATAACATCTAAATTTGAATTATGATTTAATAATATAATTATGTATTTTTTTTTATGTATATCTATCAAAATTTTATATCACTTAATGGGACAAATTAATCAATTTTCTAAAATTATTGATTTTTAATTTACAAAATAGATTAAAAAAAATTATTGACTGATATCTTTATTTAATAATAATCTCTCCCTCCTAATCTCTCTCACAAATTTTCTCTTTCCAAAAAAATCAAATAATATTTTCTATGAAAGTTGTAGATATCTACCTATATTTTATATATTATATTCTAACATAACAAAAAAAAAAACTATCAAACTAAAAAAAAATCTTTAAAGTTTATCTAAATAAACTTTAAATCAATAAAACTCACATGTCTATCACATATCTAACTCACATCATAACTTACCTAAATAATAATAATTAAAAACAAATGGAAACCACAGATGAATTAAATTTTTAAAAATAGATACCCACAACAGATAAATTAAATTTTAAAAAAAAATACCCACACCTCCATCTTAAATAAATAGAAAAAAAAATTACCCGAATAGAAAAAAAAATTACCCGAATAGAAACCACACAAAAATAAAAATAAAAATAAAAATAAAAATATCTATCTATCTATCTATCTATCTATATCTATACTATATATTAATTCTAATTTTCTAATTTTTTGATTTAAAAAAAAAAAATCTCAGCATTTATTGACTTCTCCCAAACTAACCTCAGCATTTATTGACTTCTCCCAACTTACAATCCCTTATGACTTCTCTCATAATTATTGCAACACTTTTTCTAATTTCTCCCATACACTATGGTTACACACAAAAAAAAAAAAAAAAAATAAGAATTTAGCTATAGATCTCAAAAAGATATAACATCTAAATTTGAATTATGATTTAATAATATAATTATATATTTTTTTTATGTATATCTATCAAAATTTTAAATCACTTAATGGGACAAATTAATCAATTTTCCAAAATTTTTTATTTTTAATTTACAAAATAGATTAAAAAAACTATTGCCGGTTTTTTTATTTAATAATAATCTCTCCCTCCTAATCTCTCTCACAAATTTTCTCTTCTCCAAAAAATCAGATAATATTTTCTATTAAAGTTGTAGATATCTACCTATATTTTATATATTTATATTATAACATAACAAAAAAAATATCAAACTAAAAAAAATCTTTAAAGTTTATCTAAATAAACTTTAAATCAATAATACTCACATGTCTATCACATATCTAACTCACATCATAACTTATCCAAATAATAATAATTAAAAACAAATGGAAACCACAGATAAATTAAATTTTAAAAAAAAGATACCCACAACAGATAAATTAAATTTAAAAAAAAAGTTACCCACAACTCCATCTTAAATAAATTGAAAAAAAAAATACCCGAATAGAAACCACACAAAAATAAAAATAAAAATAAAAATAAAAAGATATATCTATCTATCTGTATCTATACTATATATTAAGCAAAAATGAGTTTTTAACCCCCAAGGCTTATGGGAGATTCAATATCCCAATCTGAATTTTTTAAATTTTTTATTTAAAAAAAAAAGTCAGCATTTATTGATTTGGTCAAAATTCTCTAATCAGCATTTATTAGCTTTTTTCAATCCACATATCTTTCTACATGCCTGTAATTATTGATTTGGTCAAAATTCCCTGATCAACATTTAAAATCCCCTCATACAAATAATTATAGGTACAATTCGGGTATAGTTATTGCAGTACCCTTTTCAACTTCCCCCATACACTATGGTTAGTGATAAGAAAAAAATCTTAAAAAACATAATTTATATATTAAAAAAAAATCTAAAACAAATATAAATATCTATAATTATCCCGTGCATAGCATGGGTGATAGGCTAGTATAATATATAAAATAAAGGTAGATATCTACAACTTTAATAGAAAATATTATCTGATTTTTTGAGGAAGAGAAAATGAATGCAAGTTTTAATATTTTTTTTTGAAAATTTGTGAGAGAGATTAGGAGGGAGAGATTATGAAATATTTTGTTATTAAATAAATAAATCAGTCAATAGTTTTTTTTAATCTATTTTGTAAATTAAAAATCAATAATTTTGGAAAATTGATTAATTTGTCTCATTAAGTAATTTAAAATTTTGATAGATATACATAAAAAAAATACATAATTATATTATTAAATCATAATTCAAATTTAGATATTATATCTTTTTGAGATCTATAGTTAAATTCTTATCTCTTTTTTTTTTAATTTTGTGTGTAACCATAGTGTATGAGAGAAATTGAAAAGGGTGTTGCAATAATTATGAGAAAAGTCAAAAGAGATTGTGGGTTGGGAAAAGTCAATAAATGCTGAGGTTTTTTTTTTAAATCAAAAAATTAAAAAATTAGGATTAGGAGATTGGAGCTCCTATCTGATTTTTTGGGGAAGAGAAAATGAATGCAAGTTTTAATATTTTTTTTTTGAAAATTTGTGAGAGAGATTAGGAGAGAGAGATTATGAAATATTTTTGTTATTAAATAAATAAATTAGTTAATAGTTTTTTTTAATCTATTTTGTAAATTAAAAATCAATAATTTTGAAATTTTGATTAATTTGTCCCATTAAGTGATTTAAAATTTTGATAGATATACATTAAAAAAAATACATAATTATATTATTAAATCATAATTTAAATTTAGATGTTATGTCTTTTTGAAATCTATAGCTAAATTCTTATCTTTTTTATTTTTTATTTTTGTGTGTAACCATAGTTTATGGGAGAAATTGAAAAGGATGTTGTCACGCCCTCAAAATAATAACATTAAACCCATCAATTTGGACATGCATTGATATAAGAGACGAACATCATTCTATTCCACAGAGTAATTCTTTACAAGAGACATTACATATTAATAACAGAATCAAATGCCCTATGGGCTTACAGCTTTCCAAGCTAACACTTGGTCACAAAGAGGAGAGTACTAACTCAAATTCACATTAAGCCCTTGGCTTGAAATTACATGTAATACAACCATAGATAACCAAAACCACAAACGTCTGTCTGCCTCTAGCCTCCCAAGCGGCGTCCTTGGAGGTAGCATACTTCCTGTACCTGAAAATGGTGTCCCATATAAGGTGAGCCACAGCCCAGTAGAAATACATTAAACCAACTATGAACAATGACTAAAAGATTAGCAATTGATACAAGGTCAATACTCACACATCCATTTACATCTTATTACAATTCCATGACAATCGAGTCTATGTTACAATTCACTTTCCATTTCTTATTCAATATTGAGTTTGAAAACAAGGCTCAGTACTCTGGCCAAAACCTTTGATGAAATTATAGTTCATATTAGGACACATTCGAAATCCAAGGCGGATACACATTTTGGTGTTGTATCAATAGTACCTAAACCACTTCTATACTTCACCAACGTTGATGATATACATTTTAGTGCTATATCAAATCAAACAAACTTTTCAATCGATAAGCATATGAGCTATATCAAACAAACTTTTCAATCGATAAGCATATGAGCTATATCACTACTACAACAGATAAGCATATGAGCTATATCAACATTCCAATAGATAAGCGTATGAGCTATATCAACACTTCAACTGATAAGCATATGAGCTGTATCACTACTGCAATGGGAGAGCCTATGAGCTGCATCCCTGGGTCCATCCTCCATCTTCCCATAACCATTAACCGGTTTAGAGGTACATCCCCCATCTTCCCCTAAACCGTGGAGTACATCCCCCATCTCCTCCCATACACAAGCAATGCATATAAACACAGAATCATATACACAATTAATCAATACATAAAGTTAATGTATTCTATCAACCGTCTACACATAATGTACATAAACATATAAGTCATATGCACAACCAACCAATACATAAAGTTAATGTATTCTATCAACCGTCATACTCTATGACACATCCAATTGATTAGTTTTAGTTTGCCTAATCATCATGCATTGTCTACAACAATCAACACTACCCTCCACCAGTAGCCCCAAGCAATTATTTCTAAACAGGAAATAAATGCACAAATGGATAATATATCAACATTTCAACTAGGTGAGCAATAAATGATTTGACTACACCCTTTAGTCCTATACATTCCCACTTACGACAGTCTCAATTCAATTCCTCATTTTCTTTAATTAAACACATACATCAATTAATTAAACCAATTAGGGCAACTTACCATAATTCACAAAAGAACCCTAAGGTTTCATATCCATCAATGTTCTAACTTCAACCTCATTTCTCTATGCCTAACTTGCATATAGGTTTATATAAATAAAACCCCAACTTTTGTAAAATTGCACAAAGGCCCAAACTTTCTCCAAATTTACCCAACAACCCGTAACATATCAAAATGCTAAAATTCAAAGACAAAGCTCATAAGATGGAGTAGGTTATCCCTATCTCGAAGTTAGAGCTCCAACGGGGTGAAGGCCAAAACCCAACGTGCTCCAAACTCCAAACTTTTTGGATCAAAACGACGCCCTCGACAATCAACAACCTTTTTGCAAAGGCCAAAGGTAAAGAACACCCTCTAATTAGATCAAACCCTAGAGAGAAAGGAGTTTCTAGAGAGAGGAGCTCTCAAAATGACTTTTTAGAAAGTAAGAGAGAGAAAGGAAAGTGAAAAGTGATTCAAAAAATGCCTCAAAGTCGTCTGATATACGACAGGTCCGCTCGAGCGGAAAATAGAGAGCTTGAGCGTAAAGAACAAAAGACATGGTCCGCTCGAGCACAAGAAGGTACGCTCGAGCGCCAACACACATGAATAAAGCACCTTCGCTCGAGCGTGAAAACCAGTCCGCTCGAGCGCAAGTTTCCCCCTCCCAGAACTCACACCAAAAATACACTTCCCGCTCGAGCGCCAACAATCCCGCTCGAGCGCGACCCGCTCGAGCTCAGGAAACCCGCTCGAGCGCAAGAATCACACCTGCAGAGGTTTTGCAGGGACGCGAGATGCCGGAATGATGTGAACTCCGCTCGAGCGTAGGAACGTCCGCTCGAGCGTAAAGACCAAAAACTGAGCAACAAGAAATTTGTCCAAGGCTCAACCCCCTCGCTCGAAACACGCCCAACACATACTAAAATTCAAATAAAAGGAATCAAAGGATGACAATAAGATGGATACAACTACCAACTCCACGGAACCAAGGTCCGGAATACGACAAATACTGTAAGGGAATACCGGGATCGCTATAACCTCCCCCCCTTAAAGAATTTCATCCCCGAAATTAAGGAAACGCTAAACCCAAAGCCCACTGATAGCAAAGCTTACAATACAAAGAAGTTAAGCTCACAACTGATTTTCTACTCACCCTCACACATGGGAAGGGCATAACAAAGAAACATGTCCCGAAGGAAAACAACATCTCGGTATACGAAACTTCAACAAGCCAAACCCTCTTCGAGATAACTCACCAAAACAATCGACTAGCGCTCTAAGCTAAGTCATTACTCAACCATCACAATACCACATAGAGCAATCCATGCAAGCTTTTGTATGAGTGTAAAGAAAATTATTCTCTGGTTAAAAGTGCATTTTCTCAAAAATAATTAAGTTTTCAATGTTAACATTCTGAAATAATTCAATGTTAACATTCTGAAATAAATTTTGCACTCCTCATGCGAAATCCAAGAGTTTGTAAACGTTTTCCATAAACACGGTGTTATTCACAACACATAACCATTCCCATTTGATTTGGTCAAGTCCTCTCATTGAAGTTTCTCATAACATGTGAATTAAATAAATTTCTCCACAATACACAATTTAGTATTCAACAACCTAACCCATTACCGGTTATCCTATCTCTATTCAAGAGACAATTTACAATATATGCCATAACATGCATTCTCGACATGCATTTCATTCAAGTTCACAAGCTTCTAACATGCATGGTTCACAATTTCGAAACACATTCACTGTTAATGATACACTTTCATTTCCACATCACATTTAACATACCTAATGCTAAATTAACTTCTATAATATTACTATAGACTGAAACACATGTAATATTCGTACAGTTCATCAATACAACCAGACATTCAACATACGTTCAAATACCTACCAATGGACCCACATACCTCTCTCTCGGAATCGAAATTTACTTACCCAAGTGGTTTCTTCAACCCCATTATGTTTTCACAATATCTTAACGAATGGAAAAGTCCGGCTTAGTTAGACTTGATAACAATGATAATAGTGTGACACACTCGATCACCACAGTGTTCTGAGACATCCACCATGTCCCGACTACCCACAATACTTAAACTAGTATTTGGTACTTACTAACCCAACAAACGAAACACAGAAACATTCGTACACAAGGCTGCTAGTCCACTTTCACAAAATAGGTGTAAGACGAAGCACGGGTAAGGAACAACATTAAGGCACGTTACCTCATAAGTCCAAGGTCTTGAACAAAAATCATCTTAGTTTACGAGGAGTACCCCATGAACCCCGAGTGAAACACAACATAGCCATCCCAATAAAACCCGCTATACTCACGTTGATGACGTGAACCCAAAAATGTAACTTTCCTATAGAGAACTCCTAAGTACTTGAAATTCCCAATTACGACACAACGGATAACATTGCACACCCCCGTGCCTTACATCATACCAACAAGGACCAAACAAATCTAAACGATTCCAACTGAGTACCTCACTCACTCTTCACAACTCTCCTACTTCACTTGTGTTACCACTGTCCAAACTGGACGACGGACACTGATGCCGAAGTGGCCTAACTTTACCAAACATCCAATCTTTCGATTTTCGTCAGAAACCAAACGAACCACACACTAACACGCATCGCATTGTACAAAACTCCCTCATCTAGAGATTTCACTCACCACCTCGACTGAACTCGAAGTAATAAAATTTGCATACCCCTTCCCTCGTGCTGAGTTAACTGACAGGGTTTGCTATACCGTGATATTCTGCACTACCAAGTAACCGTTCGTACTGATCACAAACTAACATAGTACCTTCATCCGCCAACGACCCATAGGGTCTACCCTTCATTCCAATCCTTATTTGTCACTCACCCCGTGAGTACAATCAAGATACCCAGCCTCCGTGCCAAACTACTAGCCAATGCTACTGCTAGACAACCACCATAAACTAACCCCGACACCATTGCATGACGCCGATAAGGCTTTCAAAGATACGCCATTCTATATTCCCAGAGAAGTAAAGGTCCTTAACATTCTCATTACCATCCCAAACCTGACTTCGCAAAAGGCTTACTACAGTGACTCGACTCACGGGTCACACCCCAACCACGGTTCATACACCCAATCAACTCTCACAACAACATCTCCCGACCTAACCAGTGTTAAGGTACGAATCTATCACTTTCAATCAAAGTAAGGAAGTCCAAAAACTTAGGAAACGTCCATAGGCTACTACCCGAGATATAGCACCAGCTGCTCACAACGTACCACTCCCGATGTTAACAGCCACACCCTTATGTAGGGACTAACACTCCCTCTATCGAACGACCAATCATAACACATGCCAATTCGGCAATGTTACCTACCACGAAGGTACAAGTCTAATCCTAACAAGATTATGCGCTATGCCCATCGCAAAATACCATGTTAAACACACACTATACCTAGTACTAATCTCATACTTCATATCCTCTCGAGGGGTTCCCGCGACAGTAGACTAACATCGCTTTCACACACAAAAGAATCAACTAGATAACACTAATGAAATTTCGAATGCCCGGTAAGTATAGCTGTTCTCGCCCCCCTTGTACTACTGATTAAGATACGCATCCCTTAGTAATTCTTTCAAATGTGAAAACATGGCTCAACAGCCCTCACTTTTCCCAAACCAAAACACACGCATAAGAATGCATTATTACCAAAAACAAAATTTTTTTTTTTTTGGTCTCACACAGCCTATTATATGAATAAAACTTTTAGAGCTACAGCATGTTCCAATCCACCCAATCCAGGGGTATTAACAAACCAAATATATATATATATATATAAAACAAACAGTTAGATGTTTCAACCTTCCCAAAACACATTGGTTACACAATAGAACCCAATGGCCACAAAACGATAATTCACCGGTTACAAAATGGACCAGTCAAAACAAAACTAACCCCTCAGTATTGCCACCACTGCCGTCCCTCGTTGGACCGCCAAAAGTTGGTCATTCTCTGACCCAAGATATTCTATGAGCTTACAAGCCACTAACAAGGACTACTGATGTGTCCCAACTGGCCATACTTGCAACAACTGCGAATTTTCCCCAACTAGGGCTTGGGAACTCGACTCTACTGAGGCCCTCAAAATCTGGCCTGTTTGTCCCCAAAACGACATCTTGTTCGCCTAGTCGAATGAAACTGAGCTGGGCTAGGTTGCAAAACGCCTAAGGAAGCCCCGGCCGAGTCTGTAAACGTCGAATATGACCCGGCTGATTACACACCCAACAAGTAGGCAGTGCCTGAGCACGAGACTGGTTCAAAATCTGGGCTGATGAAGACCCCAATGATTGCCTCCCCACTGGGCATTTGATCGGCCCAAAGTCCGGCTGGTTAAATGATCCTGGTGGTACCACTACTGGTTGAACTGCTAACCCTGCCCCCTTCCTCTGTGGGCAAACCGAAACCTTGTGGCCCAGCAGACCGCATCTGAAACAAATAACACCCCTCTGTTTACTTTCTCCCATATCCAAATCCGACACTGGAAGGGTAGTTCTAGCCCGACCTCCCTATTGCTGGTCTAAACCCCTCTGCCTCTTGAAAGGCCTACCAACACCTGGAGTCACGGGAGTCGCCGAGATGGCTTCCTCTCCACTCTGCCCCATTGCTAGCACCGCAGCCTCTACATGGGCAACTGCCTTAACAAGCACACTATAACTTCTATGCCAAGACCCCGCTAGCCTTACACGGATGTCGTTACACAGCTTACTCTCAAACTCCGCACAGCGCAACTCCTCCGTCTCCACCAATTCTGGAGCAAACCTTGACAGGTTAGCAAACCATCTTTCAAACCGCACCAAGGGTGTAGTACCTTGGCGTAACTCCACAAACTGTTTCCGCAACCCTTCCTGAGCGGAAGGAGGGAAATCACAACTTCCTCGCCTAGGCATCCTAGTAAAAGTAACAAAGGATATTAGCACATTCATACATGTGCCGAAGCTAAACACTCACGTCCTAACATACGGACAATTGTAATTCACTCCACGTAAGCACATAAACACATAAGCACTTACAATTTCGTTCTGGGATAATGAGAGTCCCGGCGTTACTAGAGTTCCGGTTAGAAACAGCATTGATCAAGTGCTTTTCCAACAGGACTCCCAGAAACCCAAGGATCCAATCAACATCCTAGAAACTAAATCCCATACCCAAATAGTCACATAAACATGTTATCACATAAGCACATAACATTACATCTAAGTCTCTAACAAGCGAGACAAACCCATTGTGATCCTAATCACTTCCCACGTACCCAAAGTATTCGAACCCGGTACGCTCTGATACCAAGTTGTCACGCCCTCAAAATAATAACATTAAACCCATCAATTTAGACATGCATTGATATAAGAGACAAACATCATTATATTCCACGGAGTAATTCTTTACAAGAGACATTACATATTAATAACAGAATCAAATGCCCTATGGGCTTACAGCTTTCCAAGCTAACACTTGGTCACAAAGAGGAGAATACTAACTCAAATTTACATTAAGCCCTTGGCTTGAAATTACATGTAATACAACCATAGATAACCAAACCACAAATGTCTGTCTGCCTCTAGCCTCCCAAGCGATGTCCTTGGAGGTGGCATACTTCCTGTACCTGAAAATGGTGTCCCATATAGGGTGAGCCACGTTCAAAGAGAAATACACTAAACCAACTATGAATAATGACTAAAAGATTAGCAATTGATACATGGTCAATACTCACACATCCATTTACATCTTATTACAATTCCATGACAATCGAGTCTATGTTACAATTCATTTTCCATTTCTTATTCAATATTGAGTTTGAAAACAAGGCTCAGTACTCTGGCCAAAACTTTTGATGAAATTATAGTTCATTATTAGAACACATTCGAAATCCAAGGCGGATACACATTTTGGTGTTGTATCAATAGTACATAAACCACTTCCATACTTCACCAACGATGATGATATACATTTTTAGTGCTATATCAAATCAAACAAACTTTTCAATCGATAAGCATATGAGCTATATCAAACAAACTTTTCAATAGATAAGCATATGAGCTATATCACTACTACACCAGATAAGCCTATGAGCTATATCACTACTACAATAGATAAGCCTATGAGCTATATCACTACAACAATAGATAAGCATATGAGCTATATCAACATTCCAATAGATAAGCGTATGAGCTATATCAACACTTCAACTGATAAGCATATGAGCTGTATCACTACTACAATGGGAGAGCCTATGAGCTGCATCCCTGGGTCCATCCCCCATCTTCCCATAACCATTAACCGGTTTAGAGGTACATCCCCCATCTTCCCCTAAACCGTGGAGTACATCCCCCATCTCCTCCCATACACAAGCAATGCATATAAACACAGAATCATATACACAATTAATCAATACATAAAGTTAATGTATTCTATCAACCGTCTACACATAATGCACATAAACATATAAGTCATATGCACAACCAACCAATACATAAAGTTAATGTATTCTATCAACCGTCATACTCTATGACACATCCAATTGATTAGTTTTAGTTTGCCTAATCATCATGCATTGTCTACAACAATCAACACTACCCTCCACCAGTAGCCCAAAGCAATTATTTCTAAACAGGAAATAAATGCACAAATGGATAATATATCAACATTTCAACTAGGTGAGCAATAGATGATTTGACTACACCCTTTAGTCCCATACATTCCCACTTACGACAGTCTCAATTCAATTCCTCATTTTCTTTAATTAATCATATACATTAATTAATTAAACCAATTAGGGCAACTTACCATAATTCACAAAAGAACCCTAAGGTTCTATATCCATCAATGTTCTAACTTCAACCTCATTTCTCTATGCCTAACTTGTATATAGGTTTATATAATTAAAACCCCAACTTTTGTAAAATTGCACAAAGGCCCAAACTTTCTCCAAAATTACCCAACAACCCCCAACATATCAAAATGCTAAAATTCAAAGACAAAGCTCATAAGATGGAGTAGGTTATCCCTACCTCGAAGTTAGAGCTCCAACGGGGGTGAAGGCCAAAACCCAACGTGCTCCAAACTCCAAACTTTTTGGATCAAAACGACGCCCTCGACAATCAACAACCTTTTTGCAAAGGCCAAAGGTAAAGAACACCCTCTAACTAGATCAAACCCTAGAGAGAAGGGAGTTTCTAGAGAGAGGAGCTCTCAAAATAACTTTTTAGAAAGTAAGAGAGAGAAAGGAAAGTGAAAAGTGATTCAAAAATGCCTCAAAGTTGTCTGATATACGACAGGTCCGCTCGAGCGGAAAATAGAGCGCTCGAGCGTAAAGAACAAAAGACATGGTCCGCTCGAGCGCCAACACACACGAATAAAGCACCTTCGCTCGAGCGTGAAAACCAGTCCGCTCGAGCACAAGTTTCCCCCTCCCAGAACTCACACCAAAAAAAATACACTTCCCGCTCGAGCGCCAACAATCCTGCTCGAGCGCGACCCGCTCGAGCGCAGTAAACCCGCTCGAGCGCAAGAATCACACCTGCAGAGGTTTTGCAGGGACACGAGATGCCGGAATGATGTGAACTCCGCTCGAGCGTAGGAATGTCCGCTCGAGCGTAAAAACCAAAAACTGAGCAACAAGAAATTTGTCCAAGGCTCAACCCCCTCGCTCGAAACACGCCCAACACATACTAAAATTCAAATAAAAGGAATCAAAGGATGACAATAAGATGGATACAACTACCAACTCCACGGAACCAAGGTCCGGAATACGACAAATACTGTAAGGGAATACCGGGATCGCTATATACAAGGTCGGCCATACAAGGCCTCAAACGGTGCCATACCAATACTAGACTGAAAACTGTTGTTGTAGGCAAACTCCACCAATGGTAAGTGCCTCTCCCACGTCCCACTGAAATCAAGGACACAATCCCGAAGCATATCCTCAAGGATCTGAATAGTACGCTCAGACTGCTCGTCAGTCTGCGGGTGATAAGCCGTACTAAAGGTCAACTTAGTGCCCAAGGCACTCTGCAAACTCTGTCACAACCTGGCGGTAAAACGAGGATCTCTATCTGAGACGATCGTCACTGGGACCCTGTGCAACCTCACTACGTCCCGAATATGCAAGTCAGCAAGATGATCTACCGAATCTCTCACGCGCATAGGAATGAAGTGCGCCGACTTAGTCAACCGGTCTACAACCACCCAAATAGCATCACTACCCCGCTAAGTCCTCGGAAGACCTACAACGAAGTCCATAGTGACATGCTCCCACTTCCACTCGGCAATAGGCAAGGGTTGTAACAAACCCGCTGGCCTCTGATGCTCGGCCTTCACTTGCTGGCAAGTAAGGCACTTAGATACGAAAACTGCCACATCTCTCTTCATACCCCGCCACCAAAACTGGCGACCCAAATCCTGATACATCTTAGTACCTCCCGGATGCACCGCAAGGCGTGAATGATGAAACTCTCGGAGTACCTCCTCTCGGCAGGACTTCGGCACAAACAAATGGTCTCGGTATCTCACACTCAGGTCGGGATACACCGTCAAACCCTTCTCTACCTTCCCACTGGAGATCTTCTCTCTGAGGGATTCTACCTCAAGGTCACCTCTCTGTACCTCTAACACTCGAGTCACAAGAGTAGGCTGCGCAACAACAGAAAACAAGGCCGCAGCCTCAACGGATTCACCCAGAAACAAATCAAACTCGCCAAGTACCCCCAACATCTCCCACTCTCGGATGGCTACACTAGCTACATCACTAATGGATTTCCTGCTAAGGGTATCGGCCACAACATTGGCCTTCCCTGGGTGATAATGTAACTCGAAGTCGTAATCCTCAATAAACTCCATCCACCTCCTCTGCCTCAAGTTCAGGTCTTTCTGTGAAAACAGATATTTCAGACTCTTATGATCCGAGAACACCTCGAATCTCTCTCCATAAAGGTAGTGCCTCCAGATTTTCAAGGCAAAAATCACAGCCGCTAACTCTAGGTCATGTGTAGGGTAATTCTTCTCGTGAATTTTCAACTGACGTGAGCCATAAGCTACCACTTTCCCTTCCTGCATCAACACACAACCCAAACCCTCTCGTGAGGCATCACAAGAGATCACAGAACCCAACCCTCTCTCCGGAATAATCAAGACCGGAGCGGTGGTCAATCTAACTTTCAACTCCTGAAACGAATTTTCACAAGTCTCACTCCATACAAATTTGACTCCCTTCCGAGTCAATCTAGTCAACGGTGAAGCTAACCTGGAGAAATCCTTCACGAACCAACGGTAATACCCAGCTAATCCCAGAAAACTGCGGATCTCAAACACACTCTTAGGCTGTGCCCAATCTTGCACTGCCTCAGTCTTGGATGTATCAACAGACACCCCTTCCCTGGAAACCACATGGCCTAAGAACTTGAATTCTTCTAGCCAGAACTCACATTTCCCAAACTTGGCATACAACCTATGGGCTCTAAGCAACTGAAGCACCACTCTCAAGTGTTCCTTGTGCTGCTCCTCTGAAGGTGAATATATAAGAATGTCGTCCACGAAGACGACTACAAAATGATCCAAGAATTCCCTGAAGATCTGGTTCATCAAGTCCATAAAGACTGCCGGTGCATTGGTAAGCCCAAATGGCATTACCAGAAACTCATAATGGCCATACTGCGTACGGAATGCCGTTTTCGGAATATCCTCCTCCCTGACCCTCAACTGGTGGTAACCCGATCTCAAGTCTATCTTAGAGAAACAACGGGATCCCTTCAACTGGTCAAACAAGTCATCTATACGGGGCATAGGGTACTTATTCTTAACCGTAGCCCGATTCAACTTTTGGTAGTCGATACACAATCTCAAGGCACCATCTTTCTTTTTAGCAAAGAGGGCCGGTGCTCCCCACAGTGAAACACTAGGGCGAACAAAGCCCTTATCTAGTAATTCCTGGAGCTGAACCTTCAACTGAACCAACTCTGCTGGAGCAAAACGGTAGGATGCCATAGATATCGGCGCCGTGCTGGGCACTAGATCAATAGAGAACTCTATCTCTCGGTGAGGTGGCAAATCAACAAGGTCCTCGGGAAAGACGTCCGAGTACTCACAAACTACCCTCGGCAACTCAATCTGGGTCTCATCACACTCACCACTCTCAAAGCTAGCAAGTAGACCACTAAGCTCATTCCGCCTCATGACCATACCCGGTGGCACAACACTACCAACCCGGTCTCCCAAGAAATGGAAACACTCCCATGGTACAACAAGTAACCCTGGCGGTAGCAATCAATCACAGGTATGACGATAACCAGTCCATACCTAGAATAACATCAAAGCCCTTCATGGGCATAACTACAAAATGGAAACGGAAGCCTATGATCGTCGACCTCGATATCACAACCTCTACATCCGTGTTTCAAAATCAACTCACCCCCAATAGGTGACACAACACAAATAGGAGATGCTAATAGTGCTAACTCCAATTCCAACACAGATGCAAATGCAGCAGATACAAAAGAATGAGATGCACCCGTATCAATCAACACTCTAGCAAAGCGAGTTGCAAAAAGTACCTCTCACTACCGATGGAGCCGGTACTAGGTCCTCATGTAATAGCATACACGCTACCAGAGGCCCCTCGTCCACTGCCACCTCTAGGAGCATACGATCACAGACCTTGAATGGGACGACGAAGCCCCCGGATTGGCCCTCGAGGCCTGCACAGACTGAGCTGGCTGAAATCCCTGCGTCTGTCTAGAACCAGACGCCCCTGAAGTGGCACTCACCAGGTGAACCTCTTCAGTGCCCAGCCGTCCACATCGATAACAAGACAAGGGCCCCTGCCCAAACTCGACTCGTGGTGCGGGTCAAGAAGATGCACGACCTCCGCCTTCATGGCAACAGAAACCTTGTGACCCGACTGGCCACACTTGTAACAGGTAAACTCTCCCTGATTGCCCCTCCCAGAGCCTGCACTCGGTACTGGGAAAGTCGACCTGGCCAAACCTCCATGAGACGGCTGAGGGTTATAACCCTCTGCTCCTCGCCATCACTCCGCCCTCTTGGCCCCTCTTGGAGCCTCTATGATTCTCTTCTTCCTCGCATCATCGGCTCCATATGAGCCGCAAAGATCCACCAAGTGCCTATACTCTCGAAAGTAAGGTCCACTAACTCTCAACTTGAGGCCCCGCCTCAACTTCCGCTCAAACTCATAGCAGCGGCGTTCCTCTGTCGTCACAAGTTCAGGCGTAAACCTGGACAAACTAGTAAAGGTAGCCTCAAACTCGGCCACAGACAAACCCTCATGTTTAAGCTGCTTAAACTGAACCCTCAACTTCTCTCTAGCCACTGCAGATAAAAACCTCTCCTGGAAAGCATTTACAAACGCCTCCCAAGTAACTCCAACACGGACTTTCTCATACTTCCACCATTGACCTGCATCTCCCTTCAGTTGGAAGGATGCCAAGGTCACCTTCAGTGCTCCGTCCTCGATGCCAAGCATCTCGAACGTTTTACTCATTTGTTCCAACCACTCGTCTGCCTTCAATGGTTCCATAGGATCCCCTACAAACTCCTCCGGGTTAGACCGGAAAAACTCCCTCTTCAAGAAAGAAGGTCCTACCTCAACTGCCTGGTTTCCAGCCCTGAGAATCCCCAAAGCCCCTGCTATCTCTCGGGCCAAGGCACTCATAGCCTGCTGACCCGCTGGCTCGGCCACGTTGGCCTGACCAACCCCCTCCTGTACTGCCGGAATCTCATCCGGTAAAGGCATTTCCTGCCTCCTAGGCCTGCCACGCCTACCACCTCTTCCTCGTCCTGACATCCTAATAGAGGTAACACAGAACGTTAGCACATTTATAAACGTGCCCAAACTAAACACTCACGTCCTAATGCATGGACAACTGTAATTCACTCCACGTAAGCACATAAACACATAAGCACTTACGAATTTCATTTCTGGATAATGATAGTCCCGAGGCGTTACTAGAGTTCCGATTAGAAACAGCATTGATCAAGTGCTTTTCCAACAAGACTCCCAGAAACCCAAGGATCCAATCAACATCCTAGAAATTAAATCCCATACCCAAATAATCACATAAGCAGGTTATCAATTAAACACATGGCATATGACACTACACTAAGTCTCTATCAAGCGAGACAAACCCAATGTGATCCTAATCACTTCCCACGTACCCAAAGTATTCGAACCCGGTACGCTCTGATACCAAGTTGTAACGCCCTCAAAATAACAACATAAAACCCAACAATAAAGACATGCATTGATATGTATAAAAGATCCACATTCTTCCATTAACAGAGTTTCACTACAAAAAGTATTACATGTTAACAACAAAAGCAAATGCCCTAAGGGCTTACAGCTTTCCAAGTTAACACTTGGTTACAAAAAAATAGAGTGCTAACTCATTTACACATTAAGCCCTTGGCTTGAATTTACATGTAATACATCAAAGAAAGACAACAAAAGTCTGTCCGCCTCTAGCCTCCCAAGCTATGTCCTTGGAGGTGGCATGCTACCTGTACCTGAAAATGATGTTCCCATAAAGGGTGAGCCACAGCCCAGTAGAAATACACTAAACCAACTATGAACAATGACTAAAAGATTAGTAGTTGATAGATGGCTAACACCGAAACATCCACTTATATCACATTTCGATTACATGACTTACAAGTTTATGCTATCTTTCATTTTCCATTTTCGACAGATAGGTACATTAGCTTTGTCATCACATTAACCGATAAGCATATGAGCTGTATCAACGTCTCAGCAGATAAGTATAAGAACTATATCACACAACAAACGATAAGCATAGGAGCTATATCTACTCTTCTCTAGACAAGCATATGAGCTATATCTATACTTCTCAAAGATAAGCATATAAGCTGTACCTTCACTTCTTTAAACAAGCATATGAAATTTGTATCTCACGAGTACATCCCCATCTCCTCCCAACACTATCCGGTTTAGAGGTACATCCCCATCTTCCCTAAACCATGAGTACATCCCCCATCTCCTCCTCTACACAAGTGCATATAAACACATAGGTTCTATACACAATCAATCAATACATAAAATTAATGTATTCTATCAACCGTCATACTCTATGACACATTCCATTGATTAGTTTCAATTTGCCTAATCATCATGCATTGTCTACAACAATCAAGACTATCCTCCACCGATAGCCCAAAGCAGTTATTTCTATACAGAAAATAAATGCACAAAATGGATATTTAATCAACATTTCAATTCGGTGAGTGATAAGTAATTCAACTACACCCCTTTTTCCCATGTACTTCCAATCTCAACATTTTCAACCCAATTCCTCATTTCTCACAATTAATCATTTAAATTAATCAATCAATGTAATTAGGGCATTTTTCCATAATTAACATTTCAACCCTTATGGTTCCATTTTTCATCAATAATTCCATATTAATCTCATTTCTCAATACTAAACATGCATATAGGTTTATTTGAAATAAAGCCCCAACTTTTATAAAATTACATAAAAGCCCCAAACTTTCTCAAAATTACAAGACAACTTCCAACACATCAAGATGCTAAAATTTAAAGACAAAATCCATAAAGAGGAGTAGGATATCCCTACCTCAAAGTTAGAGTTCGAATGGAGAAGAGACAAAAATCAAAACGCTCCAAACACCAAACTTTTTGGATCAAAACGACGCCCCCGACGATCAACCCAACCTTTACAAAGGCCGAAAGGAAGAAGAACACTCTACCTAGATCAAACCCTAGAGAGAAGTTATGGTTTTAGAGTGAGAAGCTCTGAAAATGGCGTTTTGGAAAAGTAGGAGAGAGAAGGAAAAGTGAAAAGTGATTTAAAATGTCCAGCCACTCTCAGTTATACGACAGGTCCGCTCGAGCGTAAAACACACTGCTCGAGCGTAAAGACACATAAAACATGGTCCGCTTGAGCGCAACAAGGTCCGCTCGAGCTCCAAGAAACAAAAATAAAGTTCGTCCGCTCGAGCGTGAAATCCAGTCCGCTCGAGCGTAAATCTCCCTCTTCCAGAACTCTCACCAAAAAGGTACTGTCCGCTCGAGCGCCAACAATCCCGCTCGAGCTCAACCCGCTCGAGCTCATAAAACCCGCTCGAGCGTAGAAATCACACCTGCAGAAGTTTTGCAGAAGCACAAGATGCTGGATGGGTGTATTACCCGCTCGAGCTCCCAAAACCCCGCTCGAGCGCACAAGCAACAACAAGGTCACCGTTCGAGCGTAAACCTCTCCGCTCGAGCGGACCGGCCAAAAACCTGGGCGACTAGACTTGGTTCCTAAGTTCAACCAACCTGTAACAAACCTGCCCAACACATCCCATAACTCAAATACAAAGTATAAAAGGATGTAAACAAGATAATAATCAACTACCAACATCAACGGACACATGTCCGGATCACTGTACAACAAGGGTAAACCCGGGATCGCTATATAATTAGTTTAATAGTTCTTTTTTTCATTTATTTAATTTATTATGTGAAAAATGTGATGTGATTGTAGTTTGTTCAATAGCTCTTTTTTTTAATATGATTGTTGTAGTTAGTTCAATGATTTTTTTTTTAATGTTATTTAATCTTTTTATTTACTATTTTAATTTTATTTTTAATTTTTTAATATGATTGAAGTTAGATAAATATGAACCCTCACAAATAGAAAAATGTGATTATAATTAGTCGAATAATTCTTTTTTTTTAATGTGATTGTAGTTAGTTTAATAGTTCTTTTTTTTCATTTATTTATTTTATTATGGGAAAAATGTGATGTGATTGTAGTTTGTTCAATGTCTCTTTTTTTTAATATGATTGTTGTAGTTAGTTCAATGATTTTTTTTAATGTTATTTAATCTTTTTATTTACTATTTTAATTTTATTTTTAATATGATTGAAGTTAGATAAACATAAACACTTACAAAGAAAAAAATGTGATTGTAGTTAGTTCAATGATTTTTTTTTATTTTTTTTTACATGTGATTGTAGTTAGTCAATGGTTCTTTTTTTCATTTATTTATTTATTTTTGTTATGAGAAAATGTGATGTCATTGTAGTTTGTTCAATACTTTTTTTTAATGTGATTTAATCTTTTATTTACTGTTTTAATGGTTTTTCTTTCCAATTATTTATGAAAAAAATATGATTGTAGTCAGATAGCATAAAAATGTTTGTGATTTGATTTGATTTGATTTTTTTTATTTGATTTTTAAAGTACCAATTATTGATAATGATTAGATTGTATTTTGAAAAAAAAAAATTGTAATTGATTTTTTTAATTCACTGTGTTTTTTGAAAAAAAAATTTATTGTGTTTTTTTAACTATCAATTCACTTAATTTGTGATTTAATTTTTAACTCACCGTGTTTTTTGAAAAACAAAATGGATTGTACTCATTGGGGTCACATAATGCACCAATTATTGATGATGATTAGATTGGATTTTGACCCCAAAAAAATTGTAATTGATTTTTTTAACTCACTATGTTTTTTGAAAAATAAATTATTGTTTTTTTTAATTATCAATTGACTTAATTTGTGATTGATTTTTTTAATTATTGATGATGATTAGATAGCATTAAAAAAAATTGTGATTTGTATGATTGAAGTTATCTCATTTTGTTTATAATTTTATTTTTTAATATGATTTAAGTTAGATAAACATAAACACTCACAAAAAGAAAAATGTGATTGTAGTTTGTTTAATAGTTCTAAATAATATTTTTTATTTACTATTTTAATGGTTCTTTTTTTCAATTATTTTTTTTATTATGAGAAAAATGTGATTGTACTTAGTTAGATAGTATTATTAACTTCAGCATTTATTAACTTTTATTTAAATATCCGAATCTGAATTTTCTAAATTTTTTATTTAAAAAAAAAACCTCAACATTTATTAATTTGGTCAAAATTTCCTGATGAGCATTTATTAACTTTTTCTAATCCACATGTCTTTTCACATGTCTGCATTTATTGATTTAGTCAAAATTCTCTAATTAGCATTTGAAATCACCACATACAAATAATTATAGATACAATCTGTGCATAGTTACTGCATATTAGCCCTATCTTCACTTCCCAAAGATAAGCATATGAGCTCTATCTTCACTTTTCTAGACAAGCATATGAGCTCTGTCTACGGAGTTCATCCCCTATCTCCTCCCAACACTATCCGGTTTAGAGGTACATCCCCCATCTTCCCCTAAACCGCGGAGTACATCCCCTATCTCCTCCTCTACACATAATGCATACAAACACATTGGTTCTATATACAATCATTCAATACATACAGTTAATGTATTCCATCAATCGTCAATTCCATGACACATTCCGTAGATTAGTTTTCGTTAGCCTAATCATCATGCATTGTCTACAACAATCACGACTATCCTCCACCGATAGCCCAAAGCAGTTATTTCTAAGCAGAAAATAAATACACAAATGGATATATAATCAACATTTCAATTCGGTGAGTAATAAATAATTCAACTACACCCTTTAATCCCATACATTCTCAATCTCAACATTTCCACTTCAATTCCTCATTTCCCACAATCAATTATCCCAATCAACTATTCCATGTAATTAGGACATTTTTCATAATTAACATAACAACCCTTAAGGTCTCAATTCCTCCAATGATTTAACATTTAACCCATGTTTCTATACTAAACATGCTTCTAGGTTCGTTATGAATGAAAACCCAACTTTTGTAAAATTACACAAAAGCCCCAAACTCTTTCAAAATTACACAACAATCCCAACATCTCAAAATACTAAAATTTAAAGACAAAATCCATAGAAAGGAGTAGGATATCCCTACCTCAAAGTTTGGGCTCCAATGGATGAGGTGACAAAACTCAAAGTGCTCCAAATCCCGAAATTTTCAGATTAAAATAAGCCCCTCGACGATCAACACAACTTTTGTAAAGGCCCAAGGCGAGCAAACAACTCCTATTAGATCAAATCTAAGAGAGAAGGGCCGGTTTTAGAGAGAGAGGCTCTCAAATTTGTGTTTTGGGAAAGTAAGAGAGAGAAAGAACAAGAAAAAGTGATTTTAAAAGTCAAAACTCGGATCTTTAAACCCAGTCGCCCGCTCGAGCAGCACTCACAGACTCCCGATCGAGCGGCCAAACTCCCGCTCGAGCGGCGGATGCACACTCTTAGCATCTCGACAGACCAAGTCCCCGCTCGAACGGCCAATCCCCCGCTCGAGCGTCCAACACCACACAGAGAAAAGTACCCCGCTCGAGCGCCAAAACCCTTCGGCGTAAGCAAGAACAGGATCGCTCGGCGTCAAACTCCGCTTCGCGGACGGGTCAAAATCTGGGCAACTAGTTTTGGTTTCTAAACCCAACCAACCTGTAACAAACCTGCCCAACACATCCTAATACTCATATACAAAGTAAGAAAGGATGTAAACATGATAATCATCAACTATTAACATCCACGGACACATGTCCGGATCACTGTACAACAAGGTTAAACCCGGAATCGCTATAACCTTCCCCCCTTAAAGAATTTCGTCCCTGAAATCAAGAACAAGTTTTCGAAAACAGGTTTTCTTCCATTTTAAGCAATGTTGCACTTTAGCATTCAATAACTTGACCCATTACCGGTCATCCCATCTCTTATCAAGATGCATTTCACAATACATACATTTCAACATGCATTATTCTTTCCATTTCATCCATTTCCAACATACATGGTTCACAATTCATATCATAAGCAATGATCATGATACATTTCCATTTCTACAATATAGCCAACATATGCAATATCATAATCAACCCCCATGTCAAGGCAAGTTCTACAATACTCCCAAAAACCAAAACATTCACAATGTTTTACAACTTAAGACAGATTTAATGATCTTAGAGTTCAACAATACAACACATGTTCAAACATCCACAAATAGGTCCGGATATTTTCCATGGACTTCCAATTCACGTTCCCAAGTGGCCTCCTCCACTCCGTGATGTTTCCACAAAACCTTCACCAAAGGAATGGTCTTGCCACGCAGGACTTGATCCCGCCTATCCAAGACCCGGACCGGTCTCTCCTCATACGAAGCGTCCTCATCTACCTCTAAGTCAGTCCAATCCAATACATACGATGGATCCGGTTCATACTTTCGAAGCATACTCACATGAAACACGTCATGCACTCCCGACAATTGCGGCGGTAAAGCTAATCGATAAGCAACCTCGCCAATCCTCTCAAGGATCTCAAAAGGACCGATAAACCGAGGGGATAACTTCCCACCCTTTCCAAACCGCATCAAACCTCGCCTAGGTGATATCTTCAGAAAGACATGATCACCCACTTGACGCCAAAGGCCTCCTCCTCTGATCGGCATAACTCTTTTGGCGACTGGTCAGAATAAGCCTCCTACGGATAAGCTCAACCCTCTCCGTCGTCTCCCTAACCAACTCCGGACCCAACAAAGGTGCATCACCCACCTCGGCCCAACAAACCGGAGACCTACACGGTCGGCCATACAAGGCCTCAAACGGTGCCATACCGATGCTAGACTGAAAGCTGTTATTGTAGGCAAACTCTACCAAGGGCAAGTGCCTCTCCCACGTCCCACTAAAGTCTAGGACACAACCCCGAAGCATATCCTCAAGGATCTGAATAGTACGCTCGGACTGCCCGTCAGTCTGAGGATGATGAGCCGTACTAAAGGTCAACTTAGTGCCCAAGGCACTCTGCAAACTCTGCCACAGTCTGGCAGTGAAACGAGGGTCTCTGTTTGAGACGATCATCACTGGGACCCCGTGCAACCTCACTATGTCCCGAATATACAAATCGGCAAGATGATCTACTGAGTCTCTCACGCGCATAGGAATGAAGTGCGCCGACTTAGTCAACCGGTCTACAATCACCCAAATAGCATCACTACCCCGCTGAGTCCTCGGAAGACCTACAACGAAGTCCATAGTGACATGCTCCCACTTCCACTCGGCAATAGGTAAGGGTTGCAACAAACCCGCTGGCCTCTGATGCTCGGCCTTCACTTGCTGACAAGTAAGGCACTTCGACACGAAGACTGCCACATCTCTCTTCATACCCCGCCACCAAAACTAGCGACCCAGATCCCGATACATCTTAGTACCTCCCGGATGCACCGCAAGGCGCGAATGATGAAACTCTCGGAGTATCTCCTCTCGGCAAGACTCCGGCACAAACAAACGGTCTCGGTATCTCACACTCAGGTCGGGATACACCGTCAAACCCTTTTCGACTTTCCCACTGGAGATCTTCTCTCGGAGGGACTCTACCTCAAGGTCACCTCCCTGTGCCTCTAACACTCGAGTCACAAGTGTAGGGCTGTAACCCTGAAAACAAGGTCATGACCTCAACGGATTCACTCAGAAGTAAATCGAACTCCCCAAGTGCACCCAACATCTCCCATTCCCGGATGGCTATACTAGCTACATCACCTATGGGTTTTCTGCTAAGAGCGTCGGCCACAACATTGGCCATCCCCGGATGATAATGCAACTCAAAGTCGTAATCCTCAATAAACTCCATCCACCTCCTCTGCCTCAAATTCAAGTCCTTCTGTGAAAACAGATATTTCAGACTCTTATGATCCGAGAACACCTCAAATCTCTCACCATAAAGGTAGTGCCTCCAAATTTTCAAGGCAAAGATGACAGCCGCTAACTCTAAGTCATGCGTAGGATAATTCTTCTCGTGAATTTTCAACTGACGTGAGCCATAAGCTACCACTTTCCCCTCTTGCATCAACACACAACCCAAACCCTCTCATGAGGCATCACAATAAATCGCATAACCCAACCCTCTCTCCGGAATAATCAACACCGGAGCGGTGGTCAATCTAACTTTCAACTCCTGGAACGACTTTTCACAAGTCTCACTCCATACAAACTTGACTCCCTTCCGAGTCAGCCTAGTCAACGGTGACGCTAACCTGGAGAAATCCTTCACAAATCGGCGGTAATACCGGCTAATCCCGAGCTGCGGATCTCAAACACACTCTTAGGTCATGCCCAATCACCTTGCCTCAATCTTGGATGTATCTCTGACACCCTTTCCCGGATACCACGTGGCCTAAGAACTTGACTTCTTCTAGCCAGAACTCACATTTCCCAAACTTGGCATATAGCCTATGGGCCCTAAGCAATTCAAGCACCACTCTCAAGTGTCCCTCGTGCTCTTCCTCAGAAGGCGAATAGATAAGAATGTCGTCCACGAAGACAACCACAAATCGATCTAAGAATTCCCGGAAGATTCGGTTCATCAAGTCCATAAAGACTGCCGGTGCATTGGTAAGCCCAAATGGCATCACCAGAAACTCATAATGGCCATACCGCGTACGGAATGCCGTCTTCGGAATATCCTCCTCCCTGACCCTCAACTGGTGGTAACCCGATCTCAAGTCTATTTTCGAGAAAGCTTGAGAACCCTTCAAGGTCAAACAAATCATCTATTCGAGGCATAGGGTACTTATTCTAATTGTAGCCGATTCAACTTCCTAGTCGATACACAATCTCAAGGCACCATCTTTCTTTTTTAGCAAAGAGGGCGGTGCTCTACCAGCCGAAACACTAGGGCGGACAAAACCTTTATCTAGTAATTCCTGGAGCTGGACTTTCAACTCAACCAACTCTGCTGGAGCAAAACGGTAAGGTGCCATAGAAATCGGCGTCGTACCGGGCAGTAGATCAATAGAGAACTCGATCTCTCGGTGAGGTGGCAAACTAATGAGATCCTTGGGAAAGACGTCCGAGTACTCACAAGCTACCCTCGGCAACAAAACTTGGGTTTCATCACACTCACCACTCTCTAAGCTAGCAAGTAAACCACTAAGCTCACTCCGCCCTCGCGGATCATACCCCGGTGGCACAACACTACCAACCCGGTCCCCCAAGAAATGGAAACACTCCCCGTTCACGGTACAACAAGTGACCCTCTGGCGGTAGCAATCAATAACTGCCCGGTATGACGATAACCAGTCCATACCCAAAATAACATCAAAGCCCTTCATGGGCATAACTACAAAGGGAAACGGAAGCCTATGATCGGCGACCTCTATATCACAACCCCTACATCCATGTTTCAAAATTAACTCACCCCCAATAGGTGACACTACACATATAGGAGATGCTAATAGCGTTAACTCCAATTCCAACACAGATGCAAATGCAGCAGATACAAAAGAATGAGATGCACCCGTATCAATCAACACTCTAGCAACCGAGTTGCAAAACAGAAAGGTACCTCTCACTACCGATGGAGCCGGTACTAGGTCTCGTGACGGTAAAGATACACGCATACTGAGGCCCTGTCCACTCACCTCTAGGAGCATATATTTCTGCATTGATCGGGACGAAGCCCCGGATTGGCCCTCGAGGCTGCACAGGTGGCTGGTGAAAACCTGCGTGCCTAGAACCAGACGCTCACGATGTGGCACTCAGCGTGGCGAGAACCTCTTCAGTGCCCAGTGTCCACAATCGATAGCAAGACAAAGATCGCCTGCCCAAACTCTCGACTCTGTGGTCAGGTGAAGAAGAAGCGACCCTCGACCTCAAGCCAAGCAAAACCTTGACCCGGTGGCCACACTTGTAACAAGTGAACTCTCCCTGATTGCCTCTCCCCGAGCCCGCACTCGGCACTGGAAAGGTCGATCTAGAAACTCCACCCTGAGACTGCTGAGGGTTATAACCCCTCTGTCTCCTGCCATCACCCTGGCCCTCTTGGCCCCTCTTGGAGCCTCTATGCTTCTCCTCATCCTCCTCTGCATCATTAGCTCCATATGAGCCGCAGATCCACCAAATGCCTATACTCCCGGATGAAGGACCCACCAACCCTCAACTTGAGGCCACGCCTCAACTTCCGCTCAAACTCATAGCAACGGCGCTCCACTGTCGCTACGAGTTCAGGTGCAAACCTAGACAAGCTAGTAAATGTAGCCTCGAACTCGGCCACAGACAAACCCTCTTGTTTGAGTCGGCTAAACTGATCTCTCAGCTTCTCCCTAGCCACTGCAGATAAGAACTTCCCCTGGAAAGCCTCTACAAAAGTCCCCCATGCACTACCAAGACGGGCCTTCTCATACTTCCACCATTGACCCGCATCTCCCTTCAGCTGGAAGGATGCCAAGGTCACCTTTAGAGTCCCATCCTTGATGCCAAGCATCTCGAATGTCTTCTCCATTTGTTCCAACCACTCGTCAGCCTTAAGCGGCTCCTTAGGATCTCCAATAAATTCGTCCGGGTTAGACCGGAAAAATTCCCTCTTCAAGAAAGAAGGTCCTGCTTCTGCAACTTGATGCTCAGCTCTGAGAATACCCAAAGCTCCCGCTATTTCTCGGGCCAAGGCACCCATAGCCTGTTGACCCGCTGGCTCGGCCACATTGGCCTGGCCAACCCCCTCCTGCACTGTCGGAATATCATCCGGTAAAGGTACTTCCTGCCTCGCAGGCCTACCACGCCTAGCACCTGCGCCCTGCCCCGACATCCTAATAAAGGTAACACAGAACGTTAGTACATTCATAAATGTGCCAAAACTAAACACTCACGTCCTAATACATGGACAACAGTAATTCACTCCACGTAAGCATACAAACACATAAGCATTTACGAATTTTCATTTTCGGATAATGATAGTCCCAAGGCGTTACTAGAGTTCCAGTTAGAAACAGCATTGATCAAGTGCTTTTCCAACAAGACTCCCAGAAACCCAAAGATCCAATCAACATCCTAGAAATTTAAATCCCATACCCAAATAATCACATAAGCATGTTATCAATTTAAGCACATAACATATGGCACTTCATCTAAGTCTCTATCAAGCGAGACAAACCCATTGTGATCCTAATCACTTCCCACGTACCCAAAGTATTCGAACCCGGTACGCTCTGATACCAAGTTGTAACGCCCTCAAGGTAACAACATTAAACCCATTAATATAAACTTGCATTTATATAAAACAGTTCCACTTTCTTCTATTTATCAGTGTTTCATTACAAAAGGTATTACATGTTAACAATAAAAGCAAATGCCCTAAAGGCTTACAGCTTTCCAAGTTAACACTTGGTTACAAAAAATGCTAACTCATTACACATTAAGCCCTTGGCTTGAATATATATGTAATACATCAAAATGAACAAAACAACAAAAGGCTTCTCCGCCTCTAGACTCCCAAGCTATGACCTTGGAGGTGGCATGCTACCTGCACCTGAAAATGATATTCCCATATAGGGTGAGCCACAGCCCAGTAGAAATACACTAAACCAACCATGAACAATGACAAAAAGATTAGCAATTGATAGATGGCCAACACTCATACATCCACATAAATTACATTTTCATGTCATACGATTTATGATTCCCAATCCCTTTTCATTTTCCCTCTTTCAATAGATAGGCCTAAAAAGCTCTATTACCATCCCAACAGACATGTATAAGAACTGTGTCCCATATTCACAGATAACCATAAAAGCTTTATCCACATTTTCAACGGATAAGTATAAAAACTATATCCCACAATCACAGATAAGCATATAAGCTCTATCCACACTCCAACAAGATATGCATATTAGCCCTATCTTCACTTCCCAAAGATAAGCATATGAGCTCTATCTTCACTTTTCTAGACAAGCATATGAGCTCTGTCTACGGAGTTCATCCCCTATCTTCTCCCAACACTATCCGGTTTAGAGGTACATCCCCCATCTTCCCTAAACCATGAGTACATCCTATCTCCTCCTCTACACATAATGCATACAAACACATTGGTTCTATATACAATCATTCAATACATACAGTTAATGTATTCCATCAATCGTCAATTCCATGACACATTCCGTAGATTAGTTTTCGTTAGCCTAATCATCATGCATTGTCTACAACAATCATGACTATCTTCCACCGATAGCCCAAAGTAGTTATTTCTAAGCAGAAAATAAATACACAAATGGATATATAATCAACATTTCAATTCGGTGAGTAATAAATAATTCAACTACACCCTTTAATCCCATACATTCTCAATCTCAACATTTCCACCTCAATTCCTCATTTCCCACAATCAATTATCCCAATCAACTATTCCATGTAATTAGGACATTTTCCATAATTAACATAACAACCCTTAAGGTCTCAATTCCTCCAATGATTTAACATTTAACCCATGTTTCTATACTAAACATGCTTCTAGGTTCGTTATGAATGAAAACCCAACTTTTGTAAAATTACACAAAAGCCCCAAACTCTTTCAAAATTACACAACAATCCCAACATCTCAAAATACTAAAATTTAAAGACAAAATCCATAGAAAGGAGTAGGATATCCCTACCTCAAAGTTTGGGCTCCAATGGATGAGGTGACAAAACTCAAAGTGCTCCAAATCCAAAATTTTCAGATTAAAATAAGCCCTCGACGATCAACACAACTTTTGTAAAGGCCCAAGGCGAGCAAACAACTCCTATTAGATCAAATCTAAGAGAGAAGGGCGGTTTTAGAGAGAGAGGCTCTCAAATTTGTGTTTTGGGAAAGTAAGAGAGAGAAAGAACAAGAAAAGTGATTTTAAAAGTCAAAACTGGATCTTTAAACCCGATCGCCCGCTCGGCGGCACTCACAGAACTCCGTCGGCGGCCAAACTCTCGCTCGAGCGGCGGATGCACACTCTCAGCATCTCGACAGACCAAGTCCCGCTCGACAGCCAATCCCCGCCGGCGTCCAACACCACAGAGAAAAAGTACCGCCGGCGCCAAAACCCGCCGGCGTCTAAGCGGCAACAGATCCTCGGCGTCAAACTCCGCTTCGGCGGGTCAAAATCTGGGCAACTAGTTTTGGTTTCTAAACCCAACCAACCTGTAACAAACCTGCCCAACACATCCTAATACTCATATACAAAGTAAGAAAGGATGTAAACATGATAATCATCAACTATTAACATCCACGGATACATGTCCGGATCACTGTACAACAAGGTTAAACCCGGAATCGCTATATTCCTCGTCCTGACATCCTAATAAAGGTAACACAGAACGTTAGCACATTTATAAACGTGCCAAAACTAAACACTCACGTCCTAATGCATGGACAACTGTAATTCACTCCACGTAAGCACGTAAACACATAAGCACTTACGAATTTCATTTCTGGATAATGATAGTCCCGAGGCGTTACTAGAGTTCCGATTAGAAACAGCATTGATCAAGTGCTTTTTCAACAAGACTCCCAGAAACCCAAGGATCCAATCAACATCCTAGAAATTAAATCCCATACCCAAATAATCACATAAGCTTGTTATCAATTAAACACATGGCATATGACACTACACTAAGTCTCTATCAAGCGAGACAAACCCATTGTGATCCTAATCACTTCCCACGCACTCCAAAGTATTGAACCCCAGACGCGCTCGATACCAAGTTGTAACGCCCTCAAAATAACAACATAAAACCCAACAATAAAGACATGCATTGATATGTATAAAAGATCCACATTCTTCCATTAACAGAGTTTCACTACAAAAAGTATTACATGTTAACAACAAAAGCAAATGCCCTAAGGGCTTACAGCTTTCCAAGTTAACACTTGGTTACAAAAAGATAGAGTGCTAACTCATTTACACATTAAGCCCTTGGCTTGAATTTACATGTAATACATCAAAAGAAAGATAACAAAAGTCTGCCCCGCCCCTAGCCTTCCAAGCTATGTCCTTGGAGGTGGCATGCTGCCTGTACCTGAAAATGATGTTCCCATATAGGGTGAGCCACAGCCCAGTAGAAATATACTAGACCAATTATGAACAATGACTAAAAGATTAACAGGTGATAGATGGTCAACACTTTTACACTCTTTCATAACACATTACAATTCCAAGACTTTCAAGTCTATGTTCAATTCACTCTCCATTTTCATTAAATTCTCAATTTATAATTCATGGCTCAGAACCTGGCCAAACAACTCATATGAGACAATAACTCATATTCACCACCTTCAATTTCATTACTTCCACAGATAAGCATATTAGCTATATCACATTCCCAAGACAAGCATATGAGCTCTGTCAACGCACTTCTAGATAAGCATATGAGCTCTATCTACGGAGTCCATCCCCTATCTTCTCCCAAACAACATCCGGTTTAGAGGTACATCCCCTATCTTCCCCTAAACCATGGAGTACATCCCCTATCTTCTCCAACACAACACAATGCATATAAACAACAATTATACACATCACAAATCAATACATAAAGTTAATGTATTCTTCAACTGTCATACTCAATGACACATTTCAATGATTGGTTTTAGTTTGCCTAATCATCATGCATTGTCTAAAACAATCAAGACTATCCTCCACCGATAGCCCAAAGCAGATATTTCTAAACAGAAAATAAATGCACAAAATGGATACTAAATCAACATTTCAATTTGGTGAGTGATAAGTAATTCAACTACACTCTTTAACCCCATACACTTTCAATCTCAACATTTCCACTTCAATTCCTCATTTCTCATAATTAATCATATCAATTAATTAATCAATGTAATTAGGGCATTTTTCCATAATTGACATTACAACCCTTAAGGTTCCATTTTCATCAATGTTTCAACATTAATCCCATGTTTCTACACTAAACATGCCTCTAGGTTCATTATAAATAAAAACCCCATTTTTTGTAAAATTACACAAAGGCCCAAAGTTTCTCAAAATTACTCTACAACTTCCAACACATCAAAATGCTAAAATTTAAAGACAAAATCCATAAAGAGGAGTAGGATATCCCTACCTCAAAGTTTGAGCTCAAAAGGAGATGAAGACCCAACACCCAACTTGCTCCAAAGCCAAATATTTTCAGATTAGATCGAAGCCCAAGTCACCCTCTATCTTTTTAACAAAGCACTTAGGGTAGATTCACACTCTAGGGAGACGATTTCTTAGAGAGAAGGCAAGTCTAGAGAGAGAGGCTTTCAGATTTAGGGTTTGAAGATATAAAAGTTTTGAAAAAGTGAAGTTTAGATCGCCGCTTGAATCGATATAAATAGGCTCGCTCGGCGAAGACTTGGTCGCCGGCGACGACATCGAAAACCCTAGCTCGAGCCAAGAAGGCCTCGCCGAGCCAACAACCTAGAAGCTCGCCGGCGAAGAAAAGCTTCGCCGAGCTAGGAACTCGACCCTTTAGGTTCAGAATAGACGACGCCGAGCAACAAACTGCTGGCCGCCGAGCGAAGAAAAGCTCGCTCGAGCCAAAAATCAAGGTGTTCAGGTCCAGTACCAGACGCAATCGCTCGCTCGAGCGAAGCCACTCTGGCTCGACCCACCAAACACAAAACTCAATGCTCCCTCGAGCGACCAACTCCTCGCTCGAGCGAGGGACAAAAATTCTGGGCAGCAACCCTGGCTCCCAAACACAACCAACCTGAAACAAACCTGCCCAACACATCCTATAACTCAAATACAATGTAGAAAAGGATGTAAACAAGACAATACCCAACTATTAACATCCATGGACACATGTCCGGATCACTGCACAATAAGGGGTAAACCCAGGATCGCTATACTTTTCAACTTTTCTCATACATTATGGTTAGTGATAAGATTGTTAAATTATTTTTATAAAAAAAATAATTTGTATATTGAAAAAATATCTAAAATAAATATAAATATTTATATCTATTTATGAATCTGTCTATTTATATCTATCTATCTATATCTATCTATCTATCTATACTATATATTAAGCAAAGGGGGTTTTTAACCCCAAGCCTTGTGGGAGCTCCAATCTCTCAATCTAAATTTCTTAATTTTTTGATTTAAAAAAAAAAAAAATTTAGCATTTATTAACTTCTCTCAACCCCCAAGTCTTACCATTATCATAACACTTTAATGCATTAAGAACAAGCATAAAAAAAATTCTTTGAAATCCAACACATATGAATTCCTTAAAAAGTCCCAACACATATGAGCATTTATTAACTTCTCTCAACCCCCAAGTCTTACCATCATCATAACACTTTAATCCATTAAGAACAAGCATAAAAAAAATTCTTTAAAATCCAACACATATGAATTCCTTAAAAAGTCCCAACACATATGATTATTATCCCTCATAATAACACTTTAATACATTAAGAACAAGTATAAAAAAATTTTCTTGAAAAGTCCAACAAATATGATTATTATCAAAATATTAAACTTTAATATAATATAATAATAAAAAAATACATTTAATTCCTTGAAAAGTCTAACACATATGATTATTATCAAAATATTAAACTTTAATATAATATAAAAAAGGAAAAAAAAAAGGCATTTAAAAAAAAAAAGGACATTTAAAAATCGTAATTCACATATCTATACTATATATTAAGAAAAAAGGGGTTTTTAACCCCCAAGGCCTGTGGGAGCTTCAATATGCCAATCCTAATTTTCTAATTTTTTGTTTTAAAAAAAACAAAAAATTAACCTCAGCATTTATTCTCTTATCCCACAAGACTTTTTGACTTCTTTCATAATTACTGCAGTACCTTTTCCAAAACAAATTATTTGTATATTAAAATTTTTTTAAAACAAATATAAATATCTATATCTATATCTATCTATTTATTTATATCTATCTCTAACCCATAAGTCTTGTGAGAGTTCTAATATATGAACCTTAATTTCTTAATTTTTTTTATTTAAAAAAAAAATTAGCACTTATTAAATTCTTCTAAATCTTTTTAACTTCTCCAATACACACACTCTTTTTAACTTTTCACATACCTATTGCAAACAGTGAGTCTCCTTTTTGTTTTCTCCTTCTTGACTTCTCCCTTCTACACTTTTAACTTTAGTGACCACGTATGCAAACAGTAAGTCTTCTTTTTGTTTTCTCATTTTTGACTTTTCCTTTTGTTTACTATTTTAATATTGTAATTAGATAGCGCATAAAAATATTTGTGATTTATCTAGCGAATAAAAAATTATAATTTGATTTTTTAATATGATTGAAATTAGATAAATATAAACCCTCACAAAAAGAAAAATGTGATTATAATTAGTTGAATAATTCTTTTTTTTTTTTAAATGTGATTGTAGTTAGTTTAATAATCCTTTTTTTTCATTTATTTATTTTATTATGAGAAAAATGTGATGTGATTGTAGTTTGTTCAATGACTCTTTTTTTTAATATGATTGTTGTAGTTAGTTCAATGATTTTTTTTTAATGTTATTTAAGCTTTTTATTTACTATTTTAATTTTATTTTTAATATGATTGAAGTTAGATAAACATAAACACTCACAAAGAAAAAAATGTGATTGTAGTTAGTTCAATGGTTCTTTTTTTTTTTAATGTGATTGTAGTTAGTCAATGGTTCTTTTTTTCATTTATTTATTTATTTTTATTATGGAAAAAATGTGATGTGATTATAGTTTGTTTAATGGTTCTTTTTTTTAATATGATTTAATCTTTTATTTACTGTTTTAATGGTTTTCTTTACAATTATTTATGAAAAATATATGATTGTAGTTAGATAGCATAAAAATATTTGTGATTTGATTTGATTTTTTTTGTGATTTGATTTTTAAAGTACCAATTATTGATAATGGTTAGATTGTATTTTTTTTTTAAAAAAAAAAACCTTAGCATTTATTAATTTCTCACAAGCCCCATGCCTTACCCTTATAATAACATTTTAATGCATTAAGAATAAGTATAAAAAAAATTCCTTGAAATCCAACACATATGAATTCCTTGAAAAGTCCCAACACATATTATTATTATCTCTCATAATAACACTTTAATGCATTAAGAACATGCATAAAAAAAAATTTCTTGAAAAGTACAACACATATGATTATTATCAAAATATTAAAATTTAATATAATATAATAAAAAAAACAAGACATTAATTCCTTGAAAAGTCTAACATGTATGATTATTATCAAAATATTAAACTTTAATATAATATGAAAAAAAAAGAAAAAAAAGAAGACATTTCAAAAAAAAAAAAAAATTTAAAAATCACGATTCACATATATATCCCTTGATCAACATTTGTTACCTTTTTTCAATCTATGTATCTTTCCACATGTCTGAATTTATTGATTTGGGCAAAATTCTCTAATCAGCATTTAAAATCCCCTCAGATAATTATAGATACAACCCATTCATAGTTACTGAAATACCCTTTTCAATTTCTCCGATACACTATGGTTAGTGATAAGATTGTTAAATTATTTTTATAAAAAATCTTAAAAAACATAATTTATATATTAAAAAAAATATAAAATAGATATAAATATTTATAATTATCCCCGTGCATAGCATGGGTGATAGACTAGTATATATATTAAGGAAAAGGGGGTTTCTAATTCCCAAGTCTTGTAGGAGCTCCAATATTTCAATCTGAATTTTCTAAATTTTTTATTTAAAAAAAAAAATCTTAGTATTTATTAATTTGATCAAAATCCCCTAATCAGTATTTATTAACTTTTTTCAAACCACATGTCTTTCCACATTTCTGCATTTATTGAATTGGTCAAAATCCTCTGATCAGCATTTAAAATCCCTTCATACAAATAATTATAGATACAACCCGTGCTTAATTACTGCAGTACCCTTTTCAACTTCTCTCATACACTACGGTTAGTGATAAGATTGTTAAATTATTTTTATAAAAAATCTTTAAAAACATAATTTATATATTAAAAAAAATATATAGCACGAGTGATAGGCTAGTTAAGCAAATATAAATATCTATAATTATCCATAAAACAAATATAAATATCTATAATTATCTATAGTTAAGCAAATATATTTCTAAAACAAATATAAGTATCTATAATTATCCCGTGCATAGCACGGGTGATCTATACTATATATTAAGCAAATTGGGGTTTTTAACCCCAAGTCTTGTGGGAGCTCCAATCTCCCAATCTAAATTTCTTGATTTTTTGATTTAAAAAAAAAAAAATCTTAGCATTTATTAACTTCTCCCAACTCTCATGTCTTACCCTCATAATAACACTTTAATGCATTAAGAACAAGCATAAAAAAAATTCTTTGAAATCCAACACATGAATTCCTTACAAAGTCCCAACACATATAATTATTATCACTACAAGAAATAACAGTTTTGCCGACCAAAATATTAGTCGCCAAAGGTCACTTTTTTAGTTGCTGATACAATAAGCGACTAAATTTTTTTGTCGCCAAGTCAGTTGCCTAAACCCTGTCAGCGAATGTTTTAGTGACTAAACGTGTGTTTGGTCGTCGAAAGTGAAACATTTTGCTACTATTTTATTTAGTCGGCAAAACCTACATTTTAGCTACTAAATTTGAGTTGGTCAGCAAAGGGCCAATGTTTGGCTACTAAATTATTGGTCGCCAATAGTCAATTATATTTTTTTAAATTAAACATTTACCGACCAATGTTTTAGTCGCTAATACCCAAGGAATCGGCGACCAAACCTTTTAGTCGCCAAAAGCTCATTCGTGGAAAAAAAAAAAATTACACTCTGCTCTTGTGGAGATTCAAACCATCAACCTCTCACACCATAAACCTTATACAACACCCTCTTTCCACTCCACCTTCATAACACCATATGATTATATATACAACATATATTATTTATATAGTACATAGACCCGTATTAATATAAAAGCATATATATAAAGATAATTATTTTTTATTGAACATAATTTATGTAAAAATAAATTATTTATTAAAAGAAAAAAAAAGAGACCACTTTTGCCGACTAAACATAATTTTAGTCGCCAATTCTATACTTTTGGCTACTAATAATTTTTTAGTCTTTAAAAATAAAATTCCCGCACTAAAATTACTACTTTTGGCGACTAAACTTCTTTTTAGTCGCTGAATATAGCGATCCCGGGTTTACCCTTATTGTATAGTGATCCGGACATGCGTCCGTGGATGTTGGTAGTAGATTGTTGCCTTGTTTACATCCTTTCATATATTGTATTTGAGTTATAGGATGTGTTGGGCAGGTTTGTTACAGGTTGGTTGGGTTTAGAAACCAAAATTAGTTGCCCAGATTTTGACCCTTCTGCTCGAGCGGGGAGTTTGACGCTCGAGCGGGGATTTTGGCGTTCGAGCGGGGAATACACCCATCCAGTACTTTTCTCTGTGTTGTGTTGGACGCTCGAGCGGGGGATTGGGCGCTCGAGCGGGGTCTTGGTCTGTCGAGATCTTGAGAGTCATCACGCCTTCGGCGGAGTTTGGCCGGCGGAGTCTGTGAGTGTCGCCGAAGGATTTGGGCGCTTCGCGGCGGCGGGTTTAAAGATCCGAGTTTTGACTTTTCAAATCACTTTTTCTTGTTCTTCCTCTCTCTTACTTTTCCAAAACACAACTTTGAGAGCCTCTCTCTCTAAAACCGGCCCTTCTCTCTTAGATTTGATCTAGTAGGAGTGGTTTGCTCGTCTTGGGCCTTCACAAAAGTTGTGTTGATCGTCGAGGGGTTTGTTTTAATCTAAAAATTTTGGGATTTGGAGCACTTTGAGTTTTGTCACCTCATCCCTTGGAGCCCAAACTTTGAGGTAGGGATAGCCTACTCTTCTTTATGGATTCTGTCTTTGAATTTTGACATTTTGATGTGTTGGGGATAGTTGTGTAATTTTGAGAAAGTTTGGGGCTTTTATGCAATTTTATGAGAGTCTGGGGTTTTGTTCTAAATAAACCAATATGTATGTTTAGTACATAGAAATGAGATTAATGTGGAATCATTGATGAGAATGGAACCTTTAGGGTTGAATGTTAATTATGGAAAATGCTATAATTATATTGTTTAATTAATTGGGATAATTAATTGTGGAATTGAGATGTTGATTATATATCCATTGTGCATTTATTTTCTGTATAGAAATAACTACTTTGGGCTATCGGTGGAGGATAGTCGTGGTTGTTGTAGACAATGCATGATGATTAGGTAAACTGAAACTAATCTGCGGAAAGTGTCATGGAACTTGACGATTTATATTGATTTTATGTATATGTTTATTTGATTATTATATTATTTATATTATATGTTTATGGATATATAGATGGGGGATGGGATAGGAAGGAGGGATGGGGGGGATGTAAACCTGGAAGGATAGTGTTGGGAGAGGAAGATGATGATGAGGGGATGAAGGCTATTCATATGCTTGTGAAAAATATAATAGAAACCCAATATGCTTGTCTTGGAAAAATGTGGAGTAGCTATATATATAGGTGTGGTTGTATATTATATATATATTATATTATATATGAAATTGAAAAAAGGAAGGAAAAAATATAGACTTTTTGAATCTTTGGTATTGTAGTAAATTAAAAATGAATGTGTGTGTACCAATATATCATTGTTTTAATCTTTTAGCGTTATATCATATTGGTTTTTAGTATATTTCTCTGGCTGTGGCTCACCCTATATGGGAACATCATTTCTCTTGATTGTAGTTTACATGTAATACTTTGGTGGACTTTTATTATGTTGATATTATTTTGAGGAAATTTTTACATCTTTTAAAAACCTATACATTTGGCTACTAAATTTTTAGTGTATCCTCATAATAACACTTTAATGCATAAAAAAAAAAAAAAAAAAAGTCCAACACATATGATTATTATCAAAATATAAAACTTAAATATAATATAAATAAAAAAAAAAAAAAATTTTTTAAAAAAAGTCCAAGTCCAACACATGATTATTATCAAAATATTAAACTTCAATATAATATAAGAAAGGGAAAAAAAAGACATTTAAAATATATATATATTTAAAAATCACAATTCACATATATAGATAATTGTAAACACAATCTGTGCATAGCACAGGTGATATGCTAGTAGGCTAGTTAAGCAAAAGGGGGGTTTTTAACCCCAAACCTTGTGGGAGCTCCAATCTCCCAATCTAAATTTTCTGATTTTTTTATTTAAAAAAAAAATCTTAGCATTTATTAACTTCTCTCATGTAACGCCCTCAAAATAATAACATAAAACCTTACAATGGAGACATGCATTAATATATAAAAGATCCACGTTCTTCCATTAGCAGAGTTTGCTTACAAAAGTATTACATGTTAACAACAAAAGCAAATGCCCTAAAGGCTTACAGCTTTCCAAGTTAACACTTGGTTACAAAAAGGTAGAGTACTAACTCATTTACACATTAAGCCCTTGGCTTGAATTTACATGTAATACATCAAAAGAAAGACAACAAAAATCTGCCCCGACTCTAGCCTCCCAAGCTATGTCCTTGGAGGTGGCATGCTGCCTGTACCTGAAAATGATGTTCCCATATAGGGTGAGCCACAACCCAGTAAAAATATACTAAACCAGTTATGAATAATGACTAAAAGATTAACAGTTGATAAACGGTCAACACCTTTACACTCTTTCATAACACATTACAGTTCCAAGACTTTCAAGTCTATGTTCAATTCACTCTCCATTTTCATTAAACTCTCAATTTATAATTCATGGCTCAGAACCTGGCCAAACAATTCATATGAGACAATAACCCATATTAATTACTTTCAATTTCATTACTTCCACAGATAAGCATATTAGCTATATCACATTCCCAAGACAAGCATATGAGCTCTGCCAACATACTTCTAGATAAGCATATGAGCTATATTTACAGAGTCCATCCCCTATCTTCTCCCAAACAACATCCGGTTTAGAGGTACATCCCCTATCTTCCCCTAAACCGTGGAGTACATCCTCTATCTTCTCCAACACAACACAATGCATATAAACAATAATTATACACATCACAAATCAATACATAAAGTTAATGTATTCTTCAACTGTCATACTCAATGACACATTTCAATGATTGGTTTTAGTTTACCTAATCATCATGCATTGTCTACAACAATCAAGACTATCCTCCACCGATAGCCCCAAAGCAGATATTTCTAAACAGAAAATAAATGCACCAAATGGATATTTAAATCAACATTTCCACTTCAATTCCTCATTCCTCATAATTAATCATATCAATTAATTAATCAATGTAATTAGGGTATTTTCCATAATTAACATTTCAACCCTTAAGGTTCCATTTTCATCAATGTTTCAACAATAATCCCATGTTTCTACACTAAACATGCCTCCAGGTTCATTATAAATAAAAAACCCCAATTTTTGTAAAATTACACAAAGACCCAAAGTTTCTCAAAATTACACTACAACTTCCAACACATCAAAATGCTAAAATTGAAAGACAAAATCCATAAAGAGGAGTAGGATATCCCTACCTCAAAGTTTGAGCTCAAAAGGAGATGAAGACCCAACACCCAACTTGCTCCAAAGCCAAATATTTTCAGATTAGATCGAAGCCCAAGTCACCCTCTATCTTTTTAGCAAAGCACTTAGGTTAGATTCACACTTTAGGGAGATGATTTCTTAGAGAGAAGGCAAGTCTAGAGAGAGAGGCTCTCAAATTTAGGGTTTGAAGATATAAAAGTTTTGAAAAAGTGAAGTTTAGATCGCTATGACCGATATAAATAGGTTCGCTCGGCGAAGACTTGGTCGCCGGCGACTGCACCTGAAAACCCTAGCTCGAGCCAAGAAGGCCTCGCTCGAGCCAACAACCCGAGCTTCGCTCGGCGAAGAAAAGCTCGCCGAGCCAAGAACTCGACCTTCAGTTCTGCAACTAGACGACGCCGGCGACAAACCGCCGCTTGAGCGAAGATCCGAACAGATCGCTCGGCGAAGGAAAAGCTCGCCGAGCCAAAAATCATGGTGTTCAGTCGATGCAGACGCAATCGCTCGCTCGAGCGAAGCCACTCTGGCTCGACCCACCAGACACAAAACTCAACGCTCGCTCGAGCGACCAAACTCCTCGCTCGAGCGAAGGACAAAAATTCTGGGCAGCAACCCTTGGTTCCCAAACACAACCAACCTGAAACAAACCTGCCCAACACATCCTATAACTCAAATACAATATAGAAAAGGATGTAAACAAGACAATGCTCAACTATTAACATCCACGGACACATGTCCGGATCACTGTACAATAAGGGGTAAACCCGGGATCGCTATATCTCAACTCCCAAGTCTTACCCTCATAATAATACTTTAATGCATTAAGAACAAGCATAAAAAAAATTCTTTGAAATCTAACACATATGAATTCCTTGAAAAGTCCCAACACATATGATTATTATCCCTCATAATAACACTTTAATACATTAAGAACAACCATAAAAAAAAATTCTTGAAAAGTCCAACACATCTATCTATCTATCTATCTATCTATCTATCTATCTATCTATCTATACTATATATTAAGCAAAAGGGGATTTTTAACCCCAAGGCTTGTGGGAGCTTCAATATCCCAATATGAATTTTCTAAATTTTTTATTAAAAAAAAAAACTCAGCATTTATTGATTTGGTCAAAATTCCCTGATCAGCATTTATTAACTTTTTTTCAATTCACATGTCTTTCCACATGCCTACATTTATTGATTTGGTCAAAATTCCCTGATCAGCATTTAAAATTCTCTCATACAAATAATTATAGATACAATCTGTGTATAGTTACTACAGTATCCTTTTCAACTTCTCTCATACACTATGGTTAGTGATAAGATTGTTAAATTATTTTTATAAAAAATCTTAAAAAACATAATTTATATATTAAAAAAAATCTAAAATAAATATAAATATCTATAATTATCCCGTGCATGGCACAGGTTATAGGCTAGTATTATATAAGGAAAATGAGGTTTCTAACTCACAAGCCTTGTGAGAGCTCTAACACCTCAATTTTAATTTCTTAATTTTTTGATTAAAAAAAAAAAAAAAACTTAGCACTTATTGACTTCTCCCAAGCCTTTTTGACTTCTCCCATACACACCCTTTTCAATGTCTCTCATACCTATTTAATTATTTTGGGGGAAAAAAAAAAAACTTAGCACTTATTGACTTATCCCAAGCCTTTTTGATTTCTCCCACACACACCCTTTTCAACTTCTCTCATACCTATTTAATTATTTTGGAAATAATAATTATCCCCCCTTTTGAACTTCTCCCATACTTATTTAATTATTTTGGAAATAATAATTATCTCTTAATTTATGGATTTCAAATGGAAAAATAATAAAAATATTTCATAATCTCTCCATTGTAATTTCTCTCATTGATTTCCAAAAGAAAATATTAAAACTTGCCTTCATTTTCTCTCCCTCAAAAAATCAGATAATATTTTTCATGAGAATTGTGGGTATCTATTTATATATTATATATTATATTATAACATAACCTAAAATAAAAAATAAAAAAATCAAATATACAAATAGATAGGGGTTTCTAACTTACAAGCTTTGCGGGAGCTCCGATTCCTCAATCTTAATTTCCTAATTTTTTGATTTAAAAAAAAAAAAAAACTTAACGCTTATTGACTTCTCCCAAGCCTTTTTGACTTCTCCCATATACACCATTTTCAATTCCTCTCATACCTATTTAGTTATTTTAGAAATAATAATTAACCCCCCTTTTGAACTTCTCCCATACCTATTTAATTATTTTGGAAATAATAATTATCCCTTAATTTATGGATTTCAAATGAAAAGATAACAAAAATATTTCATAATCTCTCCATTATAATTTCTCTCATCAATTTCTAGAAGAAAATATTAAAACTTGCCTTCATTTTCTCTCCCTCAAAAAATCAGATAATATTTTTGTAACGCCCTCAAAATAGTAACAATAAAACCCATCAAATCAGACATGTTGATATAAAAGGGTAAATATTTTTCTATTCATCAGAGTAGTTCATTACAATGAGTATTACATGTTAACAACAAAAGCAAATGCCCTACGGGCTTACAGCTTTCTAAGTTAACACTTGGTTACAAAAAAAAAAGAGTACTAACTCAAATACACATTAAGCCCTTTGCTTGAATTTACATGTAATACATCCAAAATATAACAAAACGACAAAAGTCTATCTGCCCCTAGCCTCCCAAGCTATGTCCTTGGAGGTGGCATGCTACCTGTACCTGAAAATGATGTCCCATAAAGGGTGAGCCACAGCCCAGTAGAAACACACTAAACCAGCTATGAACTATGACTAAAAGATTAGCAGTTTATAGGTGGTCAACATAGATATGTCCACATATATATATATATATATATATCACATTTCGGTTTCATGACATTAAGTCCATGTTACACTTCATTTCCCATTTCCTTTCAACTTTGAGTTTGAAAACAAGGCTCAACACTTAGCCAAATAACTTAATGAGATTAAGACTCATCTTTAAATCACTTTCAAAATTCATGATGGATACACATTTTAAAGTTGTATCGATAACACATAAACCGTTTCCACATCTTACGAAAGATACACATTTTGGTGCTGCATCAACATAACATAGAATCATTTCTATACTTCACAATTAATAACGATATACATTTTGGTGCTATATCAAATCAATTCGAACACTTCCATAATCAACACTTGATACACATTGTAGTGCTGTATCAATGTCACACAAAATCCGGTTTAAAGGTCCATCCCCTATCTTCCCCTAAACCGTGGAGTACATCCCCTATCTCCTCCCACACAACACAGGTATATAAATATAGATTATATACAATCAATCAATACATAAAGTTAACGTATTATTCCAGTCGCTATATTCAATAGCATACTCAATCGATTACTTTCAGTTTGCCTAATCATCATGCATTGTCTACAACAATCAAGACTACCTTCCACCGATAGCCCAAAGCAGTTATTTCTATACCGAAAATAAATGCACCAAATGGATATATAATCGACATTTCCACTAAGTGAGTGATGAATGAATCTAACTACACCCTATAATTCCATACATGTTCAATTTCAACATTCTCAATTCAATTCTTCATTTCTCCAAATTAATTATACAAATTAATTTAACTGTGTAATTAGGGCATTTTTTTCATAAGTTACATAACAACCCAATGGTTCCATTTTCATCCATAATCCATCATTTAACTCATTTCTCTATGCCAAACATGCCTATTGGTTTATTATAAATAAAACCCCAACTTTTGTAAAATTACACAAAGGCCCAAACTTTCCCATAATTACACAACAACCTCCAACATATCAAAATACCAAATTTCAAAGACAAAGCCCATAAAGAGGGGTAGGGTATCCCTACCTCGAAGTTTGAGCTCAAATGGAAGAGATGACGAAACTCAAAGTGCTCCAAAACTCAATATGTTCGGATCAAAATGTAGCCCTCGACGATCAACACAACTTTTGTAAAGGCTCAAGGTGAGGAAATCACTCCTACTAGATCAATACTTAGAGAAAAGTTGGGTTTTAGTGAGAGAAGCTTTCAAATGGCTTTTTTGGAAAAGTAAGAGAGAGAAAGGATGTTGAAAACTGATTCAAAAATGGAATCCCGAAGTTGATATAAAAATCGCCCCGCTCGAGCGTGGAAAACCCCGCTCGAGCGTCACTCACAGACTCCCGCTCGAGCGGCGAATACATACTCCCAGAACTTTTGCTGAACCAGGTCCCCACTCGAGCGTAAAACTCCCCGCTCAAGCATCACACACAAACTCACGCTCGAGTGTCAAAACGCCCGCTTGAGCATCCAACACTATAGGGGAAACACTGGGAGATGGAAAATCACGCTCGAGCGTCAAAACACCCACTCGAGCGAAGAAGCAACAACGAAGGGCCCGCTCGAGCGTCAAAAGTTCCGCTCGAGCGTGAAGGCAAAAATCTGGGCAACTACTTTTGGTTTCTAAGTTCAATCAACCTGTAACAAACCTGCCCAACACATCCAATAGCTCAAATACAAAGTATGCAAAGGTGCAAACGGGATATAAGCAACTACTAACATCTACGGAAACAAGTCCGGATCACTGTACATAAGGGGTAAACCTGGGATCGCTATAATTTTTCATGAGAATTGCGGGTATCTATCTATATATTATATATTATATTATAACATAACCTAAAAAATAAAAATTAAAAATTAGATATACAAATAGATAAAATTAATAAATATGATTTTTATATATTTAGTTAAAATCTTTTTTTGCCTCTCAATATCTAATTTTAAATTTTAAAAATCTTTAAAGTCTATTTAAACAAATCTAATTTGAAAATATCTCACACCATCATACTTTAAATAAATAAAACTCACATGCCTATCACATATCTAACTCACATTATAACTTACGTAAATAATAATAGTTAAAAATAAATAGAAACCATAGATAAATTAAATTTAAAAAAAATAGAAATTCACAACTCCATCTTAAATAAATTGAAAAAAAAATTAATAGAAACCACACAAAAATAAATAAGATAAGAATTTAGATATAAATATAAAAAAAGATATGACAATATCTAAATTTTAAATTATGATTTAATAATATAATTATCTATTTTTTTAATATATATCTATCAAAATTTTAAATCACTTAATGAGACAATTAATCAATTTTTAAGTCTTATTTAAAGAATAATCTGATTAGTTATCTCAACTCCTAAACTTCGCGGGCACTGGCGGAGAAGCTGACGGCCGGGGCGATGTCTAAGTTGTTGGGAGGTAATATCCTACCACTTCATAAATTTATTTGTTTTCTAATTTTATTTTATTTTCCTATGTGATTCTCTTTCTCTGTTGTTGGTTTGGTTTTGATTTCGATTTTAGTGAGATTTATGTGTTTATTTATAGGTTTACATGGTGGAGAAGAATTATTGGTGATGATAGTTACAATCGAAGTATCTATGCCCATTTTGTGGAAAGGATTTTGATCGGATTTTGTTTTTTTTAATGAAAACTGCAAAATTGAAGTAAAAAAAATGGGTATCAAATTTTTTATTTTGTATTGTTATTTTATTTTATAGAAAATGTCAAAATTTATTAGGAATTCAAGATTATACTGTAACATTAGATTTTTGTATAACTTGGTAAATTTAAAACTTTTAAATATCATTGTGTTTTTTTTATTTTTATCCATTTTCTATCCTATTATACCATTACTGCTATTTATTAGTTTGTTAATAATAATTCAATTAATTGAAAATGAAAACTTAGTATAACTTTTCATATATGTTAATTAATTTGTTACCGCTATATTTGTATGTAATAGCATAATATATAGGAATAATTTTCAAATATAATTTCTATATTTTTATGTGATTAAAATAGTCTATCTTAAAATAGTATATATGTAACAACCCTCATCTTGATTTAGTCATGCTTACGTACATCTTTGTATGACCTTCTCTTGCCATGATTATAAACCTTGTTATTTTGCTCTGTCTTGCTTGTTAAGTATTGCTTGCTTGCTTGATCTTGTACCTTGCTTGATGTATAGCCGAGGTCAGCTTAGCTTAGCTCGCCTTTAAACCTTTGCACTTGGAATCGTTTTGGAACCTTGGTTGACCTCTATCTTCACCTCGGCATGTTTGCCGAGATGTCACTCTTTGGGCCGATGTGCTTAGAGCCGAGGCCGAGATGTTTTGTGCTTTGTGATTTCTGTCCTTGGGTAGGTGTGGCCTAGACCGAGGTGTGGCACACCCAGGCCAAGGTGTGGCACCACTTAGTCAAGTGCCGACCTCCCTAGCCGATGTCCTTGTTATCCTTGCAGAAGCTTTGACTTTAGCCGATGTCCTTGCTTGCCGATGTGTTTTGCCATCTAGCTTGTTGTATACGCTTTGTCAGAGACTCGTCTTGTCAATCAGTCACCTTTTTGAACTGAACCAACCCGGTGATGCCACGTGTCCGAGCTGGAGGCTAAGTCAGCCGACAGGCCTATAACACATCATTTTGTATCCTTTTTGGCATCATTTGGTCTCAATCTTTGTTCCTTTAGAGAGAGAAGCTCTAGAACAAGGTGTGAGAGTTTTAGAGAGAGAAGTTGAGTTCCGAGCTTGATCGTGGAAGATCGAACCTTTGGATTTGAGTTTTGAGGTTAGATTCTTGCTTTACTTTGATTGTTCGTATCAAACATCTAGCTGTATTGCTTGATCGAATCTGTTTTGCATGCCATGCATTGATTTGAAGTTGGTCTTGAAAGAGAAAATGGTGTTTAAATGTTCTTGGAAGGAAAACCTTGATTCGATCCGAAAGTTTGAAACCAACATCACGTTTTCATGATTGTTTTTGCATGGTCTTCTTGTAAGGGTACTCAGGTCCATATTTTGAACACTTAGCATGGTGTCTCAGTTGTGATTCTAGCATGCATGTTTTGATGATTCTTGATGCTCTTGTTCCTTGCATTCTTTAGAAACTTCGGGTTTCCGACTGCTTGTATGTGTGGCAGGACCACACCTCGGCTAGGAGGTGCGGGACCTCGGCATGACTCAAGGATACCAGCTTGCCTTAGCATGTTTCGTTTGGTTATTGATTTGGATTCGGTGGTAGTCCGAGATCATTATGTGTAAGTAAAGCTTGTTTTGAAAATGTGATTTGCTATGTGATTGTCGACTTTGATCTTGCTTTGAGCCTACACCGAAGAGGTGAGTGGTGCTTTTAATAAAGCTATGTTAAACCGCTTTTGATAAATCTTGTCTTGCCTTGTTTTGATAAAAGTATTTGTTAAGCATGAATGATTAGCCTAATCCGATGTATTAATGTGAGCCTTGTCTTGATGATTTTGATAAGTCCCTTGGCCGAGGACTCTAAACTTCGCAAAGACCACTTGTTAAAAAGGGCTACGAACTCGAGTGACGCCTTGACTTTGTATTAAAAGGATACGGTCCTTTCTCGAAAAGTTATTGGGTTAAAAGGGCTACGGGCCTAAGTAACATAAGTCCCTTGGGTGGAGGACTCTAAACTTTCGCAAGACCACTTGTTAAAAGGGCTACGGCCCGAGTGACGCCTTGACTTTGTATTAAAAGGATACGGTCCTTTCTCGGAAAAGTTATTGGGTTAAAAGGGCTACGGGCCTAAGTAACATAAGTCCCTTGGTGGAGGACTTTAAACTTTCGCAAAGACCATCTTGTATAAAACGATTACGGATCGTACAATCTTGTTTTGCCACCAATGGGTTACTACACGTATTGTTTGTTCGGACAGCTTTTGATTATGTTTTGCCGATGTCAGTGAGCATCCCCTGAAATTGTAAGTCTTAACAGATGAATACGGTTCATCCCTTGATTCGATGCTTTTGATGTGCTTTGCTTGATAGAACCTCGGCTAATGTTTTGATAGTTTTGATATGTTTTGTTTTGAACAGACTCCGGCTATATTCATGCAAACCTTTATTATTAGTATCATTCACTGAGTTTCCATACTCACCCTCTATATATATATGTAGGTGATGAGCAGGACGGTGGTGACGCCTAGATGTGTTTGCAAGACTTATTTTGGATTCTCGATTTTTACGTCGGCTTGTTTTGCATTCTTGTCGGCGACATCGCTTTCCACTCCGGCATTTTGTGTTTACGTCGGCATTTTGTATTTATCTCGGCAGATCTTGAAAATCATGCTTCTTGGCTCATATTCATTGTATTTTGTACTTGTCGGCTTAGAAGCCTTTTGATCAAGATTTGATTTGTATTTTGATAACTTGGACTGGTTGTAAGACTATATTGAATATGTTTTTTTCATTTGATTTACGCATGGCTCTCATGGACCACTTGTAATTCGATTTATGGCTTCCGCATTTTTGTAAGCCCCCTATGTGTACTCTGTTGTGTGTGGATTTTGGTAAGTTGGCCTTCGGTAATCACGGATTACTGGCCATCACGGCACCATCCTACTAGGGGCGGGTTGGGGTCGTGACAATATAGAGGAGTTAGATGGTTTCTTTTATCCCCAAAAAACCCAATCTATTTTTTTTTTTTTTGACTTTTTAATTTTTTAAATTGAAACATCAGTTGTTTATGTTCACAAAACAAAATTGATAAACACGTATCCAAAAGCTACACATTTTTTTTTTTTTAATAGGTAGGATATTTATAAATGAAAAATGTTTGACACCTCAGAAAACTTTCCATAATCCGGCTTATACTGATGTGGTCGTAAGTGCCCATTTTTATACAAATATGAGAAGAAAATTATTCAAATTATACATTTCAACCAATCACATACTCAAACTTTCACTACTTCAAGATGTTATTTCACTATAATTCCAATTAAGAGAATTTTCAACCCTTAATATTTTTTTATCGAATTATAATTTGATTTGATAGAAATTATTGATTTTTTCATCAAAACTGATGAAAAGAAAAGAAAAATGAGATACGAATGAAAGTTATTTTAAAAATTGATAAAAATTTAACGAAAAACTTAAAGTAATTCATATCAAATCAAATTTTTTATTCAAATTTAAAATCAAATTAGATTAAAAAAAATTAAAAGAAAATGATGAAAGGTTGGAAACATTCTAAAACCTTTTTATTCTTAAAGACTAGAAATTCATGTGCGTGTTATATTTATATTGTATTTTTAGTTATGAAATTAAAATCAAAAGAAACATAATTTAAATAATTGGATTAATAACAAAAACATCATATCAATTATTGTTAAATATCACTTCACTTCACATTAATAATAAAATTGTATATTTGTCTTAATTATAATTTTTAAATTGGTATATTTTCATAACAACAAGAGGTATATCATAACTCATGTAACCTCATTTAATTAGGTTCAACTTTTTTTTTTATTACAAATTATCAAAATTGCACTAAATAGATTTATATATATATAAATTTTAAATTTTTTTAAACTAATAAATTTAAAAGTTATAAATATAAAATTTAACTTATAAATTTTATGTACATCACAAGACAATATATTAAATTACTTCAACATATTTATAATGATTTTTTTTTTAAAAAAAATTTGTAAAGTCCTGTGTATAGCACGGGTTACCACTAGTATATTATATGAATAAAATGGGATTTATAACCACAAGTCTTGTGGGAGTTTCAATATCTCAAACTAAAATTTTTAATTTTTTGATTTTAAATAATTAAAAAAATCCTCTATAACTTTCATTCAAGCAAAATTACACCATTTTCAACTTCACTTATACACTATGGTTATTAATGGGATTCTTAAATTATTTTTTAAAAAAATTTTAAAAAATAATTTGTATATTAAAAAAATATCTAAAAAAAATATAAATTCTTATTAAATCTATATATATATATATATATATTATATAAGTAAAATGGGGTTTCTAACCACAAATCTTGTGGGAGCTTCAATGTTTCAAACTAAAATTTCTAATTTTTTGATTTTAAATAATTTAAAAAAATCCTCTATAGCTTTCATTCAAGCAAAATACATAAATAATAATTAATTAATTAATTAATTAATATCTCTTAATTTATGGCTTTCAAATGGAAAGTATATCAAATATATAAAATAAAAATAGAAAGTATACCAATCGAAGGTCAAAACCTCTCCAAAAAAAAACAAAAAAAAAAGTTGATAATTAATGTGAACATTTTAAAATATACATTTTTTTTCTTTTTTTACTTTTAGATCCCTTTAATTTAGAAAAGGGCAAATTGCAGCAATTGCCCATGTATTTTGGTCCATGTGTCATAAATGTCATGTGTCATTTTTTTTTATAGTAAAATTATAAAAAAAATTTTACTTCGGTGAGTTAATTTCAATCAATTCAGTGATTACTTTCATTAAAAACACTAACAACATTATCAATGGATCAAATTGACATAGAATTTAAAATTAAGGATCAAAATTGTGCCAATTGAAAGTGTAGGGTCCAAAATGACACAAAAGACAAAGTATAAGGACCACCTGTGTAATTTGCCCTTTAGATAAACTTAAAAAGTACAAAATTTATGAAAACACGATAAAAAATTTACTACATACAAAAAAATATAAAAATTTAGTACATTGTCATTTTTTTTATTGATTTTTTTTTTATTTTTTCCTAAATATTTTAATTTTTAAGTGTATTTAAATTAGGTGTATCTAAAAAAATAAAAAATAAAAATAAGAAAAAACTCCAACTTGATTTTTTATTTTTTTGATGTACAACTAAAAATTAAAAAAAAAAAGTGACTAAAATATAAAATAAAAAAATACTAAGGCTTGTAGTTAATTTAAAAACTATTTTCAAAAAATGAAACCAAATAAACCCTATAGCGATCCCGGTATTCCCTTACAGTATTTGTCGTATTCCGGACCTTGGTTTCGTGGAGTTGGTAGTTGTATCCATCTTATTGTCATCCTTTGATTCCTTTGATTTGAATTTTAGTATGTGTTGGGCGTGTTTCGAGCGAGGGGGTTGAGCCTTGGACAAATTTCTTGTTGCTCAGTTTTTGGTCTTTACGCTCGAGCGGACGTTCCTACGCTCGAGCGGAGTTCACATCATTTCGGCATCTCGCGTCCCTGCAAAACCTCTATAGGTGTGATTCTTGCGCTCGAGCGGGTTTCCTGCGCTCGAGCGGGATTGTTGGCGCTCGAGCGGGAAGTGTATTTTTTTGGTGTGAGTTCTGGGAAGGGGAAACTTGCGCTCGAGCGGACTGGTTTTCACGCTCGAGCGAAGGTGCTTTATTCGTGTGTGTTGGCGCTCGAGCGTACCTTCTTGCGCTCGAGCGGACCATGTCTTTTGTTCTTTACGCTCGAGCTCTCTGTTTTCCGCTCGAGCGGACCTGTCGTATATCAGACGACTTTTAGGCATTTTTGAATCACTTTTCACTTTCCTTTCTCTCTTACTTTCTAAAAAGTTATTTTGAGAGCTCCTCTCTCTAGAAACTCCCTTCTCTCTAGGGTTTGATCTAGTTAGAGGGTGTTCTTTACCTTTGGCCTTTGCAAAAAGGTTGTTGATTGTCGAGGGCGTCGTTTTGATCCAAAAAGTTTGGAGTTTGGAGCACGTTGGGTTTTGGCCTTCACCCCGTTGGAGCTCTAACTTCGAGGTAGGAATAACCTACTCCATCTTATGAATTTTGGCATTTTGATATGTTGAGGGTTGTTGGGTAATTTTGAGAAAATTTGGGTCTTTTGTGTATTTTTACAAAAGTTGGGATTTTATTTAAAATAAACCTATATGCAAGATTTGGTATAGAGAAACGAGATTAATGTTGGAACATTGATAGAAATGGAACCTTAGGGTTGTTTTGTGAATTATGGTAATTTACCCTAATTGGTTTAATTAATTAGTGCATGTAATTAATTAAAGAAAATGAGGAATTGGGTTGAAAATGTTGAAATTGGGAATGTATGGGACTAAAGGGTGTAGTTGAATCATTCATTACTCACCTAGTTGAAATGTTGATATATTATCCATTTGTGCATTTATTTCCTGCTTAGAGATAATTGCTTTGTACTACCGGTGGAGGGTAGTATTGATTGTTGTAGACAATGCATGATGATTAGGCAAACTAAAACTAATCAATTGGATGTGTCATAGAGTATGACGGTTGGTAGAATACATTAAATTTATGTATTGATTGATTGTGCATATGACCAATGTGTTTATATGCATTATGTGTAGACGGTGGATGGAATACATTAACTTTATGTGTTGATTGATTGCGTATATGATTCTGTGTTTATATGCATTGCTTGTGTATGGGAGGAGATGGGGGATGTACCTCTAAACCGGTTAATGGTTATGGGGAGATGGGGGATGAACCCGGGGATGCAGCTCATATGCTCTCCCATTGTAGTTATGATCTGACAATTTCATATGCTTATCGATTGAAGTGTTGATACAGCTCATATGCTTATCAATTGAAGTGTTGTTTGTTTGATTTGATATAGCACTAACATGTATATCATCATCGTTTTGTGAAGTACGGAAGTGTCTGGATTGATTTGATATAGCACTAAAATGTATATCGTTATCAGTTGTGAAGTATAGAAAATGTTTCTATGTTAAGTTGATACAACACCAACATGTGTATCATAAGTAAAGTATGGAAGTGGTTTATGTGTTTTTGATACAACACCAACATGTGTATCTTTAATGAATTTTCGAAAGTGTTCTAATGATGAATCATAGTCTCATCAAATATTTTGACCAGAGTACTGAGCCTAGTTTTCAAACTCAAAGTCGAATAAGAAATGGAAGGTGAATTGTAACATAGACTTAATTATTTTGGAATTGTAAAATGAGGTAAGTGAATGTGTGAGTGTTGACCATCTATTAATTGCTAATCTTTTAGTCATTGTTCATAATTGGTTTAGTGTATTTCTACTGGGCTGTGGCTCACCCTATATGGGAACATCATTTTCAGGTGCAGGTAGCGTGACACCTCCAAGGACATAGCTTGGAAGGCTAGAGGCGGACATCATTTTTTTATTGTCCTATTCTTTTGATGTATTATGTGTAGATTCAAGCTAAGGGCTTAATGTGTAATTGAGCTAGTACTCTCTTTTGTAACCAAGTGTTAACTTGGAAAGATGTAAGCCCTTTAGGGCATTAGCTTTTGCTGTTAATATGTAATATCTTTTGTAATGAAAAACTCTGATGATTAGAAACTGTTGGTCTTCCTTATATTAATGCATGTTTATATTGATGGGTTTAGTATTATTTTGAGGGCGTTACAAACCCTTTTAATTTTGGAGACGAAAATTTTAATTTGGTGAGAAAATGTTTTTGTCACAAAAGGAAGCCAAATATTTGGCACCACCCACAAAAAATAGGCACCCAAAATTGGTGATTGGTGACAAATTATTTTATCTTAAAAAAAAATTAAAGAAATTGGCCTATTATAAACAAAAACTTCCTCACAAAGAACAATTGATATATATCTAAAGACAATTTGGCTGTTCTTTCCGTTGTAGCGAAAAAAAAAGAAAAAAAAGAAGACAATTTGGCTGAGAAGTTGAAGGGTTGTGGATATTTAGGCCCATCAAATTTCATCCATCTTGTTTGTTACCTCGGCTCTTTCTCTGGTTTGCTTACTGTTGCAAACCCACGGCAGAGGGACTGGCTCTTTGCTGAAGCATTCCTCCACAATCTGATTGGAAGGGACTCTCACGGTACACATGTATCTTTCTTTCCTTCCCTTTCTTCCCTCCTATTATGAACCCTAGGTTTTTTCTCTGATATTTTCATTTTGTTTCTGTTGTTCATATGTTGTTCTAATGGGTCTAAAGTGCTTGGATTTTCTCTGTTCTCTGTTAAATAAACTAAGCTATCTGTACTGTGTCTCTCTCTGTCACTATTTGTTGTTCTTATTTGTTGGAGCTTCTCTATCTTTATTTATTTACTTCTTTTTTTTTTCCTAGATGAATTGGAATTGGAGTTAGTCAGTTGTTATCTCAATCAGTGAACTTACTGGGTTTATGGTATTCTTCTGCAATGTGGGAATTATAATTGCAATAGGTGTTTGCTAAGAGAGAGATAGATGAATAATAATGGCCTGTTTGGGTGTCTTCTTATATTTGCTCCTTTTGGGTGTGATCTGAATTGTTCTTATTCTTTATCTTGTATCACTGCATTAGGTAATTTTTTTTTTCTTGGCTGAAATAGTTCTATTTCCATCCTAGGCACACAAACAAACCTTCTTTCCTTCCCTCTCTTAAGCCAAGAATGCTCCATCTAATTGTGTGCATGTGAGGTGTTTGTTAAAAGTTGTAAGCCAATTGGGGTTTCTTCCAAATTTAAGTCATACCATGCATGTGTCACTTGCCTGCTAATATGAAAATTCTGATTTGAATCTTTTTTACATATGACCTAGTATATAATCTACAGTGGTGGATTTTGTTGTGCCCCTGCTGCTGTATTGGTGTTTTTTTTTTTTTTTTTTTCCTTTTTTTCCTTGGTTGCTCTTGATTGGTTTGTGCTAATAAGGTTTTCTGGGCTGCTGCTGCTACTGCTAGTTTGTGTTAGCTCAATTTTGATTTGAGCTCAAATTTATTAAAACCAAACAATTCAATTCTGAGTTGGTTCATGATAAGAATATAATATAACTAATAATGTAACGCCCTCAAAATAATACATAAAACCCATCATTCTTGACATGCAACAATATAAAAGAAATAAGAGAAATAAGCATAATTACTTTCTAACAGAATACTTCCTACAGATGTATTACAGGTTAACATCAAGTATATGCCCTATGGGCTTACAACTTTCCAAGTCAACACTTGGGTTACAAAGAAAAGTACTAGCTCGGAATACAGAATAAGCCCTTGGCTTGATATGCACGTAGTACAACAAAATCAACAAATGAAGAGTCTTCAACTCTCTCTACCATCCAAGCTAAGATCTCGTATGCAGCATAATACCTGAACCTGAAAATGATGTCCCATATAGGGTGAGCCAACGCCCAGTAGAGATATGCTAAACATAGTATGAACAATAACTAAAACGTCAGCAATTGATAAATGTTTAACTCTTACACAACAACTTATAACACTATTCAATCCCATGACTAATATGTCCATGTTCAATTCCAGTTTCCATTCCTATCAAATTCTCGATTCATAATTCCAATTCAGAACTAGGCCAACCATTTTAAATGGGATCACATCTCATGGCTACGGTACTTCTATTTCAAGTGAGATAATAACTCATTTTAAACATTTCATACTTCATAATTGATACGCATTTTGGTGTTGTAACACAGTCAAACAAGACATTTCCATCCTTTCTAATTGATATACATTTTAGTGCTATATCAAATAAACATAGAAACATTTCTATACTTCACATCTGATACACATTGTAGTGCTGTATCAATGTCGAACCATTTCCGGTTTAGAGGTCCATCCCCCATCTTCCAATAAACCGTGGAGTATATCCCCCATCTCCTCCCACACAAAGCAATGTATATAAGTAGTTATTATATACAAGTTCAATCAGTCAATACAAATGATACACATTTTAGTGCTGTATCAAATCAAACAAAACACTTCCATACTTTCTAAATGATATACATTTTAGTACTATATCAAATAAACATAGAAACACTTCTATACTTTACATCTGATACACATTGTAGTGTTGTATCAATGTCGAACCATTTCCGGTTTAGAGGTCCATCCCCCATCTTCCAATAAACCGTGGAGTACATCCCCCATCTTCTCCCACACAAAGCAATTATCATATACAATTTCAATCAATACATAGAATTAATGTATTCTTTCAACCGTCATATCCGATGACACATCCAATTGATTAGTTTTAGTTTGCCTAGTCATCATGCATTGTCTACAACAATCAAAACTACCCTCCACCAGTAGTCCAAGGCAATTATTTCTAAATAGATAATAAAAGCACCAACAGATAAATTATCCGTATTTTCAAAAAAATGAGCGATCTATTAATCCGACCCCACTATTCCATCTCATAATGAACCACTATCATTATATTCAACTCAATTTAACAAATCCATAAACTTTCCCAAATTAATTATACCAATTAATTCATGCACAATTTAGGGCTTTCTCCTCCATTTCTCAATCTTGACCCCAAGGGTCCAGATAATACTAACAATATCAACAACCTCTAATTTAGACCCAAAACACACAAGGGTGAGTCAAATACACAAAACCCCTCTTTTCAAAATAGTACATTTCAAAACCCTAACTTCCCCAAAACAACCATTTCAACAAAAGCTCAATATTTAGGTTAAAGCTCATAAAGATGAGTAGGAATCCCTACCTCAAGAGATGAATCCCAACGAAGAAGACGAAGAAAACGAAGTTGCTCCAAATCCTGAAATTTTCGGATCCCAAGATAGCCCTCGACGATCAACACAACTTTTACAAAGGCCCAAGGCGAGGAAATCACTCCTAGTAGATCAATACCTAGAGAGAAGGTAAGGGTTTAGAGAGAGAAGCTCTTCAATGGTGTTTTTTGAAAAAGTAAGAGAGAGAAAAGATGTGAAAAAGTGATTCAAAAAGTTGAATCTCGGAGTGTTTAACCAGACGCCCGCTTCAGCGTGGAAACCCTCGCTCGAGCGTCACTCACAGACTCCCGCTTGGGCGTCCAAACCCCTGCTCGAGCGGCGGATACAACCATCCAGAAGTTTTGCAGAACAGGTCCCCGCTCGAGCGTCAAACCCCCGCTTGAGCGTCCGACCACTGCAGAGAAAACTATTGGGAGGGTGATTTTCCCACTCGAGCGCCAAAACCCCTGGTCGAGCGGAGAAGCAACAACCAATTCCTGGTCGAGCGTCAAAAGCACCGCTCAAGCGGAGAGACCAAAAAATTGGACAAAAGTTCTACGTTTTAAAACACAAGCAGCTTATTCCCAACTTGCCCAACACAACCCAAAACTCTGAAACAAGGAGTAAAGGATAGAAATGAGAATAAGACAACAACACATCCACGGAACCGAGTCTAGATTACAGTTAAATAACAAAAGGAAAAACCGGGATCGCTATTTTGAAAAGAAATTTTCTGGGCTGCTTCTGCTACTGCTAGTTTGTGTTAGCTCAATTTTGATTTGAGCTCAAATTTATTAAAACCAAACAATTCAATTATGAGTTGGTTCATGATAAGAATATAATATAACTAATAAGGTGTTAGTCTTTTTGATAGTTTAACCTTTTGAATGAGTTGGTAATTAACAATTTAATATAATATCAAAATAGATAATGAATTTTACATTTAAAAATATTTTAATGACTTGATTGTATACTCGAGATAAATTAGAATTTATTTAAGGATCAACTAAGAAAGAGAGAGAGACTAATAACATGAAGTATTGTGCCTGGTTCTTTTTTTCTTTTATTCCTTAGTTGCTCTTGATTGGTTTTATAGCGATCTCGGGTTTTACCCCTTGTTGTACAGTGATCTGGACTTGTTTCTGTGGATGTTAGCAGTTGTTTAAATCTTGTTTATGTCCTTTCATACTTTGTATTTGAGTTATAGGATGTGTTGGGCAAGTGTGTTACAGGTTGGTTGTGTTTGGAAGCAAATGGTTGCTGCCCAGAATTTTGGTCCTTCGCTCGAGCGAGAAGTTTGTCGCTCAAGCGAGCTCTTTGTTTTGGATCCTTCGCTCGAGCCAGGGTTTGGTCGCTCGAGTGAGAGTTGAGTTTTGTGTTTGGTGGATCGAGCGAAAAGTCTTGCGCTCGAGCATGCGTCTGCGTCTTATTTTGACCTGAGAGCTGTGTTTCTTGGCTCGAGCGAGCTTTCCTTCGCTCGAGCGAGCGAGGTGTATGTTTTGAGTTTCCTCGCTCGAGTGAGAATTCTGTCGCTCGAGCATGCTTCTGGGTTGCAAACCTGAAGCTTCGAGTTTTTGGCTCGAGCGAGACTTTTTTCGCTCGAGCTAGTATTCTTTGTGTCTGGTCGCTCGAGTGAGCCTGTTTTCCTGTTTTATATCAGTAGGCAGCACCAGGGAAAGCTTCACTTTTTCATCCCCTTCTCTTTTTCAAACCCTAGATCCGAGACCCTCTCTCTCTAGACTTGTCTTCTCTCTTAGATTTCATCTCCCTCTAGTGTGAATCTATCCTAGGTCCTTTGTTAAAGAGATAGAGAGTGACTTGGGCTTTGATTTAATCTGAAAATTTTGGGATTTGGAGCACATTGGATTTTGGTCTTCATCTCTGTTTGAGCTCAAACGTCAAGGTAGGGATAACCTACTCCTTCTCATGAGCTTTGTCTTTGAATTTTAGCTTTTTGATATGTTGGAGGTTGTTGTGTAATTATGAAAAAGTTTGGGTCTTTTGTGTAATTTTGCAAGAGTTGGGGTTTTGTTTATATAAACCTATATGCATGTTTAGCATAGAGAAATGAGACCAATGGTGGATTATGGATAAAAAAAAATAGAACCTTTGGGTTGTTATGTAACTTATGGGAAAATGCCCTAATTACATAGTTAAATTAATTGGTATAATTAATTTGAAGAAAAGAGGAACTGAATTGAGAATGTTGATTATATATCCATTTGGTGCATTTATTTTCAGTATAGAAATAACTGCTTTGGGCTATCGGTGGAGGATAGTCTTGATTGTTATAGACAATGCATGGTGATTAGGCAAACTAAAACTAATCGATTGAGTATGCTATCGAATATAGCAGTAGAAGTAATACATTAACTTTATGTATTGATTGATTGTATATGATCTATGTTTATATACATGTGTTGTGTGGAAGGAGATAGGGGATGTACTCCACGGTTTAGGGGAAGATAGGGGATAGACCTCTAAACCGGATTTTAGGTGACATTGATACAGCACTACAATGTGTATCAAGTATTGATTATGGAAGTGTTCGAATTGATTTGATATAGCACTAAACTGTATATCGTTATCAATCGCAAAGAATAGAAGTGATTCTATGTTATGTTGATACAACACCGAATGTGTATCTTTCGTAAAGTGTGGAAATGGCTTATGTGTTATCATTACAGCATTAAAATGTGTATCTAACACGAATTGTGAAAGTTTTCTAAGGATGAGTCTTATCTCATTAAGTTATTTGGCCAAGTGTTGAGCCTTGTTTTCAAACTCAAAGTTGAAAAGAAATGAGAAATGAAATGTAACATGGACTTAATGTCATAAAACCTAAATGTGATATATGTGGATGTAACTGTGTTGACCATCTATCAACTGCTAATCTTTTAGTCATTGTTCATAGCTGGTTTAGTGTATTTCTACTAGGCTGTGGCTCACCCTTTATGGGACATCATTTCCAGGTACAGGCAGCATGCCACCTCCAAGGATATAGCTCGGGAGGCTAGAGGCAGACATACTTTTTTTGTTATTTTATTAGCTTTTGGATGTATTACATGTAAATTCAAGCCAAGGGCTTAATGTGTATCGAGTTAGTACTCTTTTTGGTAACCAAGTGTTAACTTGGAAAGTCGTAAGTCTGCAAGCATTTGCTTTTGTTGTTAACATGTAATACGCATTGTAATGAACTACTCTGATGAATAGAAGAATATTTACCTTTTGTATCAATGCATGTCTATATTGATGGGTTTTAATGTTATCTTTTTGAGGGCGTTACAGGTTTGTGCTAATAAGGTTTTCTGGGCTACTTCTACTACTGGTAGTTTGTGTTAGCTCAATTTTGATATGAGCTCAAATTTATTAAAACCAAACAATTCAATTATGAGTTGGTTTATGATAATAATATAATATAACTAATAAGGTTTTTGTCTTTTTAATAGTTTAATCTTTTGAATGAGTTGATAATTAACAATTTAATATAATATCAAAATAGATAATGAATTGTACGTTTAAAAATGTTGTAATAATTTGATTGTATACTTGAGATAAGTTAGAATTTATTTAAGGATCAACTAAAAAAGAGAGAGAGAGAATAATAACATGAAGTATTGTGCCTACTTCTTTTTTCCTTTTTTTTCCTTGGTTGCTCTTGATTGGTTTGTGCTAATAAGGTTTTCTGGGCTGCTTCTGCTACTGGTAGTTTGTGTTAGCTCAATTTTGATATGAGCTCAAATTTATTAAAACCAAACAATTCAATTATGAGTTGGTTCATGATAAGAATATAATATAACTAATAAGGTGTTTGTCTTTTTAATAGTTTAATCTTTTGAATGAGTTGGTAATTAACAATTATAATATCAAAATAGATAATGAATTCTACGTTTAAAAATATTTAATAATTTGATTGTATACTTGAGATAAATTAGAATTTATTTAAGGATCAACTAAGAAAGAGAGAGAAACTAATAACATGAAGTATTATGCCTGCTTCTTTTTTTCTTTTTTTCCTTGGTTGCCCTTGATTGGTTTGTGCTAATAAGGTTTTCTGGGCTGCTTCTGCTACTGGTAGTTTGTGTTAGCTCAATTTTGATATGAGCTCAAATTTATTAAAACCAAACAATTCAATTATGAGTTGGTTCATGATAAGAATATAATATAACTAATAAGGTGTTTGTCTTTTTAATAGTTTAATCTTTTGAATGAGTTGGTAATTAACAACTTAATATAATATCAAAATAGATAATGAATTCTACGTTTAAAAATATTTTAATAATTTGATTGTATACTTGAGATAAATTAGAATTTATTTAAGGATCAACTAAGAAAGAGAGAGAGAGAGAGAGAGAGTAATAACATGAAGTATTGTGCCTGCTTCTTTTTTTCTTTTTTTCCTTGGTTGCTCTTGATTGGTTTGTGCTAATGAGGTTTTTTGGGTTGCTTCTGCTACTGCAAGTTTGTGTTAGCTCAATTTTGATATGAGCTCAAATTTGTGAATTAGCCTTGAAATTAATTTTTTGTTCTCATAATATCGAAAAAAGTCTGTTAGAGGGATAAATTATATAATTAATCTAATTGTAAATTGATGAGTTACTAATATTTTTAATCTTTTGTATAATTGATTAATTACTAAAGCTTTTAATTTAATTTTTTTTTTTTTGCAGATTGGATTGGGTTGGCATTTTTGACGTGCAACAATGATGTAATTTGCTTGAATGTTCATTTTTGTTTGATAGAATACACATATTTTGTGGAGTTGCACTAGTTATTGTTGGATGTTTGGTGGAATTGAACAAGTTATAACTTTTGGATATTTTGTGGATATTTTACTATTTTATTGTGTTAGGATGAAATTATTTGTAATGATGAATAGATATTTTTATTTTGTTAAATTCGTAAATGTGTTGATAACAGGGTAAGTTAAGTTGTGATGGAATTGTTATATTTAACAGGTTTCAACATGAATAGGGTTATATTTGTTGAACTAAAATTTAGATTTTGATAAAATAGGTATATAATGTGGAAAAAAATATTATGGAATTACTGACAAAATTTTCCATTCCTAAAGAAGGTTTTTTCGTCTCTTATTTGGCTTAGGTGGATGATTAATTTTGCCATTAATTCTTTATTTCGTCGCTAAATGAATTTGCCATGACAAAAAATATTGTCACATTTTGTCACTATTACCCTCAATGTGTGACGAATTTTTTTTGACATTATTTCATCTTTTTTAATGATGAATTTGTTTTTGTCTCTATTGGTAGCCTTTTTGACAAAATTTTTTTGTCTTCGTTTATATTAAAAGTGACAAAATTATTTCATCTCTATTTCTTATATTTATGACAAAATATTTTTGTCTCTAATTTCTGCCTTTAATGACAAAATATTTTGTCGCTAATTACTTACAAGTATGTTCCTAATAGAGTGTATTGGAGACAAAAAAATTCGTTACAAATTTATCATTTTTAATAATGAATTTGTTTTTGTCTCTATTGGTAGCTTCTTTGACAAATTTTTTTCGTCTTCGTTCATATTAAACGTGACAAAATTATTTCGTCTCTATTTCTTATATTTATGACAAAATATTTTTGTCTCTAATTTCTTCCTTTAATGACAAAATATTTTGTTGCTAATTACTTACAAGTATGTTCCCAACAGAGTGTATTGGAGACAAAAAAATCCGTCTCAAATTTATCATTTTTAATGATGAATTTATTTGTCTCTATTGGTAGCTTCTTTGACAAAAAAATTTCGTCTTCATTTATATTAAATGTGACAAAATTATTTCGTCTCTATTTCTTATAGTTATGACAAAATACTTTTGTTTCTAATTTCTTCCTTTAATGACAAAATATTTTGTCGCTAATTACTTACAAGTACGTTCCCGACAGAGTGTATTGGAGACAAAACAATTTGTCACAAATTTATCATTTTCAATGACGAATTTGTTTTTTCGTCTCTAAGACCTTTTAGCGACGACGCTTTGATGACACAATGGGTGACAAAAAATGTTCGTCATAATTAGTTTGGATGACGAAATATATACATTTTGGGACAAATTTGTTTCGTCTTTAAATCCCAAATTTGTTGTAGTGCTAATATCAGACGGAGGGAGTGTAGACATCCCATTTTGACTGAACATTAAGACATAGGCACTTGAAATACTTCCTAATGTTGAAAGATATCATAATTTCAACCTTCGAGATGTTTGAAATTGTTAGAGTTGTTGTATTTCCATTTTCGTGCCAAAAACTATTTTTTGCCAAGATTATCGTTTGTTGATTCGTATTGAGAGTCGGTTTTCACCTAGAAAAAGTTGGAATTTAAAATTTTATATTTCACACAAAATTGTAAATATTTTAATGATATTTCCAACGTCACTTGATTCACCTCAATCTGATATCAGATAAGAAAGTTATGACCAAAATATGAAAGCCTATCAAGGACATGCGATCGCACATGCCTTGTGTGGCTGCCCTTTTATTCGACAGACATAGATTTTTGTTTTTCTTGGGCAATATTGAGAATTAAGCAGGAAGCGCCGCAAGTTAGCGATGAGGAAGCCCTAGGGGGGTCTTTCTTGATCCCCAAGGCTCTTCTTTGCCTACAAATACACCCCATGTCCTCCTTTTGAACTTTTTGAGCAAAATTGTGAGTTTTTGAGTGAAATTTCTTGCCTTCTTTTCTTTCAAACCCTAACCTCCAAAAATATACCCTCCCAAAGCAGCTCTAACAATTAAAAAATATCTAAAACTTGAAGAATTTGAACATAATTAGAACCTAAGCCTGAGGGAATCAATCAAGCAAGTTTTTACATTTTTTCTTTGTGTTTTTTTCGGTTTATTGCAAACCAGCAAGTAAGCTCTCTTTTCTTTCAATTTTCAATAGCTTTTATTTTATTTTTCATCATTTAATCATGGTTAGGATGATAGGTTGCATGCATAGTTATCTAGGTTAGTTATTTCATTAGTTTTTCGCTTTATTTCGCATGTTTTGTTTAGTTTATCAAAACAACATATTTAGGCCTCGTTTGGGAACAGGCTTGTAATAACCCAACCCTCGTACAGGATTCTAGTATCTTTTCAGTTCTCTGTGTTTTGGAATGCTTATTGTGAAATTCTATGTGAAATTACGTTAAATTAAGTGAAACTTGGAAATATGGATTCCTATCTGTTGAATAAGAAAATTATCTGTCGCACTTAAACTGTTTGAATCCGAAATTGGAAGCCTTAGAGACTTAATTTTCTGAAATTGATTTGACATTTGAAATCTGCATGATTTTTAAGCTATAATAAGCATTTTTGTGAAATTTCAATTTGGGGACGATTAAACGATTGAATTTTGTCTTATGCACCTATTATATAAATCTATATATCTGTGTGCCATGCTCTTTAAATTTTGACTTGGAAGCTCACTCTCAAAATATCTCCTGTGTGCAACCTAGAAGAGGAAAGTTAGAGAGAGTTGGAGAGAAAGTCCTTCAAGTGAAAGATTGGGAAAATTTTGTGAAGATTATCTAATTTGAACTTAAGGTATGAAAAATTACTTTATATAAACTCTCTCTTGATCTTGGGTGAGAATTCTCCTTTCGTTGGAAAAGTTAAGGTAGATGTTGTAGGTTCTATGTGATGATTATATGTTTTAAGAACCAAATTGAGTTATAGGAGGGAAATCTACATCTTGCTTCCTTGCTATCTCATGAGAATACTCAACTATGTGTTTGAATTATAAGCCTAGATGGCTCTATATGTATGTGTATAAATAAACCCAAAATAATGAGACCTTTGGAAAGGTTTATGGTTGATTATGAGTATGAATTCAAGTGATTGAGGGTTTAAGAATTGTTGTGATTAATTTATTATGTGATTTAGAACCTTATTTTGATGTTAAATCTATCTACCTTGAGACCTTGTTTTGTGTTTTCAAAGATGGGGTTTTGAATGAAAGTTGAGCTGCCAAACAAGGGCCAAGCCGTACGTGCGGAGGTCGTGGCCGCACGTGCGGAGGTCGTGGCCGCACGTGCGGAGAAGAGGGAAATAAACTGGGAAGCATACTGTTTTTGGCCACTCGAGCGGTGGAGAGAGACGGCACGTGCGGTACATGTCCGCACAAGCGGAGGGGATGGTCGTACATGCGGCCCACGTCGAAAAACTTGTTCGCTCTGTTTTACATGCTCAACCCTCAGCTATTTTTGGAATTTATGTTTGATGTCTTTTTGATGGTTGTAAATGCAATTGAAGTGTAATGACTCAAGAAGTGGTTCAATAAGGAAAAAGGAACTAATGTGTTTATGTGTGTAGGCCACACTACGGGAGGAACCATCGCTCCGCAACAACACTGTGAGTAATAGTACTACAAATGTACATTATGTACCATTAATACTTCTTATTATTAACATTTTGTTTTCCGTGAGCAATGATATATGGATTGGGAATTAGTGTGAACTTGTGTGGTCATTGAAAGATTTGGCATACATCGCTGTGATTCAGAGATTATTCTGTATTCCGATTATGGATAATGATTATCGGTAATGTGCTACACCCTATGAATGATCCATAATTCCGCATAAGAATTTCATACCAACTATTCATATAATGGAATTAGTTAACAAAAAGAGTTCGTGGGAGTACACTCCGCTTGTCAGGAACATGATATGCTGAATGGGAACATGATATCCCGAGTCCCCTATTAGGGATTCCTATAGTCTGTTGGGTAATACATGTCTTACAACATAAGTGTTTGCCTATAATAGATGAACATAATTTGGATTGCTTACTGGTGAAAGGCATTATTAACGTTCTGTTATCTGTACATTACCTGTATTGATTTATAGTGAACAAATGAAACAATGATGCTCCTGTATTCCGAATCATTCTGTTTTGTCAATGATGAATCAAGACTGTTATGAGGTAAATTATTCCATTCTTACTGATCGTACTGTAATGATACTTGTGACGTCTATCAAGGAGTGTTGTTAATGTTCTAACATACGTAAGATGATTATGCCCATTTGTAATAAACTATGAGATGATTTATGTACACTATTATGTGACGATATTCTTATGAAATTAGGATTATTCTGTTCGGTTTATTCATTCTATTTATGCGTCATGTCTTGTTAATTCGTTCCGTTTATGAAGTGATATAATCTAAATTGTTTGGTTTTTAAAACTTATTGATTTCTGGTATGGAACAAAGTACTGTACGGAACTAAGTGCTACACTTCGATGGGAGCCACCTCTAGAATCCGTACGAGCCACCTCTTGAGTCCATGCATATAAGAACTGGGCTTAAAGCCGTTCTGATATTTCTGGGCCGATGGCCGTTCTGTTATTTCTGGGCCGATGGCCGTTCTGATATTTCTGGGCCGATGGCCGTTCTGTTATTTCTGGGTCGATGGCCGTTTTGTTATTTCTGGGCCGATAGCCGTTCTGATATTTCTAGGCCTATGGCCGTTCTATATCTGTTAGGCCTATGGCTGTTCTGTACATTACTGGACCCATGGCTGTTCTGGAAATAATTACAGAATGTAATTAATCATGTGCCTCTATAGTTATATGCTTTGTTATTTAAGTTAACTATTACTTTATGTATGTGCTATTATTCACTGAGTTTTACTCGTTCTGTATTTTGTCTGTTTCTGTAGGTAAACAATCGGGAAGCCAGTCTAACCTTTAAGGCTTGGCTCCCTTCTATCAACCTCAGTGTGCCCAGGCACTTAGGATGAAGCCATGCATTTTGTAAAGTTTGTTAAGTTTTTAGTTTATACTTTAGTTGTCTGTCTATGGTTAACTGTATATAAGCCCTTCTCATTCATGTTTTTGTTATGATCCCGATTAGGGGGCTAGTTTTAAGTGTGTGCATGTATGTATATAACGCTTGGGTGTATGTTTTATGTATATCATTTGCCTACTATGATGTTTGTGGTCCTGGCATATTAGTGGTAGCTCAATGGAATAGAGTTTGTTTCGTTATTAGGTGCTTCCATTCAGGCCCCATATGTTACTTATGTCGCTTTTGATGTCTGTGTCTGAGGTAGTCATGCCCAAACTTTTAGGGGCGGTTTCGAGTCATGACAGGGCTTTTTTAGTAACTTTTTGGCTTTTTGGCTAAAATGTGATGCAAAAAAAACTAGTATGTTTGGGATATTTTTTGGCTTTTTATGAAAAGATGTGCAAAAAGTAAAGAGAAAAGAGAATCTTTGACTTTTTGGTATGGATTGTTGGCTTTTTGATTTTTTTAGTGACTTTTTGGCTTTTTGGCTAAAATAGCCACTTGCCAAATGAGGCCGACTAGATTAATCATGTAATATTCATGCATATAGCCCAATTTAATCATTATATAATATTTACCATATTTAGCTTTATGTGTTAGTTGCTTCGTTTGCATTAAATCATGTTAGTAGCCATTAAACCAGGCTTAGGTATATATTGTGTGTTTAGTTGCATGTTTAGACTCATGTGTATTTTATTTAATCATACTTTGCATAGTAAGACGCTTGAAGTGAGCATCTGGGTAAGTCTTTCTGTCCTTTATAGCATGTATGCTTGTTTGGTTGCATTACTTTTCCATAATTCAAGTTTATGTGCTACTTTTTTTTTTTTTTATGCAAAATTATTTATTTTGAATGCTTTATAAATATTGTTAATTTTTAGTTAAGTTTATAGCCATGAATCATAAAATCAATTTTTGTTGGAAAGATCATTATTTTTAAAAAAGATGACTCTATTCTTTAATAAAAAAATAAATGATGTTTATCTTTTGTTCAAATCATCTAGTTGGTTAGTTGTAACAACCCTCGTACTGATTACCGTTAACCCACTGAATTATATACTGATTACCATGAAACTGAACTCCTAATGACTGATAAGTGAACTGGATGAACTACTGAACAAACTGAATGAAACTGAAACTGAAACTGAATAAGTTTGTCTATTGAATTGCGTGTTGCATCTGTTTGAGTGTATGATTATCTGTTTGCATTTTATGTTTAAACTGCTAATTGAAGGCCTTATCGGCGGCCGATTTAGAAACCGTTTGATGTTTTGGAATCAGCATAATATTTGTGATTTAATGATATTTTTATCTGAAAATTGATTAGGCATGATTAAAGTAGATTGAATTGAGCTAATTGAGAACTTAGGCTTATTTACTATATTGCCCTTGAGTGGACCATTTGTTTATTATTATTCATTGAACCTTATACACTAAGGAGAAACATTTCATCAGCTCATTTGAGCCCCATAACCGACCATAGAAGGGAATAGAGAGAGAGAGAGAGTTCATCTTGAGGGAATTTAGCTCATTTGTTGATTTTGCTTGAAGATTGAAGTATATGTGCATAAATTAAGCTTGCTAAACTTGTAATTGGAACTCTAGGTAAGGAATCATCTTCTTATTGTTGTCCTTGAGCTAAGTTTTGCATGATTCATGCATCATTGTAGAGCTAAGACATGATTTTGCTCATATATATTGAATTGAAGATCAATTCATGCATGCATGTTGAATTTGTTGACTTTTGAAGTTGAATTCTTGGCTAATTAGTACATGCAAGCTCATAGTCATATTAAGTCCATGATTTTATCTCATTTGTCAACTATTGAGCTCTTTGGAGCAAGATTTAAAGATTGAAATTGGTTTGAAACTCATGCATTGCATGTTTTAAAGTGTTCTTGAATTGTTCTTGGAAAATGGATTTAATTGACTCACCTTTGGGGCTTGAATTCATAAATTGGCTTTTGAAACTTGTTATACATTGTTTTGGGATGTATTCTCCAGAATTTGAGCCCAAGAGGTCGAGAATTGAGTTGAGAATGCTTGGTTTGAGCTAGGAAGGCAAATCTGGAAATTCCAGATTTGGCTTCTTCGCTCGAGCGAAGGATTCCTCGCTCGAGCGACCAACGTTTTCCTCTGAGCCCTGCTCGAGCGAAGGATTGGTGGCTCGAGCGTAAAAATCGAACATCCAAGATTTTTTTATCGTTTCATCAGACCGCTCGAGCGAAGGAAGGCTCACTCGAGCGAACCCTTTGATTTTGGAAGCTCGCTCGAGCGAGAATCGAGCGAGCATCGCGCGTAAAAATTGAGCATCCAGTATTTTTACTGTTTCATCAGAGCGCTCGAGCGAAGGATTGTTCGCTCGAGCGAAGCCTTTGATTTTGCAAACTCGCTCGAGCGAAGGAAGGCTCGCTCGAGCGAGACCCCTGTTTTCAGCAACTTTTGAAAAGTGCCTTCCAACTGTATTTTTGCATCCTCATCGCATCCTAGGCATTCTTAGGCCTAGTTTAAGGCATCTTAATGAGGATTTAGACATAGAACCACACCGAGGGAATTTAGGGATTTAATCATCATCCTTTCCAACTGTAGACTTAGTGTGTGTTCTATTCTGTTTACTGTTTAGGGTTGACTCTCGGGGACGCGCTCTAGCTACTGATAGCCCAATCACTGTGAGTAACAGATTGTGTAAAGATATGTTCAAATGGTTTCATTTTGAATATTGAATCGAACTGTTTATTGAACTGATATTGTTTATTGAATGAATGTATGTCCTGTATTTCGAACTGTATTGTGGCATCCTTAGCACCCACTGTTATTGACTGTTACAGAGCTCTGTCGGTTTCCTTGTGGAACCATACTGATTGATGGCCATCATTATTGTTGGGTCTGCAAAGGCCCGGTCCTTTTGGACCTACTGTTTATAGGCTAATGGATGTACCACATATGACTGATTGATTGAAATATTGATTGACTGAAATACTGAAAGATTGAAATACCGTATAATGAATTGATTTCATTACTGTAAGGACATTCATTCATAACCTCTTTACACTGTATGTTATTCACTGGGCTTTAGCTCACTGTTTATATATATATGTAGGTGCTCAGCCGCCAGACCGAAGCTAGGAGCGTGGGATTGGTCCCCAGTTTTGTCAGCCAGCCTATGTGCCTCACTGTGAGGTTCCGAGACGCCATGCCATGGCTTGGGGTGTTTTTGTGTCCCCACTAGTCTCCTTACTGTTTTGTACTGTTGTATAGACTGTTTACTGTACTGTTATCGAGGGATTGAGTCCCCGTACTGAATGTTGTACATGTTGTATCTGACTGTATATAGACCGTACTGTTTTGGACTGCATAAATGTATGAAAAATGTTTTTGGCATACAGATTAACACAGCTCTATGGACACTAGTTTTTACTGTTTTGGCTTCCGCCAGTTCCTCGAACTCAGATTTATCAGATATCGATTATGTGCCTTTGGTAATCTCTTGACATCGCGATTCTGATGCTAAACCCATAGGGCCGGGTTTGGGTCGTGACATTAGTGTTAGTAAAGGATTAGGGTTAAGAATGAATGGTCATAAAATAAAAGGTTAGTTGTAATGTGGACGCGCCCGGAGAACTCCCGAGAAAATTTCGTTTTGTTCTCTAGTTACTACAATTCGAACTCAATGTCACGATTCTGAATCTAATCTCGCAAAGTGCGATGCAAGACCGATAAATCACCAAAGAGTCCAAATCCGACAAATCGTTTTGGAAAACTGATTTTTAAGAAAGAAGTGCCAAACATGGACTGCTTTGCTAGATACAGAGTCGCCACCTAAATATTTTATTTTGGGGGAATTTAGGAAACCCTGACTCGTGCCTAAGGCTACGTTTCCGTCATCACCAAAGTTGCCTCGGCTCGGGAACTTGGGTACGAAAGGGGAAGGTCATGCAATGAGCACCCCCGCTTGCCCGATCAAAGATTGGCCTGTACTAAGCATGATATCTTGTTTTTGAAAACACATACGTTCTTATTCCGGTTAATTAGCTAGAATTACTATGTGATGCGCACAACACACAAGTATAGACTAGATCGCCTAATTTGGAACAAAGTATCGCATATCCGTTTGTTTGGAAATAGTTTGAAGTTTGCTACTCGCAAGTAGGCTAAAACACGGATTTCAATGAATCGTTCCAATTCAAGTAATCCAACCTTCACCCACATGCATTTAGGCAGTTATATCACATAAGCAATTAGCCTCATGGCAAGCATGCTGTCATGGCAACACTTACACACATGCAAGATGCTAAAGCATAAACACTCACAGTGTATTCCGAGCCAAAATAAAGAACTAGTTAGTAATCAATGCATGATCCTAGTTCATGTTAAGATGGCTAATGCAACACACGCAAAATGCAACTAGAAATAGGCTCGGCTATTCTAAGATGGCATATGAGATACGACAACTCGATACATGTATTCAAGTAGGAATTGAAATACAATGCAGTTAGTATGATATGCCGAGCCTAGTGCATGCAATACAGATGAATGGATGCAAACATGCGAGCATAAGGATGCTAAATGAAATATTCCCCAAAACTAACCATCGTAAGCAGTTAAGTAAAAAGGGGAAATGAATGGGGGTTAGAAGACATGCATCACACACACGCACGCTTATTACACCAATTGGCTCTCTCGAGGGACAGACTGAAAGAATAATACAAACTATCTAATTAACTAACTAACCAGCTAATTAATTATTACACAATCAAATGAATAACTAGCTACAACTAATTATTACAACACTTAAATAATTAACAAATTAATTAAGCTACAAAAAACAGTAAAGAGGCCTCGAGAAGAGGAACAAATGCATACTCGGTCGGCTTCGCTCGGAAATCCGTTGCCATGTCTCATGTTGCCTCTGTTTTCACTGCTCTGTACCTCTGCAAAGTGTGAAAATTCCCAACACACTTTTGATTCACCCCATGGGCACTGTGGGAGGCCATCAGCCAAAAATCATGGTCATCGGCTAAGATAAACAGGTCATCGACCAAATATGAAGCCATCGGCCAAAAACTTATAGCCGACCGGCACTGAAGATGGCCGATCGGCCATCCCTTCCTGTAAAATGCTCTTTTGCTGCAGCAGAGGACAAACAGAGCATAGCAATGCATTCACAAGACAATGTTTGCAGCTACACCCCTTATCATGTTTGAGACTCAAAAGAGTGTAGTTCTCGACCCTCGGACCATCAATTGCGCATTTCAATGCATGATGGCCAAAAGAGTCAAGTGTGCAATTCAATATCAAATGAAATGCACAAAACACATAAGGGACCTTAACCTCTATCATGTTTGATCAAGAGGCAAAGCAATGCACACACAATGTAATGCAACCTAAGCATGCAACAACATGCAATGGAACTAATATGCAACAACATATAATGTACTAAATATGTAACAAGCATGCGACAACATGCAAGATGGATGAGCATGCAACATGTCAATTAGCAAGCATGTGACAACATGCAATATAACAAGCATGCAACAAGCATGTAAGCATGATGTAAAGTAGCAACTTTGAACAATATGGTAAATGGACTTAAACTAAAGATGGACAGACCTCAACCATGCCCAAAATCAGTGGCCAAAGTTATAAATTAGAAGCGTGAAAATGCAAAACAAACATGCACATGTAAATGGTCCAACACCTAGGCATAGGAGGGCAACTTTCAAGAGCTCTTAAAAGGGGACAAATATGGACATGTGACAAACATTATAAGCTCTGAAATCATGCATGGAAAGGTGTCAAACCAACTAAACAAAGTATGCAAAGCATACAAAAAAGCCCAAAGCTTAAGGCTAGCCAAGGGACTCAAACCATGGCCACAAGAATCAAGCCCCAAAGGGCCAAGGGCATCCAAAATAGTCCCAAGGCAGGTCAAGACAAGACCAAAAACATGCTCGAAACTAGCCGACACAAGCTAGAATACAACTCCAAAAGGCATGAGGCATGTAAGGCTACAAAGAGGTGTTACACTACACCTATCAAAACCAAACATGGCATGAATTATCCAATGAAAAACAGAGTTATGGCATATCAAAATAAGCCCAAAAACCCACTTAGATGGCATCCCAAAGACCTAAGCATGGAGCCATACACAACGGTCCATTCATGAGGCATAAGACATCAACTCTTTAAAGCATTAAAGGAGTGATAAGTGCAAGTATATGAGCATGAAACATGAACTGAAATAACATTTCAAATGATGCCAAATCATGATAATAGTCCAAATAAAGCATACTAGTGACTTGGACACTCAAAGCTAACAAGCTAGAATGCCTTATGGCTATACAAAGCGTGGCATATATGATCAAAACAACACAAAACAGAGCTCAATCATGGTAAAACAAGGATAAAAGCTTCTTTGAGTTGAGCCAAAACATGCAAGAATGGTAGTCTAAACGCAAGATGCATGTTAAGGCAAATGAGAGGATTACAAGACAAGTACATGAAGCATGTAAGAGCCAACTAAACCCACCCAAAACAGAGTCATGGCATGCTAAAGCAACACCAAAAACCCACTGAAATGGAGTCAACATAAGCTAGAAAGACATGCTCAAACATGAAGCATATAAGACTAGTTTGTGTAATTTACACTACAAGTGTATTAGGCATGCATGGAGTGACAAAACCAAGAAAAAACAGTGTTGTATCGTGGCAAAACAAAGCCTAATACATACTGAAATAAAGCTAAAACAAGCTAAGCCAACATGCTACCAATATAAGCCACTTATGCAAGCATACAAAACAACAAGGAGAGCGGATGACCCTCTCCTATTTAGGACTCCAAAACCACTTTCCACCACTGAAAATCCTCTGGATTTCAGTGGTAGAAAGGTCATGTAAAACCTAAAACAAGGGCCAAAAGGGATGGCCTAAAACAAGGCCTAATAAGGCCTTGGAGGGAGGACATGACCCCCAACCAAAAAGTGACCTTAACCAAAGATTTAAAGCATGTAAAAATAGAACTTTTATCAGTTAAGAGTTAAGCTTAAAACAATAAGCAAGTAGGTCTAAAAGTTAAAACAAGAATGGGGGTTTAAAAGCAAGGAGCTCACCCCTGAAGACCACCTTCAAGAACACTGCTCCAGCAACCTTCTCTGATCAAAACCAGCCCAAGAACACTAAAATCAACCTCAAGGGACCTCAGCTCCAAGAGGTTGGTGTTCTAGTGTGTGTTTGTGTACAATAGTAAGACAAAATGGCACTTTTGAAGCACAAAATGAAGAATCAAGGCTAGATAGATACAAAACTATATCTATCACTCTAACCCTAATTTTCTAAATCTCTGGAAAGGGAGGAGGAGCTCCCTCTTTATAGAAGTTCAATTCCTAAGCTTGTTGAGCAAGCGAAGCAATTGAATTAAATCCCTCCCTACACGTATATGGAGGATGTGAATTGTGCATGCCAGCTATGACAACTGGCATAAAATATCTGCATAAAGCAGATGAACAGGGCTCGGCCAGAAAATATGGTCGATCGACCAACATAAGTGCCGATTGACCAAAAAAAGTGCTGATCAGCCAACACTTTTGACCGATGGCAAGAAAACAAGGCCAATAGCTTCATGCCTTGGCCGATGGGTTGAGGGGATGGCCAACAAGCCACCCTCTTCCCTCAAAAGCAAAAACACAAGTCCTTGGTCCACAACCAAGTACAAAACAGACAAGTTGAGAGATCTTGAGGCAAGGCGCGCGGCCGAGACCTCCGGGAACTCAAAACGAACACGAAAATGGATGATCATTGAGTGTTCAAACGATGACGTCTAAGTCTTGAAGACGGTCAAAAATGGGGTGTCTACATGTAACACTTGTATGTTTTAATCTATTGCAGTTGTTGTATCTTGATTTTGGAGGAATACGATTTGATTTAGACTTGTTGGGAACTTAGAAATTCTATTTTGGTGTCGACACCATGGGTTCCTGGGGTCAACACCACCTTGTGGCCCTATTCTCGGTGCCTTTACTGGTTTTTAGGGTTGCACCACTGGTTCTAAGGGTCGACCTTTGTGTGCTACTGAATTTGGAATTAGCTACTGAAATTTAGGGTCGACATCAAGAGTTCCAAGGGTCGACCCTTGTCTACAGTAAACATTAGTGACTCAGCTTTTCTTCTTAGGGTTGACACCACTATCTTAAGGGTCGACCACTGCGTGTTATTCCCAGAATTTTGGGTTCGACTAGGCCTTACTTTTGGGGGGTTTTGGACTTATTCTTTTCAATGACCTTAGGGCTACTTTTCTACTACTATAAATAGACCCAAAACATTTCTCTCTCATTATTTTCTTCTCTTTTTTCCTCTTAAACCATGAGTCTCTCTTCTTTCTCTCTAAACTAAACTTTTTCCCACTTGGATTTTTAGATCTACTCACCTAGAAGCATCTTCTCACTTGGGTCCTTTGAGAAAGGTTGTAGATCATGTCAAGGGCATTCTTTTGATCCAAGAGCTTTGAGGTTTCATCAACTTTGGGCTTCTCCGAGTTTTCTTTTCACTTTTTTGAGGCAGGGATACTTTTACCCTGGTATTTCCTTATTTTGAAGAGATTTCATGGTGTTGTTGTGACTTATGAACTAATTTGAGGATATTGCTGGATTAAACCCGTATTTTACATAAACGAACCATTTTACTTGACTTTTGCTTGAAATTTCTTAACTCTTTTTTTTTTTTAAACATGTATATAAATGTTTTTAAAACCCATAGCTATGATGATGGAGAAAAACCCCCAAATTAGGCAAAACCCTAAATTCTCAATTTGAGTAGAAAACATTAAATTGAATGGAATTTCCTTTGATTCATGGAATATTGTGACTAATAAAGAGATAAAAGATGTGGATGTTGATATGGTAAAGGAATTGTGGTTAGATGTTATTTTTCTTTGAATGTTGTGTTATATTCTATTTTTTTGTAATGTTGGATGCTTGTTGACGGAATAAAATGTGATTGAATTGTTAATTGTGCATGAGTCCGAATAAGAGTCGGTTTTGGAAATGTGGTGGTGTGTTGGTACTCGTGCAGGGAGTTTAAAAGGTGCCCAAATGCCCTGTCTAGGCTTATTGTTGGATGAATGTGGGAAAAATATTTTTGGGTGTCCATAAAGTCCTACCATATTGTAGTCGGCAAAAGTGAAAAAACGAATGGTTTTCTTTAGGTGCCCACTCCCTGTCGTATAATAGTCAACAAATGTGGGGGCGGTTTTAAAACAAAAGCAAAGTGTAACAACCCTCATCTTGATTTAGCCATGCTTACGTACATCTTTGTATGACCTTCTCTTGCCATGATTATAAATCTTGTTATTTTGTTTTGTCTTGCTTGTTAAGTACTGCTTGCTTGCTTGATCTTGTACCTTGCTTGATGTATAGCCGAGCTCAGCTTAGCTTAGCTCGCCTTTAAACCTTTGTACTTGGAATTGTTTTGGAACCTTGGTTGACCTCTATCTTCACCTCGGCATGTTTGCCGAGATGTCACTCTTTGGGCCGATGTGTTTAGGGCCGAGGCCGAGATGTTTTGTGTTAGCGATCCTTGTCCTTGGGTAGGTGTGGCCTAGACCGAGGTGTGGCACACCCAGGCCAAGGTGTGGCACTACTTAGTCTAGTGCCGACCTCCCTAGCCGATGTCCTTGCTTGCCGATGTGTTTTGCCATCTAGCTTGTTGTATACGCTTTGTCAGAGACTCGTCTTGTCAATCAGTCACCTTTTTGAACTGAACCAACCCGGTGATGCCACGTGTCCGAGCTGGAGGCTAAGTCAGCCGACAGGCCTATAACACATCATTTTGTATCCTTTTTGGCATCATTTGGTCTCAATCTTTGTTCCTTTAGAGAGAGAAGCTCTAGAACATGGAGTAAGAGTTTTAGAGAGAGAAGTTGAGTTCCGAGCTTGATCGTGGAAGATCGAACCGTTGGATTTGAGTTTTGAGGTTAGATTCTTGCTTTACTTTGATTGTTCGTATCAAACATCTAGCTGCATTGCTTGATCGAATCTGTTTTGCATGCCATGCATTGATTTGAAGTTGGTCTTGAAAGAGAAAATGGTGTTTAAATGTTCTTGGAAGGAAAACCTTGATTTGATCCGAAAGTTTGAAACCAACATCACGTTTTCATGTTTGTTTTTGCATGGTCTTCTTGTAAGGGTACTCAGGTCCATATTTTGAACACTTAGCATGGTGTCTCAGTTGTGACCTTAGCATGCACATTTTGATGATCTTGTCCCTTGCATTTTCTGAGGGAAACCCAGGTTTCCCGATTTCGTTAGACACGTGGCGTGAGACCACACCTCGGCTAGGAGGTCGGGACCTCGGCGGGCAACTGGCGACTCCAGTTTGACTTAGCATGTTTTTTCTTGTTATTGATTTGGATTCGGTGGTAGTACCGAGATCATTATATGTAAATAAAGCTTGTTTTGAGAATGTGATTTGCTATGTGATTTGTCAGGACCTTGATCTTGCTTTGAGCCTACACCTGAAGAGCCAGGTGAGTGGTGCTTCTAGTAAAGCTATGTTATACCGTTTTGCTAAATCTTGTTTTGCCTTGTTTTTTATGAAAGTATTTTGTTAAGCATGAATGGTTAGCCTCCTTCGATGTATCAAGTATGAGCTTTGTTTTGATGTATCTTGGAAGTCCCTTGTACTGGAGGACTATAAACTTTCGCAGTACTAAGTGTAAAAGTCCCTTGGGCTGGAGGACTCTAAACTTTCGCAGCACCACTTGTTAAAAAGGGCTACGGGCCTGAGTGGCGCCAGCTTTGTATTAAAAGGATACGGTCCTTTCCTGGAAAAGTTATTGGGTTAAAAAGGGCTACGGGCCTAAGTAACATAAGTCCCTTGGGCTGGAGGACTCTAAACTTTCGCAGAACCATCTTGTATAAAACGATTATGGATCGTACAATCTTGTTTTGCCACCAATGGGTTACTACACGTATTGTTTGTTCGGACAGCTTTTGATTATGTTTTGCCGATGTCAGTGAGCATCCCCTGAAATTTGTAAGTCTTAACAGATGAATACGGTTCATCCCTTGATTCGGTACAGTTTTGATGTGCTTTGCTTGATAGAACCTCGGCTAATGTTTTGATGGTTTTGATATGTTTTGTTTGAACAGACTCCGGCTATATTCATGCAAACCTTTATTATTAGTATCATTCACTGAGTTTCCATACTCACCCTCTATATATATATGTAGGTGATGAGCAGGACGGCGGTGACGCCTAGATGTGTTTGCAAGACTTATTTTGGATTCTCGATTTTTACGTCGGCTTGTTTTGCATTCTTGTTGGCGATACTGTTTCCACTCCGGCATTTTGTGTTTACGTCGGCACTTTGTATTTATCTCGGCAGATCTTGAAAATCATGCTTCTTGGCTCATATTCATTGTATTTTGAACTTGTCGGCTTAGAAGCCTTTTGATCAAGATTTGATTTGTATTTTGATAACTTGGACTGGTTGTAAGACTATATTGAATATGTCTTTTCATTTGATTTATGCACAGCTCTTATGGACCACTTGTATTTTGGTTTATTGCTTCCGCATTTTGTAAGCCCCCTATGTGTACTCTGTTGTGTGTGGATTTTGGTAAGTTGGCCTTCGGTAATCACGGATTACTGGCCATCACGGCACCATCCTACTAGGGGCGGGTTGGGGTCGTGACAGAATGGTATCAGAGCACAAGTTCCTTATTATACGATGTTCACACACTTGAGTCCTAAAGAGCATAGGACTTCCCTTAGAAAGATGCTAGGGTTGCATCATATTGCTTGCTATTTGAACAAGGTGTGCATTGTCTTGACTCACTTATTTGTCACTTGCCTGCATGGTTATTTGTTATTTGCTTAAAGAATCACACTTTGTATACTCATAGCATCATGAGGAGAGGTAGACCACCAGTTGCCCGGGGTCAACCCGAAGACAGATTAGACAGACTGGAAAGATTAGTGGAAGGTTTGGCCCGCGAGTTGAGGCAAACCAGGCAGCAGTACGCTAGTGCCACTTCGATCTGGCCGAAGCGATTTAACGCGGCGAAATGTAGTTCCACCTCCTCCGATTACAGGTTCCTCCACAACCAAATTTTATATGGAGATGGCACGATAGCTTTGATCAGGGAGTTCAAGAAGATGAAACCACCGAGGTTCTCTGGAGGTATTGAGCCAATGAAGGCCGAGGCGTGGGTATTAGAAATGGAGAAACTGTTTGAGATTTTCCCCAGCACCGATGTTCAGAAAGTGACTTTAGCTGCATTTACCTTGGACGACGATGCTCGGAGATGGTGGATGATGATCAGAGAAACTAACCCTGGTTTAACTTGGGCAGGGTTTGTGGAACTGTTTTACACCAAGCATTTTCCTCGATGTCCTGGAATCGCAAGGCTACCGAATTCCAGATTTTGACACAAGGCAGCCGAACAGTGGCGGAATATGATCGTGTTTTTACTGAATTGGTAAGGTTTGTACCTCACATGATCAACGATGAATACATGAAGGCTAGAAAGTTTGAAAGTGGGCTTCGCGGACCGATTCAAGACCGGGTTAGCCTACTCAATATGCCGACCTATGCCGAAGTGCTGGACAAGGCTGTTTTGGCTGAAGCTAACTTGAACAGATACCAGAACTCAGGAGAGAATCAGCGAAAGAGACAGAACCATGATAGTCATCGAGCACAGTTGGGCGCCAAGAAGAGGATGAATAAGGGCAGTACTGGATATCCAAGGCAGGAGGGTAATACTAAGCCGATGTGTTCAGATTGTGGGAAGCAACATTTCGGGGTTTGTCGTCGGACGTCGGGAGCGTGCTATGAATGTGGAGAAATGGGTCATTTTGTGAGAGATTGTCCTAAGACAAAGGCCGAAACCAGCAAGAAAGGTGAGAACACCTCAGGTACCGTCCAGAAGGGTAATGGAGGAAAAGGACAGATGAGACAGGGCAGAGTGTTTGCACTGGTACCTGGAGACACTCAGAACACCGAGGCAGTGGTGTCAGGTACACTCTCTATTTGCTCTCAAGATGCTTATGTGTTGATTGATTCAGGTTCTACGCATTCGTTTGTATCTACTAAGTTTGCCGAGAAGATTAATAGAAAACTAGAACCCCTTGAACATGTATTATCTGTGTCTACTCCATCTGGGAAGCCTATGATTGTTGCATCCATTTATAGGGCGTGTGTTGTCATGATTGAGAATGTTGAATTGTTAGTTGACTTAATGCCATTGGATATAGCTCATTTTGATATTATATTGGGAATGGATTGGTTAGTAGCAAACTATGCATCTATTAACTGTGTTTCGAAGAGTGTCACCTTGAAACCCCCGAATCTAGCCGAGGTTATTTTTCAGGGGAAAGGGGTAGTGCCCCCTCCTTACTTAATCTCATCCATGAAGGCTTGTAGGTTGATACAAAAAGGGTGTAAGGGTTATCTGTGTAGTATACTGGGTAATCAGAATGGGGATGCCATCTTAGCCGACATTCCAGTTGTTAGTGAATTCGCCGACGTCTTTCCAAATGATTTGCCTAGTCACTTAGTTGATAGAGGGATAGAGTTCACCGTTGAGATCATACCGGGAACACAGCCGATCTCCAAAACACCATATAGAATGGCCCCAGCTGAACTTAGGGAACTGAAACTGCAACTGCAAGAATTGTTGGATAAGGGATTTATTAGGCCGAGCACTTCACCATGGGGAGCACCCGTGTTATTTGTTAAGAAGAAGGATGGCACACTTCGTCTTTGTATCGATTATAGAGAACTCAATAAGGTCACCATTAAGAATAAGTACCCATTACCTAGGATTGATGATTTGCTTGATCAGCTCCAAGGAGCTCGAGTCTTTTCTAAGATTGACCTTAGGTCGGGTTATCACCAGCTTAAGATTAAAGCCGAGGATGTGGAGAAGACTGCTTTCCGGACTAGATATGGCCACTACGAATTTTTAGTGATGCCTTTTGGACTGACCAATGCCCCTGCTGCATTCATGGATTTAATGAACAGGGTCTTCAAGCCCCACCTAGATGAGTTTGTGGTCGTTTTCATCGATGATATATTGATCTATTCCAAGAGTGAAGTTGAACATGAAAACCATTTGAGACTTGCTTTGCAGATTTTGAGAGACCGGAAACTATATGCTAAGTTTACCAAGTGTGAATTTTGGCTTTCTAATATTTCATTCCTGGGTCATGTGATAAATGAAGAGGGTATCTCAGTTGATCCTAGCAAAGTTGAAGCCGTAGTGAATTGGCCGAGGCCGACCAATGTGTCCGAGGTTCGAAGTTTTCTTGGGTTGGCAGGTTACTACAGGAAGTTCGTAAAAGATTTCTCCAGGATTGCAATTCCATTGACACAATTGACTAAGAAAGGAGCACCGTATGAATGAACTGAAGACCGAGAGTCAGCTTTTCAGGAACTAAAGATTTAGGTTGATTCTGACAAGATCTTGGTACTTCCATCGTAATGAAGAATTTCATGTTTATAGTGATCGCGCATAAGGGTTTGGGTTGTGTATTAATGCAAGAGGGTAAAGTCATAGCATATGCATCTCGTCAACTGAAGCCACATGAGAAGAACTATCCTACCCATGATTTGGAACTAGCAGCCGTGGTATTCGCTTTAAAGATTTGGCGTCATTACTTGTATGGAGCTTCTTGTCAGGTTTTTACAGACCATCAGAGTTTGAAGTACCTGTTCACTCAGAAAGAGTTGAATTTGAGGCAGAGGAGATGGCTTGAACTGTTAAAAGACTATGATATGCAAATTCAGTATCACCCAGGGAAAGCTAACAGCGTAGCCGACGCCCTGAGCAGAAAGTCAGTTGGAAATTTGGCATGTCTAACCTTGATTTCAGCAGAACCAACCATCGTTGAAGAAGTAAAGACAAGACAAATGGATGATGAGTTCTTCAGAAAGGTAGCCGATGAGATTGTTACGAAGCCGAGGTCAGGGTACACTTTTGAGAATCAAGTACTCAAGTTTGAAGGGAGATTGTGTGTGGCCGATGTTCCAGAGTTAAAGAGGAAAAATTTTTGGAAGCTCATAATTCCAAGTTTGCTGTTCATCCAGGGAACACTAAGATGTACCAAGACGTGAAACAGACATTTTGGTGGCCGAACATGAAAAGAGAAATAGCCGAATTCGTGTCTCAGTGTTTGCATTGTCAGCAAGTAAAAGCAGAACATCAGAGACCAGCAGGACTCCTACAACCTTTGCCGATCCCTGAGTGGAAATGGGAACACATCTCCATGGATTTTGTAGTTGGGTTGCCGAAGACACAGAAAGGTATGGATTCGATTTGGGTTGTTGTTGATAGACTAACCAAGTCAGCACACTTTTTACCTGTTAAGACTACCTTCAACGCCGATCAACTTGCCCTATTATATGTGAACGAGATTGTTAGACTCCATGGAGTGCCGATGTCAATAGTGTCAGACAGAGATCCTAAATTTGTTTCCAGATTTTGGCAGAGTCTACAGAAAGCGTTTGGAGCCGAACTGAGATTTAGTACAGCTTTTCATCCCCAGACAGATGGGCAAACAGAGAGAACGATTCAGACACTTGAAGATATGCTTAGACTTTGTGTATTGGACTTCCAAGGAAGTTGGGGAATGCATTTGCCATTAGTGGAGTTCGCCTACAACAACAGTTATCAAGCGAGTATTAGTATGGCACCGTATGAGGCTCTGTATGGAAGAAAATGCAGTCGCCGATATCTTTGGACGAAGTTGGAGACAGAGCTCGCTTGGTCCCGAACGATTCAAGTAACAACAGAGAAGATTAAACTTATCCAACAGAGGATCAAAAGCGCCAGAAAGAGCAAAAGAACTACGCCGACCAGAGAAGGAATGAGTTAGAATTTGAAGTTGGGGATCATGTATTCCTGAAAGCTTCGCCAATGAAAGGAGTTACCAGATTTGGGAAGAAAGGTAAGTTAGCACCCCGTTATATTGGTCCATTTGAAGTTCTTGACAAGGTTAACCCCGTTGCCTCCAGACTTGCTTTGCCACCAGAACTGAGCCAAGTCCATAATGTATTTCACATTTCAATGTTAAGGAAGTATATACGGGATCCACTGCATGTGATTGATTTCTCTGGAATTGAAGTTAACGAGAATTTAGATTATGAAGAGAGGCCGACGTCTATTGTTGACCGACAAGTTAGACAATTGAGAAACAAGTCAATACCAATGGTAAAGGTGGAATGGAAAGAACATTACGGCAAGGATGCCACATGGGAAATGGAAGAAGAAATGAAAATTCGACATCCAGAATTATTCTTGGAACAAGGTAACTTAAGTTTGGGGACCAAACTTCTTTAAGGGGGGTAGGATGTAACAACCCTCATCTTGATTTAGCCATGCTTACGTACATCTTTGTATGACCTTCTCTTGCCATGATTATAAATCTTGTTATTTTGTTTTGTCTTGCTTGTTAAGTACTGCTTGCTTGCTTGATCTTGTACCTTGCTTGATGTATAGCCGAGCTCAGCTTAGCTTAGCTCGCCTTTAAACCTTTGTACTTGGAATTGTTTTGGAACCTTGGTTGACCTCTATCTTCACCTCGGCATGTTTGCCGAGATGTCACTCTTTGGGCCGATGTGTTTAGGGCCGAGGCCGAGATGTTTTGTGTTAGCGATCCTTGTCCTTGGGTAGGTGTGACCTAGACCGAGGTGTGGCACACCCAAGCCAAGGTGTGGCACTACTTAGTCTAGTGCCGACCTCCCTAGCCGATGTCCTTGCTTGCCGATGTGTTTTGCCATCTAGCTTGTTGTATACGCTTTGTCAGAGACTCGTCTTGTCAATCAGTCACCTTTTTGAACTGAACCAACCCGGTGATGCCACGTGTCCGAGCAGGAGGCTAAGTCACCGTGTGCCTATAACACATCATTTTGTATCCTTTTTAGCATCATTTGGTCTCAATCTTTGTTCCTTTAGAGAGAGAAGCTCTAGAACATGGAGTAAGAGTTTTAGAGAGAGAAGTTGAGTTCCGAGCTTGATCGTGGAAGATCGAACTGTTGGATTTGAGTTTTGAGGTTAGATTCTTGCTTTACTTTGATTGTTCGTATCAAACTTCTAGCCGCATTGCTTGATCGAATCTGTTTTGCATGCCATGCATTGATTTGAAGTTGGTCTTGAAAGAGATATTGGTGTTTAAATGTTCTTGGAAGGAAAACCTGGATTTGATCCGAAAGTTTGAAACCAACATCACGTTTTCATGTTTGTTTTTGCATGGTCTTCTTGTAAGGGTACTCAGGTCCATATTTTGAACACTTAGCATGGTGTCTCGGTTGTGACCTTAGCATGCACATTTTGATGATCTTGTCCTTGCATTTTCGAGGGAAACCTGTGTTTCCCCGATTTTCCAGACGTAGACGTAAGGACCACACCTCGGCTAGGAGGTGCGGGACCTCGGCGGGGCCTGGGCAGTACCCAGTTTGACTTAGCATGTTTTTTCTCGTTATTGATTTGGATTCGGTGGTAGTACCGAGATCATTATATGTAAATAAAGCTTGTTTTGAGAATGTGATTTGCTATGTGATTTGTCAGGACCTTGATCTTGCTTTGAGCCTACACCTGAAGAGCCAGGTGAGTGGTGCTTCTAGTAAAGCTATGTTATACCGTTTTGCTAAATCTTGTTTTGCCTTGTTTTTGATGAAAGTATTTTGTTAAGCATGAATGGTTAGCCTCCTTCGATGTATCAAGTATGAGCTTTGTTTTGATGTATCTTGGAAGTCCCTTGTACTGGAGGACTATAAACTTTCGCAGTACTAAGTGTAAAAGTCCCTTGGGCTGGAGGACTCTAAACTTTCGCAGCACCACTTGTTAAAAAGGGCTACGGGCCTGAGTGGCGCCAGCTTTGTATTAAAAGGATACGGTCCTTTCCTGGAAAAGTTATTGGGTTAAAAAGGGCTACGGGCCTAAGTAACATAAGTCCCTTGGGCTGGAGGACTCTAAACTTTCGCAGCACCATCTTGTATAAAACGATTACGGATCGTACAATCTTGTTTTGCCACCAATGGGTTACTACACGTATTGTTTGTTCGGACAGCTTTTGATTATGTTTTGCCGATGTCAGTGAGCATCCCCTGAAATTTGTAAGTCTTAACAGATGAATACGGTTCATCCCTTGATTCGGTACAGTTTTGATGTGCTTTGCTTGATAGAACCTCGGCTAATGTTTTGATGGTTTTGATATGTTTTGTTTGAACAGACTCCGGCTATATTCATGCAAACCTTTATTATTAGTATCATTCACTGAGTTTCCATACTCACCCTCTATATATATATATGTAGGTGATGAGCAGGACGGCGGTGACGCCTAGATGTGTTTGCAAGACTTATTTTGGATTCTCGATTTTTACGTCGGCTTGTTTTGCATTCTTGTCGGCGATACTGTTTCCACTCCGGCATTTTGTGTTTACGTCGGCACTTTGTATTTATCTCGGCAGATCTTGAAAATCATGCTTCTTGGCTCATATTCATTGTATTTTGTACTTGTCGGCTTAGAAGCCTTTTGATCAAGATTTGATTTGTATTTTGATAACTTGGACTGGTTGTAAGACTATATTGAATATGTCTTTTCATTTGATTTATGCACAGCTCTTATGGACCACTTGTATTTTGGTTTATTGTTTCCGCATTTTGTAAGCCCCCTATGTGTACTCTGTTGTGTGTGGATTTTGGTAAGTTGGCCTTCGGTAATCACGGATTACTGGCCATCACGGCACCATCCTACTAGGGGCGGGTTGGGGTCGTGACACAAAGGGTGTTTTGAATTGGACTCTTACAGAGGGACTCATGGTTTGCTTTCTATGGATGTGATTGTTGAACTGTTGTGCTTGAAGACGTGAAATGTAACTGTCACTGTTTGATTGTCATGTATCAATATGATTGATAAAGATTCTATGTGAAGACAAATTCCCTTGTAATGTTTTGTTGCAAGGATACCATAATCTTATTCAAGTGATTAAATACTTGGTTAAATGTATTCCTACTAGGCATATAGCTCAATCATATTTTATTTTTTAGGAAATGATAAAGTACCACCTCACTGATGGATTGGAACAAGCAATAACTCCTTTTGGAAAAAGTTGATTCATAGGTGTTTTGTTAATTTGAATTGGGATTTTTGTAACAAGACTATCAAATTTATTTTGTTTTGTTGTATGCCCTAGAGGCTTATATTTTGTAATGCCATCTAGTTCATTGAACTGGAATATGAATCTCGGATGTTGTGGGAATGTACATGGTGAATTGTGATCTCTTAACTCTTAGTTCAATGAGAAAGATGACTTTTTGGGTATATTATTGTGTTTGTCTTAGCATGTTCTTGTGAGAATTACAAGGTGTTACATTAGTAGAGGCCAATCACTTGATTAGGTAAGAGGGGGTGCATCAATTAATGGCATTCCCTTCTTGTTTTTAAGTTCTTGAACCAAGAATATTTGGCTAGGGCGGATTAGTGCCTTTATTTAGTTTTTATTATTAAAGGTTTCTTAGTTTTCTTTTAAAATTAAGTGGTGACTCTATATTGGTTAAAGCAAGTTGGCACAACATAGTGTGGAAAACGCGCCTTATATTTGAAAAAAGCACAATGCTTACAGGGAGAATCAAATATTTCATCAAATGAAGGGAGCATTTATTGTTCATCAAATTTGTAGGTGATCGTTCGGCAGACATCCTCCCGGACAATTGGGCTTTCTTTATCTGAACCCAAATTTTGCCCATATTCGGACGTCCTCTCGAACATACTTCCGAAGAACTGGGCATTTGATGAAAATTTTGAATTTAACGTTAGAGTGCAACATATCAAATAAAATTTTTCATCAAATTTTTACTTAAATTTGATGAAAAGATGTAATGTTGGAGATGCACTTAAGGTATAATAAATGATTGTTAATGTTTTATAAAGATAAGGTCACTGCTTCTCTCCAATCCAAATCAGATTGAAGAGTGTTGTCAGGCCTCCGTGGGTCCATCACAGAGCCAGCTTCGATGATCTGAATCATTAATGTGTAGACTCGTTGATTATTTCATCCCTGTAAAAAATCACGTTGATCGGATATCGATAGCCACTTGATCATATCATATTTGTGTCAATCGTAAGTATGATTTTAAAAATAAATTGTTTATACAAATGTGATCTGGTCAAGTGGTTATCGATATTCGATCAATGTGATTTTTTATAGAAATGAAATACTCGATGAATCCTACATATTGAACAGTTCGAATTATTGATGTAGGTTTTGTGGTGAGCCCACGGAGGTCCAACAACACTCTCTAGTTAGGGTACCCAACTAGAGAATCTTCCTAAAGATAATTCAATGTGTTTGGTTTTGGTTTTGGTTTTATGAATTCAGTTTTTTAAAAATTGAGTTTTTTTTGTTCTTCGTTTTTTTTTGTTTTTAGTGAATATTTTTAAAAATTTAAATAATTTTTTAGATGCACCTTACTTAGATGTATCTAAATAGTAAAATATTTGTGAAAAAATATTTTAAAAAATTAATAAATACACAAAAATACAAAAAATGTAATGACTTTTCATTTTTTTTTTTTTGGTTGTATTTTTGGTATATAGTGAATTTTTTAAATTTTTTTCACAAATATTATACTTTTTAAATGTATTTATGTTAGTGTGTCTAAAAATTAAAAAAATTACTTAAAATATTAAAAAAATCATTGAAAACAAAAAAATACAGAAAATAAAAAATAATTTTTAAAAAAAAGTATTTTTTGAAAACCAAAACCAAACAAGCTGATTATTGTAATTGTTTAATGAGTCCACTAACAAAGTTTTTAAAATAACATTTAAAGTAAAATATGTCATTTAAAACAAGTAAAACAATATTGTAAATGACAAAATAACTTAACTTGATTTTTTATTTAATCTAATTTTAAAAAAAAAAAGCTTCATCTTTGTTGAATAAATTTTTATGCACCAAGTTAATTTTTTTAAAATTTCTTAAATAAATTTATAAAAATTGAAACCAAACAAGTTGCTTAGTTGTACACACGTGATTTAACAGAAAGTTTGAGAAATGGCTCCCACCTTTCAATGTCAGCTTATTTTTCATCAAAAATATTAGACACACTTAATTTATTAATTTTTAAAAATTATTTATAATGATATATTTGATAAATATTAAATTTTAATTTATTAAGTATTTTATTATTTGAAATTTAATTTCAATATTATAAGAGTTATTTAAGGATGATAAATTAAAAAATATAATATTATTAAATTTCAATTCATATCCAAAACTAATTTATAATTGGTATACTGTTCATATGAATAGTAATATTCCTGAGTTTGTGCTTGTTAGGGACATGAACTATAAATTTGCAAGTGGGACGTCACCCAAGTCACGTTTGGGGTTTTGCCATTTTTGGATTAAATTCCCATACGGCATGTATCTCCTATAAGTCGTTGACAAACATGCTTGCAACATTATAGCTAGCACACCTAATTGGTATCAGAGCCAAGTTTATTACTATTTGTATGAATAGTATAATAATAATAAATTAAGCATATATGGTCACAGAATAACCATATGAGTAACGAGATAGCAGAGGTTTTACCAGTAGCAACCACAAGATCTTCAGGATTAGCAAATAATGCTGAACTAATAGAATCTGAAGAAATTCAAGAGAAATTAGACAAATGGACCATTCCAAAGGTTGCTCCTAAGCAAATCTATAAAATTAGAACTTTTGATTTTAAATCAAAAACAATTATTAAGACCGTAGAATCTAATATTCTTATTGAACATGATGATGAAAGTCATAATTTATTTAAAGTTGTAGATTTACTTCCATATTATAAGAAGTATGTTCATTCATATTGGCTTGGTACAAATAGCCCTTAAACCTATACTGTATTGGGCAAAATTACTCGTCTAACTCTCAGTTTGAGAGATTGAAGATGTTTGGATTGGCAAGACTCCCATATAGGAGTAGTTGAGACAAGTTTGTCTCAAGAACCAGTTTATTTTGATGCCTATCCGTATTTAACTGTTGTTTTAGAAGATGCTAATGTTCTTGATGTTTTAAATGTTTGAATACTGACTAAAGGCAATAATTTTAAGCTAGGTACTGGACCTATATCTCTTATATATAGAATTTATTTTAAAGTTCTTACTGCTCATTCTCCTTATGTTAGAAAAAATAGTGTCTGGAGAAATAGTTTTATTTGAAACTAATATGTATGCTTCTAATGCTTCAATACCAAGAAAAATACAATAGAGTCAAATTGAATTTCCTTAACATTGGAGACTTCGGCAAGCTGTGCCTCTTATTCCTGTAGTACATCATGAAATACAAGACACTGTTCAAAACAAAGATCGAGATGTTTTTCTTACTTTCCGTAGACCAAACCCCCAAATACTTGGTAGGAGTATGTCTAGTACCAGTATATCTAGAAGTCTACCTTATGAGATTGATATTCCCCAAACTTCTAGAAATTCTGTATCCTCTAATGAACATGAATCTTTTGTTAGAGGTCTTAGATTTTTAGAAAATCGTATACCGCATGGAGTTTATACCTCTACTCCTGCAGAACGGCTTGCTCCGGATAATGAGCGAAGGGAAAAGCCCTATGGCCAGTGAAATGAATTTTCAAATATAGTTTCAATGGATTTTACACCAAGAAGTGAACTTCGTAAACATATTAATCAGGAATTTCAACATCTCCAATATCAACAATTTAGAGATTGGTATTTTAAAAAATATGATAAAAATCAATTACAATTTACAAAAAGCAATTTTATTATCATCTATCAAGATACTAGTAATTATAGCGGTCCCGGTTCATTCTCCCTTGGTTGTAGTATCCGGACTTAGTTCCGTGGATTCCGGTTGTTGTTTTGAACTTGTTTCTGTCCTTCAATCCTTTAAATTTGAGTTATAGAATGTTTTGGACTTGTTTGTTCGGGTTGGGTGTTGGAAACCAAGAGTTCTTGTCGAGTTTTGGACCCTCGCCGGCGAGGTTGGTCGCTTCGAGCGAGAGTGGAGTTTTGTATCTGTTGGCTCGAGCGAGGTGGCTTGCTCGGCGGCGTTGCGTCTAGTACTTAGACCTGAGAGTGGTTTTTGTTGGCTCGAGCGAGCTTCTCTTCGCTCGGCGGTATGTTTCTTGTGTCTTGTCGCTCGGCGACAGTCTTCGCTCGGCGAGCCTGTTCAGATTATACACGGTGAGGAAAAATAACATTTCTCTCCTTCTTTCTTTCTTGAAACCCTAGCAGTCGAGAGTCTCTCTCTCTAAACTTACTATCTCTCTAGATTTCATCTCTTTCTAGTATGAATCCATCTTAGGTCCTTTGTTAAAAAGTTAGAGGAGGTCGAGGGCTTCACTTTAATCGGAGGAATAGAGGATTTGGAGCACTTTGATTTCGGGTCATCTTCCCCATTTGAGTTCTCCTTTGAGGTAGGGATTCTCCTTGTTTCTTTTCAATACTCCATCTATAGATAGATATGTGGTTATTTTGTATTGCATCAAAATTGTGTCATGTTGGTTTTATTTGAAAATCATTGGGTAAACCTAGGGTTGGTTGTGTTAAGATTGGGTATGGCTTCATTAGTTGTTGTCTTGGCTAATTAGAATATAAATTAGCATGTTGTAGTTAAATGGAGAAAAAGCCCTAAATTATGGTTTGATTTGGTAAATTAAAATGGGGGTTTGTTGACTAGTGTATATGAATCTCTTTGATTAAAATGAGTTGGGTAAGGGTGTTAATGCCTAAGGGATTAATCATAGCTTTGGAATTGGTTTTATGGAAACAAGAATAGTGGAGTTGATTTTGTGATAACAAAAAGGAATTGGGATTGTTTCTGTGAAAATGAGAAATGTGTTTTCGAAATAAGATTGAGAATTGGATTGTTGTATCTTGAGTGTTGAATACACGTGTAGAAGTTGTATTTTTAACTACCATATTAATGTTATTGTTGGGTTTGTGATTCATGGTAATTGAGTCTTCAATAGATGTACTAACTATATGCATCTAGAGGTTTTGTCGTTGGTCATCGGTGGAGGATGACACGCTTGTGTAGAATGGTCGGGTTTGCATTGTGTCATTGGTTAATTGAACATCATATGTGGTGAAGTGTTAGATACATTATTTATATGTATGTTTGCTCAGGAGGAGTTAGTTATGTGTTCATTTATTTTAACACATTGCTGTCATCTTGGTAGTTTATGTATATGCATTATACATGTTGGATATGCCTTGTTGCATGGTTGTTGTTGGCGTTATAGGGCGCTTATAATCAAAATGCAGTTACCTTCGGCTAGCGCTGGAGAAGCTGTATCTTGTTGATAATATAACGCACCATACCCTCCCCGCTTGCGCCTGGTAAACTGGCATTTTGACTTACTATGCATATAGCTAGTAGAGTGAAGTTGGTTGTAGTTATTTCAGTATATCTTTGGCTTACTAAGCGCAGAGCTAGTAGAGCAAAAGGGGAATTATTATTGTTGTTTAGTTATAACTGAAAACATCATGGATTTGATTGGTTACAGTTCGGAGGACCGAGTTACTCCATTGATTGGTTGTATACATGTTGGTGGGTTGTAAATCTATATTTTTACAAAGTTATGCATGTATAGGTTTGATAGTAGTAGAAATAAACCAAAATGTCTTTTTTGTCTTTTGGAAAGTGTGAAGGAGAATGAAGGTTTTAATGATAAACATGTTTTGAAAAGATACGTCCGTATGGGAAATGGAAGGGAGTATAGGGCTTAGTGATTAGTTCCTAATGAGGATTAATTAAAGGAATAAGGAAAGATGGGTCGCTTGTAGCGTTGAATGAAACGGTTGTTTTCAAGAAAAGTTCATACATATTTCTATTTTGTATAAACTGTCACCTTACTATTCTAGTACAAGAATGAGTGTGCATGATCATAGCTATCTGTAAGTTGTTATTGTTGAGGATCATGTTGAGATCTCTACTGGACTATATGTTCATCCCACGTTGTTGAATCTTTTTCAGGTATTAGGCAGGTTGAACTGCAAGATTGGAATCTACTTATTTGCTGGCCACGGGGCCTCTGTTATGTTGGCGGAATGCCATTGTTGTAAAAGGGTTACACCCTTCTTCTTGTACCTTAAGTGATGTAAGCCTAAGGGCAATTTATTAAGTATGTTCATGTAACATGTACTTTGCATACGGATGAGAGTATTGATATCCATTTCTATGGATTGTATGTATGAGTTTGTTTCCGCATGTTATCTCTGAAATTAAATTAAGTTAATGAATTTGGTAATGACTTCGAGTAATAAAAAGTGGGGCGTGACAACTTGGTATCAGAGCACCAAGGTTTGACTACCTTGAGCTCGTGGGAAGTGGTTTTTACCACAGTGGGTTTACTACGTGTAGTGAGGACGTTGCATATAGATACCATGAGAATTAGGACTTATGTGTTGCATTTATGTGAGCATGGGATTCAGTCTCTTGGATAGTATTCATAGCCGGTGAACTTGCTTTGAGGTCCTTTTGGAAACACGCCTGATCAACGTGGTTTCTAATAGGAATTCCTTGAGAGTTCCGGGATGAGTGGCTATCTTTGTGGACTTGATTCGATTATGTGGTTACATGTTTAGATGTTTATATGCAATAGAGATGTAAATTTTGAGACTAAGTGTGTCTTGTGATTTAAGAGTAGTGGAGTGTGTCTCGAAGAAGGCTATCGTGTTTTACGCTAAGTGTAATTTACTTTGTGCTTTATAGGATGTCTACGAGGAGTAGAGGCGGTTGAGTAGTAGGAGCGTGAGAGGCACACAGTTCCTTCTTTAGCACCATGTAGCGACATGCTGTCGTCGAGAGATGTCGCACGTGAGATTGTGAGAAGCGATGCAAGGCCCTAGCTTCGTCTTGAGGCGGCGGCGGGCATGCTCTCAAGCTTACTAAGGAGTTCTTCGCTCGGTCCACTTTGAGTTTGTGGGGAGGCTAAACCGTTGGAGGCGAGAGAGTTGGTTGGAGCAGTTACCAAGACTCTTGATATGCTCGAGTCGAAGATGAGGAGTTGAGGGTTTCTTTGGCGACTTTTCGGTTGAAGAGTGATCACGAGTTATTGGTGGAAGAATGCTAAGAATAATGTGGGTAGCATTGGGTTGCTTTTACCGAGGCCTTTTGGGCCAAGTATTTCCCTCATACGCTTTCGGGAAAGGTTGAGGATCGATTTTGGAGTTCGTCGGGATGACACTCTGTGGCCTTGATTTGAGATGCGGTTTGATAGTTTGTCGAGGTTTGCTCGAGTTGGTGACAACAGAGGGCGTCGTTGTTTTGAGTTGAAAAGGCGTTTGTGTTTGATGTTGGAAGAAGGTATGGATCCTTGTGGAAGGATTACTATACTTTAGTTGGCGGCGGCCCATGTGGAGGCCACGATTGCTAGTGGTGATGGGGTTAAGGAGAGACCATCTCGGTGAGTCATGTGATTCCTAAGCGCTCTAGGCTCAGTAAGGGGTGGAGGCGGAAACATGCTCAGTCGGGGGCTGGTACCTTTTCTTCGCCAGGGGTTTAGGATCCTTCTGTTGGGGGTTACGGGGGCGCGAGTTTTAGACGATCTCGAGTAGAGTGCAGTGGTTGTTTCGTTTGGGGCCAGCTGGGCCATGGTAGACGTTCTTGTCCTTTGCGTGCAAATTCTTCGGGGGTATTAAAACCTAGTCAGACTCAGTCGTACCCGTCGATCGGGCGTTATCGGTACCAGCAGGCGAGCCGGGGAGCCTCGCGGCGACTTATTAGTTAGCCCTGATGTTACCTGAGAGGACTTTTTGTATTGTTGGCCGGTGGTGTATACTGTTTATTGTTTTTATTGTTGACCAGTGTACTGTTGGATACTGAGGTACCATGTTTATGTATTGCATATATATGCATAGTAGTGTTTGTTTAATCCTCATGTATTGGGGAGTATGTATGGAATTTTGAACTCTCTATTTTATTTTGAGGAGTTGTTAATGGGGTCAATGATCCTAGTGTTATTACTTGCTTGGTACCTTGTACTGTGTTAACTTTGTGTTGGCCTGTGAACCTTGTTCACTTTAAAGTTTGATTGTTGAGAACGGAAATCCGTGGGTGTATGTGTTAGATGTGGTAGTTTTGAGAATTTCGGAATGTTGGCAAGGTTGTGTGGGATTTGCATCTCGGGTTAGCGGAAATGGTACCTGTTTGTTGGTTTGTGTTTTGGGCCTTGCTAGTTAGTGAGTCCGTGGTGACTCCATCGGTTGTATAGGAGTAGTGTTCGTGTTGTGATTTGTTATCAATTATTGGGTTTTGGTTTGACTTCTGTCACCTTGATGTTAGTCTCGTTTGTTGTAGACTTTGTGTGTCGATTAGGGAGACTGAAACTAATTGAACATGTTATGCCATTGAATTTGATGATTGTTAGAATACATTAATTTATGTATTGATTGATTGTGTATAGAACCTATGTGTTTATATGCATTGCTCGTGTATTGGAGGAGATGGGGGATGTACTCCACAGTTTAGGGGAAGTTGGGGGATGTACCTCTAAACTGGTTAATGGTTCAAAGAAGATGGGGAATAGATTCAGGGATGCAGCTCTTATGCTCTTCCATTGTAGTGGTGATATAGCTTATATGCTTATCTATGGTAAAGTGAAAAATGTTTTATATGAGTTAGTCTCATTTAAATTGTTGGCCAGGTTTTGAACCATATTTATGATTTTAAATTGGTTAAGTAAAAGGAGGCGGAATGAAATTGCAAAACCATGATGTTCTTATCCTTTGTGTATTGGTAGCACTGTTATTATTCCTATTAATTATCATTATAAAAATGTTATGCTTCGTGTTGGTTTTGGTATCACTGTATGAGTGATGGTTGTTGCTAGTAGTATGTTGAAAGGATTTGGAAAACAAAATTTTTCCTAGTGTTTGGGCCACCTAAGGGTGTTGTTGAGAAATTGATTTAATTCAAGGGTTTTGAGAGATTCCAAATAAATCTTTTGGTAAATAAACTGTGGGTGATTTTTGTGTTTTGGATAACACTGTATTTGTGAAAAAAAAAAAATATATATATATATATATATATATTTACCAAACCGTTGAGTTTCACATGGAAAATGAAGGGGTTTATTTTGGAATGTTAACATTGAAAATTTGACTATCTTTGAGAAATGTCTCTTGAACAAGGAAATGTTTTCTTATTATTTACTCATAAGATTTGCTTGGGTTGGCTTTCGGAAATCTTGTTGTTGAGTAGTGACTTAGCTTGAAGCGCTAGTCAGTTGTTGGTAATTGTTTCAGGGAAGGTTTAGTTTGTTAAGGTTTTCGCACCTAAGTGTTGTCGTTTGGAGTGTATTCCCTTAGTGAGTCTCTTCCTTGGTAAGAGTGGCTTGACGGTTTGTAGTGAGAGCGGTTCCACTCTGTATTGGAAGTGTTGGTGTTGTGTAATGTCATTGGCCTTGTGTTTTTGGCGCATCCTTAATTTGAGACGAAATTCTTTAAGGAAGGTTATAGCGGTCGGTTCATTCTCCTTGGTTGTAGTATCCGGACTTAGTTCCGTGGATTCGGTTGTTGTTTTGAACTTGTTTACGTCCTTCAATCCTTTAAATTTGAGTTATAGAATGTTTTGGACTTGTTTGTTCGGGTTACCGTGTTGGAAACCAAGAGTTCTTTGTCGAGTTTTGGACCCTCGCTCGGCGAGAGTTGGTCGCTTCGGCGAGAGTGGAGTTTTGTGTCTGTTGGCTCGAGCGAGTGGTAACCGCTTTCGGCGGCGTTAAATCTAGTACTTAGACACGAGAGCGGTGTTTGTTGGCTCGGCGAGCTTCTCTTCGCTCGGCGAGTATGTTCTTGTGTCTTGTCGCTCGGCGACGGTCTTCGCTTCGGCGAGCTGTTGATTATACCTTGTGTGCGGGAAAAATAACATTTCTCTCCTTCTTTCTTTCTTGAAACCCTAGCAGTCGAGAGTCTCTCTCTCTAAACTTACTATCTCTCTAGATTTCATCTCTTTCTAGTATGAATCCATCTTAGGTCCTTTGTTAAAAAGTTAGAGGAGGTCGAGGGCTTCACTTTAAAGGGAGGAATAGAGGATTTGGAGCACTTTGATTTCGGGTCATCTTCCCCATTTGAGTTCTCCTTTGAGGTAGGGATTCTCCTTGTTTCTTTTCAATACTCCATCTATAGATAGATATGTGGTTATTTTGTATTGCATCAAAATTGTGTCATGTTGGTTTTATTTGAAAATCATTGGGTAAACCTAGGGTTGGTTGTGTTAAGATTGGGTATGGCTTCATTAGTTGTTGTCTTGGCTAATTAGAATATAAATTAGCATGTTGTAGTTAAATGGAGAAAAGCCTAAATTATGGTTTGATTTGGTAAATTAAAATGGGGGTTTGTTGACTAGTGTATATGAATCTCTTTGATTAAAATGAGTTGGGTAAGGGTGTTAATGCCTAAAGGGATTAATCATAGCTTTGGAATTGGTTTTATGGAAACAAGAATAGTGGAGTTGATTTTGTGATAACAAAAGGAATTGGGATTGTTTACGTGAAAATGAAATGTGTTTTCGAAATAAGATTGAGAATTGGATTGTTGTATCTTGAGTGTTGAATACACGTGTAGAAGTTGTATTTTTTAACTACCATATTAATGTTATTGTTGGGTTTGTGATTCATGGTAATTGAGTCTTCAATAGATGTACTAACTATATGCATCTAGAGGTTTTGTCGTTGGTCATCGGTGGAGGATGACACGCTTGTGTAGAATGGTCGGGTTTGCATTGTGTCATTGGTTAATTGAACATCATATGTGGTGAAGTGTTAGATACATTATTTATATGTATGTTTGCTCAGGAGGAGTTAGTTATGTGTTCATTTATTTTAACACATTGCTGTCATCTTGGTAGTTTATGTATATGCATTATACATGTTGGATATGCCTTGTTGCATGGTTGTTGTTGGCGTTATAGGCGCTTATAATCAAAGGTACCGTTACCTTCCTAGCGCTGGAGAAGCTGTATCTTGTTGATAATATAAGGCACCATACCCTTCGACTTGCGCTGTAAAGCGGCATTTTGACTTACTATGCATATAGCTAGTAGAGTGAAGTTGGTTGTAGTTATTTGGTATATCTTTGGCTTACTAAGCGCGAGCTAGTAGAGCAAAGGAATTATTATTGTTGTTTAGTTATAGCGAAAACATCATGGATTTGATTAGTTCTGATTCGGAGGACGAGTTACTCCATTGATTGGTTGTATACATGTTGGTGGGTTGTAAATCTATATTTTTACAAAGTTATGCATGTATAGGTTTGATAGTAGTAGAAATAAACCAAAATGTCTTTTTGTCTTTTGGAAAGTGTGAAGGAGAATGAAGGTTTTAATGATAAACATGTTTTGAAAAGATACGTCCGTATGGGAAATGGAAGGGAGTATAGGGCTTAGTGATTAGTTCCTAATGAGGATTAATTAAAGGAATAAGGAAAGATGGGTCGCTTGTAGCGTTGAATGAAACGGTTGTTTTCAAGAAAAGTTCATACATATTTCTATTTTGTATAAACTGTCACCTTACTATTCTAGTACAAGAATGAGTGTGCATGATCATAGCTATCTGTAAGTTGTTATTGTTGAGGATCATGTTGAGATCTCTACTGGACTATATGTTCATCCCACGTTGTTGAATCTTTTTCAGGTATTAGGCAGGTTGAACTGCAAGATTGGAATCTACTTATTTGCTGGCCACGGGGCCTCTGTTATGTTGGCGGAATGCCATTGTTGTAAAAGGGTTACACCCTTCTTCTTGTACCTTAAGTGATGTAAGCCTAAGGGCAATTTATTAAGTATGTTCATGTAACATGTACTTTGCATACGGATGAGAGTATTGATATCCATTTCTATGGATTGTATGTATGAGTTTGTTTCCGCATGTTATCTCTGAAATTAAATTAAGTTAATGAATTTGGTAATGACTTCGAGTAATAAAAAGTGGGGCGTGACAACTTGGTATCAGAGCACCAAGGTTTGACTACCTTGAGCTCGTGGGAAGTGGTTTTTACCACAGTGGGTTTACTACGTGTAGTGAGGACGTTGCATATAGATACCATGAGAATTAGGACTTATGTGTTGCATTTATGTGAGCATGGGATTGATCTCTTGGATAGTATTCATAGGTGAACTTGCTTTGAGGTCCTTTTGGAAACGCTTTGATCAATGTGGTTTCTAATAGGAATTCCTTGAGAGTTCCGGGATGAGTGGCTATCTTTGTGGACTTGATTCGATTATGTGGTTACATGTTTAGATGTTTATATGCAATAGAGATGTAAATTTTGAGACTAAGTGTGTCTTGTGATTTAAGAGTAGTGGAGTGTGTCTCGAAGAAGGCTATCGTGTTTTACGCTAAGTGTAATTTACTTTGTGCTTTATAGGATGTCTACGAGGAGTAGAGGGCGGTTGAGTAGTAGGAGCCGGAGAGGCACACAGTTCCTTCTTAGCACCTGTGACAGCGTCAGTGTCGGCGAGGATGTCGCGTGAGATTGTGAGAAGCGGTGCAAGGCGCCCTAGCTCGTCTTGAGGCGGCGTGAGCATGCTCTCAAGCTTACTAAGGAGTTCTTCGCTCGGTCCACGAGTTTGTGGGGAGGCTAAACCGTTGGAAGCGAGAGTTGGTTGGAGCAGTTACCAAGACTCTTGATATGCTCGAGTCGAAGATGAGGAGTTGAGGGTTTCTTTGGCGACTTTTCGGTTGAAGAGTGATCACGAGTTATTGGTGGAAGAATGCTAAGAATAATGTGGGTACGTGGGTTGCTTTTACCGAGGCCTTTTGGGCCAAGTATTTCCCTCATACGCTCGGGAAAGGTTGAGGATCGATTTTGGAGTTGCGTCGAGGATGACACTCTGTGGCCTTGATTTGAGATGCGGTTTGATAGTTTGTCGAGGTTTGCTCGAGTTGGTGACAACGAGAGGGCGTCGTTATTTGAGTTGAAAGGCGTTTGTGTTTGATGTTGGAGAAATGGCTGGATCCTTGTGGAAGGATTACTATACTTTAGTTGAGGCGGCCCATGTGGAAACCACGATTGCTAGTGGTGATGGGGTTAAGGAGACCATCTCGGTGAGTCATGTGATTCCTAAGCGCTCTAGGCTCGATAAGGGTGGAGGCGGAAACATGCTTTCGATCGGGGCTGGTTCCTTTTTCTTCGCCAGGTTTCGGATCCTTACATTGGGGGTTACGGGGGCCTTGAGTTTAGACCGATCTCGAGTAGAAGTGCAGTGGTTGTTTCGTTTGTGGCGGTGGGCCATGGTAGGCGTTCTTGTCCTTTGCGTGCAAATTCTTGAGGTATTAAAACCTAGTCGGACTTCGATCGTACCCGTCGATCGGGCGTTATCGGTACAGCAGGCGGGCGGGCTTGGGAGCCTCGCGGCGACTTATTAGTTAGCCTCTGATGTTACCACAGAGGACTTTTTGTATTGTTGGCCGGTGGTGTATACTGTTTATTGTTTTTATTGTTGACCAGTGTACTGTTGGATACTGAGGTACCATGTTTATGTATTGCATATATATGCATAGTAGTGTTTGTTTAATCCTCATGTATTGGGGAGTATGTATGGAATTTTGAACTCTCTATTTTATTTTGAGGAGTTGTTAATGGGGTCAATGATCCTAGTGTTATTACTTGCTTGGTACCTTGTACTGTGTTAACTTTGTGTTGGCCTGTGAACCTTGTTCACTTTAAAGTTTGATTGTTGAGAACGGAAATCCGTGGGTGTATGTGTTAGATGTGGTAGTTTTGAGAATTTCGGAATGTTGGCAAGGTTGTGTGGGATTTGCATCTCGGGTTAGCGGAAATGGTACCTGTTTGTTGGTTTGTGTTTTGGGCCTTGCTAGTTAGTGAGTCCGTGGTGACTCCATCGGTTGTATAGGAGTAGTGTTCGTGTTGTGATTTGTTATCAATTATTGGGTTTTGGTTTGACTTGTCACCTTGATGTTAGTCTCGTTTGTTGTAGACTTTGTGTGTGTCGATTAGGAAATGAAACTAATTGAACATGTTATGCCATTGAATTTGATGATTGTTAGAATACATTAATTTATGTATTGATTGATTGTGTATAGAACCTATGTGTTTATATGCATTGCTTCCGTGTATTGGAGGAGATGGGGATGTACTCCCAGTTTAGGGAAGTTGGGGATGTACCTCTAAACTGGTTAATGGTTCAAAGAAGATGGGGAATAGATTCAGGGATGCAGCTCTTATGCTCTTCCATTGTAGTGGTGATATAGCTTATATGCTTATCTATGGTAAAGTGAAAAATGTTTTATATGAGTTAGTCTCATTTAAATTGTTGGCCAGGTTTTGAACCATATTTATGATTTTAAATTGGTTAAGTAAAAGGAGGCGGAATGAAATTGCAAAACCATGATGTTCTTATCCTTTGTGTATTGGTAGCACTGTTATTATTCCTATTAATTATCATTATAAAAATGTTATGCTTCGTGTTGGTTTTGGTATCACTGTATGAGTGATGGTTGTTGCTAGTAGTATGTTGAAAGGATTTGGAAAACAAAATTTTTCCTAGTGTTTGGGCCACCTAAGGGTGTTGTTGAGAAATTGATTTAATTCAAGGGTTTTGAGAGGTTCCAAATAAATCTTTTGGTAAATAAACTGTGGGTGATTTTTGTGCTTTGGATAACACTGTATTTGTGAAAAAAAAAATATATATATATATATATTTACCAAACCGTTGAGTTTCACATGGAAAATGAAGGGGTTTATTTTGGAATGTTAACATTGAAAATTTGACTATCTTTGAGAAATGTCTCTTGAACAAGGAAATGTTTTCTTATTATTTACTCATAAGATTTGCTTGGGTTGGCTTTCGGAAATCTTGTTGTTGAGTAGTGACTTAGCTTGAAGCGCTTGTCAGTTGTTGGTAATTGTTTCAGGGAAGGTTTAGTTTGTTAAGGTTTTCGCACCTAAGTGTTGTCGTTTGGAGCGTATTCCCTTAGTGAGTCTCTTCCTTGGTAAGAGTGGCTTGACGGTTTGTAGTGAGAGCGGTTCCACTCCTGGTATTGGGGGGGGTGTTGGTGTTGTGTAATCAGTTGGCCTTGTGTTTTTGGCGCATCCTTAAATTCGAGGACGAAATTCTTTAAGGGGGGAAGGTTATAGCGGTCCCGGTTCATTCTCCCTTGGTTGTAGTATCCGGACTTAGTTCCGTGGATTCCGGTTGTTGTTTTGAACTTGTTTCTGTCCTTCAATCCTTTAAATTTGAGTTATAGAATGTTTTGGACTTGTTTGTTCGGGTTGGGTGTTGGAAACCAAGAGTTCTTTGTCGAGTTTTGGACCCTCGCTCGGCGAGAGTTGGTCGCTTCGGCGAGTGGAGTTTTGTGTCTGTTGGCTCGAGCAGGGTGGCCCTTTCGGCGGCGTTAGCGTCTAGTACTTAGACACGAGGCGGTGTTTGTTGGCTCGAAGCGAGCTTCTCTTCGCTCGGCGAGGTATGTTCTTGTGTCTTGTCGCTCGGCGACAGTCTTCGCTCGGCGAGCTGTTGATTATACTGCGGCGAGGGAAAAATAACATTTTCTCCTTCTTTCTTTCTTGAAACCCTAGCAGTCGAGAGTCTCTCTCTCTAAACTTACTATCTCTCTAGATTTCATCTCTTTCTAGTATGAATCCATCTTAGGTCCTTTGTTAAAAAGTTAGAGGAGGTCGAGGGCTTCACTTTAATCGAAGGAATAGAGGATTTGGAGCACTTTGATTTCGGGTCATCTTCCCCATTTGAGTTCTCCTTTGAGGTAGGGATTCTCCTTGTTTCTTTTCAATACTCCATCTATAGATAGATATGTGGTTATTTTGTATTGCATCAAAATTGTGTCATGTTGGTTTTATTTGAAAATCATTGGGTAAACCTAGGGTTGGTTGTGTTAAGATTGGGTATGGCTTCATTAGTTGTTGTCTTGGCTAATTAGAATATAAATTAGCATGTTGTAGTTAAATGGAGAAAAAGCCCTAAATTATGGTTTGATTTGGTAAATTAAAATGGGGGTTTGTTGACTAGTGTATATGAATCTCTTTGATTAAAATGAGTTGGGTAAGGGTGTTAATGCCTAAGGGATTAATCATAGCTTTGGAATTGGTTTTATGGAAACAAGAATAGTGGAGTTGATTTTGTGATAACAAAAGGAATTGGGATTGTTTACGTGAAAATGAGAAATGTGTTTTGAAATAAGATTGAGAATTGGATTGTTGTATCTTGAGTGTTGAATACCGTGTAGAAGTTGTATTTTTAACTACCATATTAATGTTATTGTTGGGTTTGTGATTCATGGTAATTGAGTCTTCAATAGATGTACTAACTATATGCATCTAGAGGTTTTGTCGTTGGTCATCGGTGGAGGATGACGCTTGTGTAGAATGGTCGGGTTTGCATTGTGTCATTTGTTAATTGAACATCTTTTGTGGTGAAGTTTTAGATACATTATTTTTTTGTATGTTTGCTCAGGAGGAGTTAGTTATGTGTTCATTTATTTTAACACATTGCTGTCATCTTGGTAGTTTATGTATATGCATTATACATGTTGGATATGCCTTGTTGCATGGTTGTTGTTGGCGTTATAGGCCCCGCTTATAATCAAAGGTACCGTTACCTTCCTAGCGCTGAGAAGCTATCTTGTTGATAATATAAGGCACCATACCCTTCCAGCTTGCGCCTGGTAAACTGGCATTTTGACTTACTATGCATATAGCTAGTAGAGTGAAGTTGGTTGTAGTTATTTCAGTATATCTTTGGCTTACTAAGCGCAGAGCTAGTAGAGCAAAAGGGGAATTATTATTGTTGTTTAGTTATAACTGAAAACATCATGGATTTGATTGCTTACAGTTCGGAGGACCGAGTTACTCCATTGATTGGTTGTATACATGTTGGTGGGTTGTAAATCTATATTTTTACAAAGTTATGCATGTATAGGTTTGATAGTAGTAGAAATAAACCAAAATGTCTTTTTTGTCTTTTGGAAAGTGTGAAGGAGAATGAAGGTTTTAATGATAAACATGTTTTGAAAAGATACGTCCGTATGGGAAATGGAAGGGAGTATAGGGCTTAGTGATTAGTTCCTAATGAGGATTAATTAAAGGAATAAGGAAAGATGGGTCGCTTGTAGCGTTGAATGAAACGGTTGTTTTCAAGAAAAGTTCATACATATTTCTATTTTGTATAAACTGTCACCTTACTATTCTAGTACAAGAATGAGTGTGCATGATCATAGCTATCTGTAAGTTGTTATTGTTGAGGATCATGTTGAGATCTCTACTGGACTATATGTTCATCCCACGTTGTTGAATCTTTTTCAGGTATTAGGCAGGTTGAACTGCAAGATTGGAATCTACTTATTTGCTGGCCACGGGGCCTCTGTTATGTTGGCGGAATGCCATTGTTGTAAAAGGGTTACACCCTTCTTCTTGTACCTTAAGTGATGTAAGCCTAAGGGCAATTTATTAAGTATGTTCATGTAACATGTACTTTGCATACAGATGAGAGTATTGATATCCATTTCTATGGATTGTATGTATGAGTTTGTTTCCGCATGTTATCTCTGAAATTAAATTAAGTTAATGAATTTGGTAATGACTTCGAGTAATAAAAAGTGGGGCGTGACAAGTAAATTATTCCTTTTATAGAATGGTTTTATGAATTTGTCACAATTATGGAGATTTTACCCAACATTGAAATTAATACTTTGGATAATTTCTTTAAAACATGGACTACTATTGAAGGTAGAACTTTTAATTCTTTACATCCACCCCACTGAATCTGTGGAGTTAGTATCTAATAACACTAGTAATTCGAAAACTTTATCTATTTCTGCTTATGTTTGTCTAACAACCAATGAATTTAAATTAGGACAATATTGTAAGGTCAGTGACCTTAATTCTGTAATCAGACAAAATAATTATTCTAACCTCCATTTTCAAACTATTGGATCTCAATTAACTCATATTGAAGAATCTGTAAACACTATACACACTAAAAGTGACCTTCCGCGAATAGTACAATCATTCCCTATTCAACATGATAACCTCAAACCACCTGTCACAATCTCTAATTTTAAATTATCATCTACCTCTAATAATGAAGAATTTGCTAATTCCTTGCTTACCAAAATGAAAGATTTAAATATTAGAGGATCTTTTTCTATTAATGTTTTAGACTCTCTAGCCAACGCCGAATTACATTATATTCTCTAACTTTAACAATATTTCCCTTCTTTAGACTCTACTAACCGAACCTCTTCTATTAATAAACTTGCTCCTGATTGTTATTATTATCCTAGACCTACTCTGCAAGATATTTTATATGAAGAAGATTTTCTTCATGAACAAAAATCTTATCAGGGTAAAAGTATCTATTCTTGGAACATTGATGGCATATTCGAATATCAAAATTTTGAAACTGTCTATGAAATGCTCATGGATAGTTCTGTTTGTCGTCAGAATAGTAATACTGATAGCCAAATTGCTCGTTTTATTACCACTGGTTTTATTGGTATTCTCAAAGGATGGTGGGTGTCACAACCCAAACCTGCTCCTATAGGTTTAGCATCATAACCAGCTAGTAATCTTGGGATTACCCAAAGCCTCTGAACAAATAAATAAAATACAGGGGCTAGCGGAAGCAAATATAAATATATAACGTCCATAGAGCTGTGTAAACATACATGGAACTGAAAATTTTAAAACTTAAGTTACATAATTAAGACGTCATACCCACGTCACCATTCATACATACAGACAAACAAAAGGCTTGCTCAAACTTAACAAAAGAAATACCAAAAAGATCTTTAACATGATTCACAAAAAGTTAACCACTGTAAAAAAGAAACCTCCTCGAGAGGCACTATGGTTGGCTGACAAAAAAGAACTCCAAATCATCAACTCTAAGCCTGGTCACGCGCCTGGTCACCTACATACATAATAATACGGTGAGCTAGAGCCCAGTGAATAATAACAGAGTAAAGGATTTATGAATGATGTCCAAACAGTTTCAAGGATCAAAGTTCATATCAGAAACAGATTCAGATTCATATACGTAACCAAAAGTCATAAGCGGATATATTTGGTACATCTATTAGCTGTCATATTATCTTGGTCCTGGGACCCATATGCATAGTCGGTACCGACGACCTCAAAGGTCCATATCTTGTGCACAACTAGCCATGGTATTGTTTCCCTTAGGCAAGGGCCACTGTCACGACCCAAACCCGGCCCTATGGGTTTAGCACCATAACGGCGATGTCAAGAGATTAGAAGGCCTCTGAAACGATGTCTGATGAGAACGAGTTAGGAACTGGCGGAAGCCATTACAGTATATAACTAGTGTCCATTGAGTATGTGAAAAATCGTATGCCAAAAAACATTTTCATACATATATGCATTCAAACCGATCGATATATACAATCGATACAACATTGAAGACAGGGGACTTAATCCTCGATTACGGTCTTGATAAAAGCAGATCTATCTGATAACTGGCGTCTGCAACAGTACAAAGCAGTAGGAGACTAGTGGGGACACAAAAACACCCCAAGCCATGACATGGCGTCTCGGAACCTCACGTGAGGCACATTGGTGGTGACAAAGCGGGGACCAATCACGCTCCTAGCTACGGTTATTTCTTTGAGAACCTACATATATATATAAGCGATGAGCTAAAGCCCGATGAATAACAATAAGCGTAAAGAGGTTATGAATGAATGTCCTTCTGATAATGAAATCGAGTTCATTTAAATGAATTGATCTTCTGATATTTGATCAACGGTCATATGTGGTACATCCAATAGCCTATAAGCAGTTGGTCCAAAAGGACCGAGTCTTATGAACCGATAATGATGGCCATCAATCAGTATGGTTCCACAAGAAGCGAGCTAGAATGTGATCAATAACAATGGGTGCTAAGGATGCCTGTCTGATTCAGAAATAGGACATACATTCATTGATAAATAACATCGATTCAATGAAGCAGTTAAATTATTCAAAAGATAACCATTTTGAACATATCTTTACACATCTTACTCACGGTGATTGGGCTATCAATAGCTAGAGCGCGTCTAGTAAGCCAACCCTAAGCGATAAGAAATGAATAGAACACACACTAAGTTTACGATCGGAAAGGATGATAATTAAATCCTAAATTTCCTCGGTGTGGTTCTATGCTTAAATCCTCATTAAGATGTCTTAAACTAGGCCTAGAATGCCTAGGATGCGATGAGGATGCAAAAATCTGTTGGAAGGCACTTTCAAGAGTTTCTTTAAAAAGGTCTCGCTTCGGCGAGACTTCCTTCCTTCGGCGAGCTTCCAAAATCAAAGGCTTCGCTCGGCGAACAATCCTTCGCCGGCGCTCGATGAAAGCGATAAAAATCTTGGATGCTCAATTTCTTCGCCGATGCTCGCTCGATGCTCGCTCGGCGAGCTACCAAAATTAAAGGTTTCGCTCGGCGAGCCTACCTTCGCTTCAGCGGTCGATGAAACGATAAAAATCTTGGATGTTAAATTTTACGCGATACCACGCTCGATGCCGCTCGGCGAGCTTGCAAATCGCGAGGTTTCGCTCGGCGAGAATCCTCGCTCGGCGAGGAAGCAAAATCGAATTTCAGTTGTCTCCCAAGTTCGAACCAAGCATTCAAACACTCAAATCTCATCCTCTTGGCCCCAAATTCTGGAAAAACACTTTAAACTCAAAGTATTACAAGTTTCAAAAGCTATTTTGTACATGCAAGGGCCAAGGGGTGATCAATTGAAATAAATTCAAACCATTTTCAAGAACAAGTTTAAAACATGCAATGCATGAGCTTCAAACCAATTTAATCTTCAAATCTTGCTCTAGAGAGCTCAATAGTTGGAAAACATTCGAAATCATGAACTATAATGAAAGCATGGACATGCATGTATCATTCAAGCATGAATTCAACTCCAAATTCACTAATCTCTACATGCATGCATGAATTCTATCTTGAATCATCCTATATGAGCTCAATCATGACTTAATTCTACAAATGAGCAAGAATCATGTAAGATAAGACTCAAAACCACAAGAAGAACATAGATTTCTCTTACCTAGAGTCTTGTATTGAGAGCCTAAGAGAACAATAATGGAGTCAACACTTCAATCCTCTAAAGTTCAAGCACAATCAAGCAAAATATGATGAAAATCAATCCTCTTCCTCTCACTCTCTACTAATTTCGGCTATGGTCAAGAACAAGGGCTGATGAAATGATGCTCAACATGTAATAAGGCTCATTATAATTGTTTAAACAAAAGGTCCACTAAGGTGGCAATTTAGTAATTAAGTTGAACTTGGCAATTAACTCATTTTAATCTAGTTTAATCATTCCTAATCAATTTTCAGATAAAAATATCATTAAATCACAAATATTATGCTGATTATAAAACATCAAACGGTTTCTAAATCGGCCGCCGATAAGGCCTTCAATTAACAGTTTAAACACATACATTTAAGCGGTAGTCAAACAATCAGCAGATAAAACATGCAATTGGTATGTAACTTATTGATTTCGGTTTGATTTCAATCGATGCGTCGATACCTTAATGTCGGTTCAATTATCGGTCATTAACGATCGGTTTATCGATGTCGATATAATTCGGTGGTTATCTGATGTAATCATCGAGGTTATTCTGACCACGTATAAACCATGGTATTGTTTCCTCCGGGAAAGGGCCATCTGATCATAAGCCACGGTATTATTTCCCTCGGGTAAGGGCCATATAAACATATGCCCAGATTGTTTCCCCAAGTGAGGGCCATGTGAACTAAGGATGCCACAAATACATTTCAAAAATTGGACACTCATTTACTATTAAGAAATAGCATTTCATAAAACATATCATATCTTAACATTTTGAAAATACTTATAATCAAATATAGCTTTCTGAGTTGTTACTTAGAAATAGCTCGATAGCAAAATCGACAAAGCGAACCGTCGGATAGCCTATGGCGCATGACCTACACAAACACATAACAAAGGCACATTAAACTCATGCCTGGAAAGCACACAACTTATTCCTTTTCTTTCTTGGTGTTCTAATCCTTATCCTCATTATTATGTCTTAATGAAGGCTTAGGAATGCCTAAGATACAATGATGATGCAAAAATGTAAGTTGAAACACTCGAGGGGTCTGTAAGGTCTGCAAAAGTACTAGTTGTTTGATGTAGTGACCCTCATCCTCTTCTTAGTCACGTTCATGTGCATCTGCATGTTTTGTTTTGTTAAGCTTGCACTTGTGGTTTTGACTTGTGTTGCCTGAAGTAAGGTTTCCATCTTGTTTTGTACCTATGTGTTTTGGCTTAAGTATTGTTTGTATGTTTTGTCCCTTGCTTGGTGTGTGTAGCGGAGGTCATCTTAAGCCTAGGTCACGCCTTTGGACCTTTTACACCTGGGGCCATCTTGGAGCCATTTTGGCTGACCTCCACCTTCACCCCGGCATATTGGCCGAGATGTCATTATCTAGGCCGAGGTGTGTATCATAGGGCTGAGATATGTATCATCTAAGTAGAGATGTTATCCTTTAGGTAATTTAGATCTTTGACCCCACTTTGGTGATCTTGTTCTGGTGGTATGACCTAGGCGAGGTGTGGCACATCTAGGCGAGGTGTGGCTGACTAGGCCAAGTGTTAACCTTCTAGCGAGATCATTGAGACCTTACTTGAAGCCTTGTCTAATCCGAGGTCCTTACTGTAGGAGTGCCATGTCACCTTCCTTGTTGAACACCCTTTGTCATGCTCTTGTCTTGTCATTCGATCACCTTTTGAGAAACCCAATCCGGTAGTACCACGTGCCCAATGAGAGGTTAAGTCCGGCGTGATGGAAAAACATATCATTGTGTGTCATATTTTGCATGATAGAGAGAAGCTCTAGGAAGAAGAAGAAGGAGTTCTTAGAGAGAACTAGATTTCAAGCTTGATCTTCGCACCTTGAACCGTTAGATCCGTGTTTTGAGGTTAGATTCTTGATCTACTCTTGTTATTCCTTATGTGGAACCGATCACATTGCATGATCTAGAATGATTCATGAGCCATGCATTGATTTAAAGCTTGTTTTAGAAAGAGAAAATGATGTTATTGTGTTCTTGAAATAAAACCATGTTTTGATCCAAAAGTTTGTATCAAGATTTATGTTTTTGTGTTTGTTTTCATAAGATCTCCAAGTATGGGTGCCCAAGTCCATGTTTTCGAACTCATCTTACAAAATCTCAGATTTTGAATAAAGAAGCTATGATTTTAACATTCATATTCTTCATGTTCTTCAAAGGAAAACCTAGATTTTTCCCAGACTTCATTTCCCTGAATGTGGTCGTCGGGACCACACCTCAGCCAAGAGGTGTGGGACCTCAGCCAAGACCTGGTTGGTACCCAGCATGTTTTCCAAGATGAAAAACAGTGTTTGACTCCCAGCACATGACTGCTTTGTTTTGACTTAGTTTTGAAAGAAGTGCCGAGATCATTTGCACACATGTAAAGCTTGTCTAGGGATGCATTTCATATCCATCTTTGAGCATCTCTTCTTGACGTCTCGAAGTGCATTCAATGGGATTTACTATGTGCTTGTAGGCCTTGGATCCTTGCTAGTAATCCCCACACCCGAAGAGCTATATGAGTGGTATTTTTAATAAAGCTATGTTATAAAGTTTTGATAAAGCTTTGCTTTGTTTGTAAAAGTATTTGATCAAGCATGAATGATTATCCTAGTTTTTGTATCAGTATTATATTTGTTTAGATGACATTCTTGGGAAAGTCTTAAGTGCCAGGGGACTATAATGCAACTGCACCCTTGTTTTGAAAGTCCTTAGTGCCAGGGGACTATAATGCAACTGCACCCTTTGTTTTGCCACTGACGGTTGTCCGCGTGGGTTGGTTTGTCCGGAATGTCATCCCTTGTATTGTATTGATGCTAGTAAGCACCCTTTGAAGCTTTAAAAAAAATTGACAGATGAACTTGGTTCATCCTTTGATTTTGTACAAGATATGCTATGTATTGTTTGACAAAGATCGTGAATATCAGTCATGCAAACCTTTATTTTTGATATCATTCACTGAGTATCCAAGCTCATCCTCTCTATATATATATGTAGGTGACGAGCAGAAAGGCGGCGACGCCTAGATGTGTTTTGCATGATGTTTGGATTCATACTTTTGCTAGCATCTTGAAGATTATGCTTCTTGGCTTTGTATTTCACCTCTTTTGTATATGTCGGCTTGAGAAGCCTTTTGATCAAGATGTAATATATACTTTATTCTATCTGTATTCAAGTTGTAAACCATGTCTCAGTGTATGTCATTTCATTTGATCTATGCACAGCCCTTGTGGACTGTTTAGATTTAAATGTATTGCTTCCGCACATGTAAGCCCTATATGTATACTCTGATTGCGTGTGAATCTTTGTAAATTGGCCTTTGGTAATCTCAGATTACTGGCCATCACGGCACCATTCTACTAGGGGCGGAATGGGGTCATGACACTTGATTTTTCCGCTCGATGGTCACTCAAGCCAAAGACTAAGTAAAAAGGGTCTTCGCTCGAGCGTAACTTCTATCACTCAAGTGGTTTGCAAAATTTTGTAAAACTTCTAGGAGCCTGAATTTTACGCTCGAGCTTAGAATTCATTGCTTGAGCGGAAGTAAAAATATAAGGGTGGTCGCTCGAGCGCGAGCGCAGATTCTGCTGCTCGAGCCAACCCTCAAACTCTGCAAAAGTACTGGGAGCTTGCATTCTCTGCTCGAGCGGATGATGTAAATTCTAGAATTTCCAAATTGCTGATTCAAGTTCAAAATCAATTTCAACGCTTCAAAACACAACTTTTTGGGCCAAAACTTGGTAAAACATTGAGAAACTCATAGTAGATGATGAATTACAAACCATTTCGCAAAATCAAGCCCAAAAGTTTTGCCAATTGTACAAAACAAAACTTAAAACTTCCAAAACATAACATGCATGTAATGACTTGGATACAAAGCTTCCAAAACATGAATAGATGAAGTGTTTAGGTGCAAAACCACCATGAGCTCCCAGAATAGAACAAAAATAAGCTCTTGCATGTAAGAATTGTTGAAGTCAAAGCTCAAAAATTGATGAATTATGCATGCATGTGTGTTATGATCTTACTTCCTACCTCTTAGCTTGATTCTTGCATTTCCTAACTTAACATTCTTGAATTCATGCATTAACCAACTCAATTACAAACTTAAAAGCTTGAATTCTTACCTTAGGTGTTCAATTGTGGTCAAAGTTGTTAATTCTTTGAGTTTCCAAGTTGAAACCTCCAATTCTTTACACTTCCTTTGCTTGATCTTAATTTTTCCTTCTCCAGATAAAACCTTTAAGATCCAAAAAGAAGATCTGGAGAAATAATTGAGTAGTCTAGTTTTGGGAGAAAACCAGCTACTTATAGAGATCCAAAAGTAATCCCAGTTGGGAAAGAAAATAAACTTCTTGTTTGTAGAAAACCAACTTCTTGCAGAACTCCAAAGTAATCCCACTTCTTATAGAAACCCAAAATAAACCTTGTTTCAGAAGAAAACCAACTGCATAATGATTAGAAATCACGGGATCGCTTGGTCGCCGGCCGTCGGTCTTCCTTTCGGCGAAGCCTTCATATTTTGTGATTTCATATAGGCTCCCCGTCGGCGTCCGTTTCCCGATCGGCGGAATCACACCATCGAGTATTTTTATCCAACGCAGAATCTTTGTGAACTTCGCATAAACCCGCTCGGCGCCCATTTCCTTTCGGCGGGAAGGCCATACCGGAAAATCTGAAAAGTATAACATGAGCAGACGAGCAACTTTTGAATGCATTTTTGCATTTTGTTTGACCATGGTAATAGGCGACTCGACCCGTAATGTCGATGAAGTGGCAATCTAGAAAGCATTAATACCACAAACTTCTCTGCAAAAGCTCGATTCAGATTGGATTCGCATCTAATAAACTCAAAGCCTCACTGAAATAAAAATGCGAAAAAAATTACAACTCAAAGGAGTTTTGTAAAACGGGATTGCCAAAAATAAAAACCTAACAGTCCACATAGAAGCGCAGCATTTATGGTTAGAAATCATGCAGAGATAAAGAGAGGAAAAGCTAGAATGGTAATAAATTATAAAAGATTAAATGATATCTGAGGAAGATGATAAATACAATATGCGGATAAAGATCGACATAAATAGAATATAAACTGCAAAGATATTTAGTAAATTTGATTGTAAATCGAGTTTTGGCGGATAAAAATGGAAGAGGAAAGTATACCATGGACCTTTTGTTGCCCTCAAGGACATTATGAATGGCTAGTTATGCCCTTTGGATTAAAAGCGCACCTTCCATATTTGACGTAAAATGGATAGTATATTTAATAAATATAGTTTCATCTTTGGTATACATAGATGATATTTTAGTATTGCGGATAAAAATAGTCACATAGATCATTTGTATATAACATTAGAAGAATTCATAAATAATGGAATAATAATTAGCAAAAGAAGATGGTATTAAATACACCTCACATAGAATTTTTAGGAATGGAGTTAGGAGATGGAAAAATTAGGTTACAACCTCACATAGTAAAGAAAATTTTAGATTATCCGGATAAATTAGAAGATACAAAAAGCTTCAATCATTTTTAGGAATATTAAATTATGCAAGAATGTATATTCTAACCTTAATAAAATAATAGGACCACTTTATAGTAAAATCACACCCAGGGACAAAAATATTTTAACCAACAAGATATAGCCTTAGTTAGAAAAATTAAAGATATTTGTAAAATTTACGGACCTGACTTCCCTTAGAATCGAATACATAGTTGTAGAAAGCAGATGCAAGCCAACTAGGATGGGGAACAATCTTATTAGCTAAACCTAGTAAATATGATAGTAAGAATAAAGAACGCATTTGTAGATCTGATTACGGAAAATTTAAAAGAAAAAGATACAACCATGACCGACTTAGATTTTTGAAATACTAGGAGTAGTTTATGCAATAAATAAATTTAGATTATTTTTGCACAAACCTTTACAATTAGAGCAGTTGTGAGGCAATAGTTAGATTCCATAACAAACTCAATAGCGTAAATTAAGTACTAGAAGATGGGCAAAATTTTTAGATTGTATAGTAGGACAAGGATATAAGGTAGAATTTGAACATATTAAAGGAAGCGATAATAGGCTATGATTGGTTAAGTAGGAAAATTTATTTAGAAAAAGAAGATAACCGGTTTAATTTTTGTGCGAGATAATGGAGAACGGCAAGACCATGAACTTTGGGGATTCTCTCTTCCCATTCATGAAGGAAGAACAAAATTGAGACCATTAACGAATTGAGTTAGACCCAGTTCGATGTCTTTTAGATAACCTTTGGAATAGTCGAACCACCCTAAACGCCTTTCGACCTTAAACTCTCTCGATATATATTTTTCAAAAATCCAAAATAAACCTTTGTCAAAAAGCTTTTCTTTCTATGTAGTAGTTAAAGGAACCAAGCTTTGGTATTTACCATGATTGGACTGACAATAGACCCCTTAGTAAAATATTTTCCTTTATCTCGGTTTAAAGGATTTTATGATTTTGAGTCGGCGGTACCTATGCGAAGACAAATAGGAACTAGTTACTTTATTAGCAGGATAGCTAAAGATTACTGGACACATTGAGCAAGATGAAGTCAACCATCTTTGCTACCAGTGGAGCTCCAGTTAGCCAGATAATTGGGCGATAGTTCGAGCGATAGTAGTAGTTCTAACCCTCGAATTTTGAATCCTCTCCAGATGTGCAGACATTGTGAAGGCCTTACCAGAAATTTCAAGAAAATTATGGATAAAGGCAAAAAGGTCAGTGAAGAGCTAGACCAACTCCGAGACGAAGAAAAACAATTGAGAGCAACCGTTCGAACCCTAACCAATTAGCTTAAAAAATTAGCTCCAAAAAGAAAGCCTACCTCCTTACCTAGCCCAGAAATCAAACAACTCACCAATGAGGAATTTGACAAATTGAGTGCTAGAATGTATTTCTTCAGACATTCTATCATTCGATCTCTTTGTGAGAAAAGCCAAGTAATAGAAGACCTAAAACCCTATATTTACACCCTAGCCGAAGATAGCAGAAATAACGAGCTAGTCCTTATTCAGCAATTTCTTCAAGACCTTTCCATAGCAAGTGTTAATTATCCCGGCTTAGCTTATCAGTGGACCTATACTTATGAAGATGAAGAGCAGCCCTGTTTAGATGAAGAAAAATGCAATAGGAGATTCTAGCATTTTGGAAGATGTCAGTGTAACCTAGACTTCAGTATTTGCCTTTGCCAGATAAATTTAGCTACATTCGAGCCATTGGAGATGGAAATCAGAGGTGAGATTCGTTATCTAACAGCCCCAAAATTGTTAGACTATGGTTTTGTCTCTAGATTAATTTTCCGCATCGAGCGGACAAATAGCATTGGACATAAGCTTGCTCATACAGTACTGGGCGTAATGAAAGAATTTCATCCGTATGTGGAAGCTTTGATAGATAGCAAACTACCAGAATGGAAGGAAATATGGTGCAACCCAGCTAAGCATAAGATGTACCTCAGAGGAACTTCAAGATACCCAGCACTTCTCAATAAGAGATCATGGCCATGTAGAAGATTTCCACTCAAAGATCATTCGATAAATGGAGAAAATTTGCCAATGACTCTTTATTAGCCTATAATGGAAATTCGGACATCTAGTTTGTGAAGATAGATACCAAAAGATACTGCTTGTAATTTAGCCATCCGGGTTATCCATTCAGTAAAGAGACATTTGTTGAAGAAAGTCTATACCCTAACTATCAGCATGGCATTTCTCATGAATCACCAGAAATTGAAGGACAGAATCAAGAATGGTATGATGAACCGCCTATGGGACAAGAGGAAGACTTTTACGACCAACTCTCAACAGCAGATTTGGATGATCTCGCAGATAGAATGCATGGATAAAAAATAAAAAAAAAAAACAGCGGGTCCCACTAGAAGACTTCTACAAAATTTCAAAAAAAAAAAAGCTCCACGGGACTCTTTCAAATTTCTCAAATCTTTGAAGATTCAAGAACCAGCCTAGAAGCATCACTCCATGGGTCAGCATCAATAATTGGCGTTCCAGCAGAAAAAGACAGAGTCCATAGAAGATAAAGATTCTCTTCAGATATCAGAGAAATGCACGCCAAGAAAAGACAAAAAAGATTTTTGTAGATATATTGTGTCTATTTGAGTCGGTCAGTAATAAGGATTTTCCTTCACTCACTACTTTAATAAAGTAGATATCACTTATCCTACTTTATTAAAGAAAAGCTGAGAAAATCTTTATATGTGTCTTGTAATAAATTATAGTGTCAAAATTTTGTCAAAAAAGGAGGATTGAATGATATGCGATGGGGCCTAAGCGTACCCGATATCATTATCTTAATCCTTTATTGATAAAATTTATCCATAATAGTAATACAAGTCAAAGTGTGCATATAATTTCATAAATAGATATTTAGTTTGTCTTTTTCATTTTTCAAAAAGCCTAGGAAGTAGGCTTGCATAGTATAACTATTTGGAAAGATTTGGACGTAGAGATAGGATTTGAAACTTTGTTTTATTTTCCTTAGAGTTATATAAATTGGCATGTTGGCCAACGGAGAAAGCAGAATGAAAAATACGAAGAATGAAAAACACAGAGAAAGAAAAAAAAACACCCCTTCACTCTGCTTTGTAATTTCCAACCCCTCTCAAAAAACCTCTAAGTGTATTTTCAGAATTTCAGAGTCTGTAATATAATCTTTGTAAGTATATTTCTTATTAATATGAAGTGTGAGTAGTTTCTCTTTTTCCTTAAATATTTCGAAAGGGTAACTCTTCTATTCTAAAATTTTATTTTCTTTTTGGAAAAAACTAAGTTTATGGAATGCTTGTTTGCTCATTAATATTACATACTTTGAACCTTCGTAGTATCTTCAGTTTTCTAATTTGTTACTGAGTGACCTTAGCTGAAGAGCCCGTTTGAGCCGAGGATAGGCGTTAGAGGCAAATTGTGGCGAAAGGAAAAGTAAGAATTAGAGAATAAAATATACTATGTTGAATGAGGCTTAGTCTCAAGGTGGAAGTACATGTAATGAAAATAAACATTCCTAAAAGAGTTTTTACCATAGAAAAGAATTTTAGAATAAAAGAAACAGCAAGTAGAAATATTAACGAAATATTGTCTATATAAGAACTTCAAAAATCAAAAAATTGTATGATCTTAGACCCTTAAAGTAGATTTTAAGAAAAATTTCTAAAATTAAAAATTTCAAAAATCAAAAAAGTTGTAAGCTTTTAGACGTAGACATCATCTTTTCCATTAGAATTAGACTTTAGAAATAAATTTTTAACTTTAGGCAAATCCATTAGATATAGACTAGACATAGACGTTCAGAAACTAAAAATATATGCCCTTAGGCGAAGACCTTAGGAATAAAATTAAAATTAATCTTTGAAATAATACAAGAATTAGAAGATAAAAAATTTAGATATCAGTTTCTTTTATCATTAGCTTCTTACAGATCCCTAGAAAATTATAGTTTAAAAAATGAGTTTCTTTTATCATTAGCCTCTGGCAGATCCCTAGAAAATTATAGTTTAAAATTTCTCGGATAAATAGGCATGACTAAGCGTAAAACAAGAAGCCTTAAAGATAGCCATACAATGACTTGAAGACCTTTTAGCATAGCTGTAGAATTAGTTAGATAATTCTCAGCCCAAATAGTGGTGAACCACTAACTCAACCCCAAAAATTAGTATCGAGAAGCGGTGTTGGTTTTAGGACAGTTTAAGTTAGTTTATGCATTTTGCTTATGGTAATAGAGTAGTTTTTATTTTTTGAGATTTTAATTATAAATTTCATATTATAGTAGCTTTTAATAATTTTAAATTAGGAGTTAATTTTGTGTATGAAAATAGTAGAGTATCTAGATTTAGAACTCAGCAGCCATAACCATCGTTTTTGCATAAATAAAAATAATTTTCGTTGTAATTTTGAAAATAGTTTTACACATCAGATTCATAGTGAAAATAATCCTCAGCTAAATAGTATTATAGATTATCAGATTAATTTTGCAGAAAATATTAAAAAAGACATAGATAAAATTAGTAATCTTTTTATTTCATCCATAGAACATCTTCGTAATAATCGTAGTTTAATTAAAGATCAAGATAAAAAATTAGATTCTATCCAAGATCAGTGTAGTTCTATCCTACAAAAGAGAATAGATTTAAATTTAGAAAAATTTCCCACTAAGCTAGAAATAGAAACATTAATTTCAGCTACAAATCAAATAGCTAAACAAATAGAGCAGTTAATCGATTCAAGATAATTTAAAAGCAATTAGAAATTTTTAGAACAATTAGTCGGTCTTAGTTTATGGCGTTGATAAAAAAGCTAATAGAGATTAGACAATTTTAAAACAAGCGAAGATTTTCATAATAATCGAAGAATCGGTATTTATCAAGGAGTAAGTCAATCGAGATAAAATAGCAATAAGACAAAATAATATAGAAATTTTATTTTTTAATTAGATTGTGTGAAAAATTTGACTATTTATTAGAAAGATACTGACTTAGAAAATCGTTTAGCCACTTTAGAAAAAACAATACTTCAAAGAGGAAAAGGTAGAAGGATCCATGAGACCCCAATCTCGGATAAGCGAGGAAGATATAGCTAAATATTTTGAAAAGCTTAAATTACCACCAAAAGAAATCAACTTTGTAGAGTTCTGAGAAAATAAAAATGTTTAAGCATTAATAAAAAGGTAGCGATGGCAAAAGCGTAATGATGATGAAGATATTAAAGTAGAAGAGTTTATAGATGTAGAACAACAAATAGAAAAATTTAGGAAAGAAAAACTAGAATTAATTCGACTAAATGTGTATAAGCTAGGTAAAATTCATAAAAAACAATATTTATTTAAACACTATCTTTGAGCAGATGATTAGTGTAACTCAAGAAGATGAGAAGGTAGAGCTAAATTTAATAGAGAAAGCTATAAATATCACGATAAGTGAACACCTTAAAATGACTCACTTAGGATTAGTAGTGGTAGGAGTTAAGGCATTAACGGAGAAAATTTAGGAACCAAAGTTTTCTATGTCTTGTAACTCTCTAAAATTGACATGGCTCAGTTTTTCATTGACATTACATGCCAAGATGCACTAACTTCGAAAAGGATTAAAAACCAAAGAAATTGTAAATCCATATCCATACCCGTCTATGGATTTTCCCAAATTCAACACCTATAGACCTATGACTATTAGACCTTGACATGAAACTTTTTAGTAAGGGCAAAATTATATACATACAATTATATGCACACTCGACTCAAGACACTATTAAATTTTATCAATAAAAGATTAGGATAATGATATAAAGTCTTTGCTTTACCCCATCGCATATCATTCAATCCTTCTTTTTTGACAAAATTTTGACACTATACAAGACACGTATAAAGATTTTCACACTTTTCTTTAATAAAGCAAGATAAGAGATATCTACTTTATTAAAGTAGTGAGTGAAGGAAAATCCTTATCAGCAGAACTCAAATAATTATAGACACAAAATATCTACAAAAATCTTTTGTCTTTTGTGGCGTGCATTTCGATATCGAGGAAAATCTTTATCTTCTATGAATTCTGTCATCTTCCTTTGGAGCATCAATTATTGATGTCGACCCTGAATCTTCAAAGTTGGATTTTCTTGGAGCATTATTGGAAATGTAAAGAGTCAACAATAGTGGCTAAACATGTTTCAATATATTATGAGTCTTCTAGTGGGACCATTGTTTCAATATATTTGTTTCAATTGGGCATGGAAAAATGATTTTTCATCCAAATTAAATGACTAAATGCCCTCATCTTCATCACCAATTTCCAGCGACCTTTCTTTTCATTTTCAAAACACAACACATCTCTCTCTGTTTCTTCAATCATATACACAAATTCATATATATATATATATATATTTGTCATCTTCATATTTGAGTGAAATGGAGAAAAATAAAACCTCAAAAAACCCAAAACAAAAACCTAAATTAATTTAAACAACATAATTACTATAAAAATTAATGTATACATATGTGTATATATGATTTGTAGCTATATATATTTTGGAAATATGGTACAAGAATAAAGCGCTATATGTATATAATGTAGCTATATATATGTATATATAATCTTCTTTGATTTGTGAAGATCTAATGAAGATAAACGACATTTCTTTGAAAACCCATTTCCACAAATTCCAAGACTCCATTCTGAATGAACATCATTAGAAACCACAAATCAAAAATAAATTTCTCGGCCAAATCCACCAGCAGTATTTTCGGTTCCTCTCTCTAACTTTCTCTCTCTCTCTCTCTCTATAGTATTTCCACGCTCTCTCTAGCTTTCTTTCTCTCTCCTCATGACCGCAGGTTTGCGACCATAGTGTCTTTACCCATGACCGATATCGAATTTGAATCGTGAGATAAGGTAGACTAGAGAGAAAGAAAAAAAAAACTTCTTAGATCTCTGATTTTTTTTTTTTTTTCTGAGCTCATTCTAAATTGGATCACAAGTGTTCAATGTAAAACCTCTTAAAAGACTACGCTTTGATTTCTTGTGTCAACCTTTACGTATGAACTAAATAAATATATTAGCCATTGATTACGATGTCCCACCATTGATTCTTTTCTCTCTTGCTCTTCTCAAATGCACACCTATTGAATGAGAAATGTTAAACAAAAGTTATATATACAAGGGCAAAATAGTCTTTTACTTTAATGTTAAGCGTGTTGCTTACACATCACTTCATTAACTTCTGAGAGGGGTTATGTGGTGATATTGAGCGTCAAGGGTAATCATCAACCCAAACCATAGGGGTAAAGTGAAGTTTGCCCAAGATTTAATAATTTATAAAGAAAAACAATTAAATTTTTACAAAAAGAAATATCTATTCTTAGTATTGAACAAAAACTTGACAAAGATCATGAGAATAAAATAAAAATAATTGCTTGAATTTCTATGATATTTGTAGTGATATTCCTAATTTTTTGGGATAGGAAAAACATTTTGTCACTCTTCCATATGAACTTTGATTTTGATGAAAGACAAATTCTTACAAGGACTAGACTTGCCCAAATGAAAAAAGAATATATGGAATTATGCAAAACTGAAATTTCTGCTCTTCTTCATAAAAAATTAATTTGCAAAAGTTATTCTCCTTGGAGTTGTACTTCTTTTTATGTCAATAAAAATGCTGAAAAAGAAAGAGGTGCTCCCCAACTTGTTATTAATTATAAACCTCTTAATGATGCTTTTAAATGGATCTGATATCCAATTTTGAATAAAAAAGATCTTTTAGACAGTTTGCAGGATGCTATCATATTCTCTAATTTGATCTAAATCGGCTATTAGCGAAGTACAAATAACAAAACAAGATGGGTACAAAGCGCTTTCTTGTACCATTTGGACATTTTGAATGGAATGTTATGTCTTTTGGTTTAAAAATGCTCCTTCAAAATTTCAAAATATTATGAATGATATCTTTATTCCTTATTTAATTCTTTGTATGCTATATTGATGATGTTCTCCTTTATTCTTCATCTATTGAGCGGCATATTAAAATTTGCATATTTTAAAAACATTATCATTAAAATGGACTTGTAGTTTACGCTCAGAAGATGAAACATTTCCAAACCAAGATCGATTTCTTGGCCATAATTTTCATAATGGCACAATAATCCTATTAATAGTAGTATTGAGTTTGCGATAAGTTTCGGATAAACTCAATTACAAAGATTTCTTGGATGTTTAAATTATATTTGATTATTATCAAATTTAGCCTGATGCTACTATACTTTATAAAAGATTGAGAAAAAATCTTGATCCATGGTCATCGCACATACTCAATTTGTACAAAAATAAAGCTTAGAGTTAAACGAATTACCATGTCTATCTATTCCTAATCCTAATTGGAAGAAAATAGTTGAAGCGATGCTTCAATAAAGGATATAATTGGAACACTTAAACAAGTTAATCCCAATACTTTAAAAGAAGAATTAATAAGATTTACTTGGTGCTTGGAAAAATGCCTCTACGAATAATCCAACTATTAAAAAAATTTTTTCAATTGTCAAGTGTGTTTTAAAATTTTAGGATGACTTGTAATCGACATTTTATTATTCATGTTGATTGCGGTATTAGCAAAACCAATTTTCAAAAAAGATGTAGAAAATCTTTCTCATAAGCGATTTTTGCTCATTGGCAAGAGTCAATTATCCATGTTTGATTTTGATATTGAATATATAAAAAGGCCCACTAATTGCCTCCTTGATTTTCTAACTAGAGAATTTTTGCGGGATCACATGAATTACATGGGGTTTGGGGTCATAATCATGGCGAGCAAAGGAACCACTCTGTTTGCTCATGGCAACATTGTCAGGATCTTATTGAATTTCCTGGATTCTTGTTGATTGATATAAAGAACTCATCGACGAAGGCCCATCTTCCACAAAATCCGCTAAAGATGTACTCTTAAGCGAAGAATGCGAAACTTATCGGACAAGTCCCCATGAGGAAACAATTTTATATTTTGAAAATATAGATATCAAGTGGATGAATAACCCTTGGTAAATCAAGGATAAACTATTTGCATTATCATAATTTTCAATCACATTTTGATTAGTATAAACTATATTTATGAGCAAATGCTTAAAGAATCTTTGCCGTAGATTTTACTCATACTTATTCGAAGAAAATAATTGAAGGCGCCGTTAAATATAACAAGGCGGTGATTAAAAAGAATTATAGGCCGGAGAAATGGGGTTAAATCCCAGCCAATTACGTACTCTTTCTTTGCATGAGTAGAAATATAATTATTGGGATTATGTAAAAGCTTTTAATATGGCCTTTTATTATATGAACCCTAGTCGTAGTCATTCTTGGTTCATTAAAGTTTGTTCTCAAACATATCAATCTGGTCTTCCAAACTGGTTTTTTGTTTGGTGGGAAAAACTTGGCCCAGATCCATCAATTTTACCAGAACCAATCTGAATACCTTTCAGTGCTTGGGTTTGAGCTTTTCAAGCTATACCCGATAAGCAAAATTTTCTGTAACCAAATCCTTTGCTATTTTTATGACTCATTTCAGTATCCCTTGGATTTGGTGATGGGACCTAGCATGTGATTTTCATAATAAAATTCTCTGCCTTAAGTGTATTTTCTTTTTCAAATGGTGGAAGACTCTTGAATCTTCCCAATATGAGATTATTGAACAAATCAAGCTTAATACTAAGGCTTGTTATGATTCAATACCAAAGCTTTCTATTCCTGAATCATCGGTTGCTAATCGTTTTATACGTATCAATCTGAAATTAAAAAGCAACATTAGGAATTTCGATAAAGATCTACTCGTCAAATGTATGGAATACATGAAAAGAACAATTTCTGATCCATGGAAGTGACATTGAGATGATGTCTCTATAGTGTTATAAGCTTCTAACTCCACCCATTAATAGGTGGATGTAAAAAATTAAAAGTTCTACCTTCAATAGTAGTCCATGTTTTAAAGAAATTATCTAAAGTATTAATTTCGGTGTTAGGTAAAATCTCCATAATAGTGACAAATTCATAAAACCATTACGTAAAGGAATAATTTTACGGTATCTTGACAAATGATAATAAAATTGATTTTTGTAAAACTATAATTGATTTTTATTATATTTTAAAAATACCAATCTCTAAATTGTTGATATTGGGGATGCTAAAATTCACGATTAATATGTTCTGAAGTTCACTTCAGTGTAAAATCCATAGAAACTATATTTGAAAATTCATTTCATGGTAGTAGAATTTGCTTTTCATCAAAATTAGGTTCATATGGAAGAGGGACAATATGTCTTTTCCTATCCCAAAAACATTAGAAATATCACTACAAATTTCTGTTTGAAATTCTGAAGCAATTATCTTTATTTTATTTTGTAAAGATGTTTGCCAAAGTTTTTGTTCAATACTAAGAATAGATATTTCTTTTTGTAAAAAATTTAATTGTTTTTCTTTGTAAATTATTAAATCTTTTATTTGATCCAATTCTTTAGTATGGTTTAGTTATGAATTCAAAAACTATATGTTGATTTCTGATGGTTGTATGAATGCCTTCAGAATCAATTTTCTGAAAAGGCATAAGAAGACATAAAAATGGTGTTCCTAAAATTAATGTCTGAGACATATTTCTGATTAAAACAAATGAAGTTGACAAACAAATGCCTTGGTTACAAATAAGAACTTCGGAATGTTCATATTTAATAATCATTACGGTACCACTTGCACTAGTTAATGATTGAGTGGTTTTTCAAAATATTGAGGAGAATAAGACTTTCTTGAATGCAATTCATGTCAGCCCCACTATCAACTAAAGCTATTGCATCTTTCATAACAAATTTATTATTAATAACAAGAGTAATTTTAATATACCATTTCTGATATGTTATTTGGTTTAGTAGCATCAAATTCTGACTTTTAGAAGTTAGTGTTGTAAACTTTCTCAATATTTTGTTTTATTTTTACGGTGATTATTTAGCATAGAAATTTGTTGTTTTACTTGAGTTATAATGCCTTTGTTTTGTTCTTTGGTAAATTTTTATTTCTTTATTTTTTATTTTGAGTAAATTAACTTCTCTACGAAGATCATTAAGAGTAGCATGTGTTTCCGGTTTAGTAATATTATTTTCAATGCATTGTTCTACTTCTTTAAGACTATAATAATTAAGATTTGCGTGTTTTCTTTAGAAGATTGTTCTTGAGTTTTTTGATATGACCTTCAAGCATTTTGAGTTTTAATTAAGGATATTTGATTTGATCAATAAGATTTAAGACAGATTTTTGTTCATCAGTAAGAACATTAATACTAGGTTCCGTGGAAAGCCCATTCATTTTGATTATAGCTTTCCAATAATTAGATTCATCATTAAGATTGCAATAGCTATTACTGCAACCTTCTTGTATAGATTCTTCAGAAAAAGTTTCACTATTGGAATATAATTCTGCCAGATCATTACTGTTTTGGTCAGAGTTATCTTCGGATTCAGAAGAATTTATCATAAGTTTATAGAGTTGGGTTTTTAGTCATCATCAATATTTAATTCTTTTATTTTTCGTTTAGTTTTGCATTTATTAGCATAGTGTCCTATTTTGCCACATTTATAACGTTTATCTTTCTTTTGATAAGGTTTAGAATCCTGTCTAGTTTTAGTTTTTTTGATAAGAAGACTTCTTTTTTGGAAAATATTTATTTTCCTTTTTGTAATCAGATTTATAGTCTTTTATTTTCTTTATTTTTCTATTTTTCTTCAGATGAGGAATTTTTACATCATAGGCAAATTGATCACTTAATTCACCTAATTCTTTTTTTCTTGTAAGATTTTCTCTCTTTATTTGATATTGTAATTTTAAATCATTATAAAGAGATAAACCTTCTTCAATAATGATAGCTATCAATTGACCATAAGTATAATTATTATAAAGGATATTCATACCATGATTACGGTCTCCCTAACTTTCTTCGGATTTTTAAGCAAAAAGTGTAGGTAAACCATCAATAAATTTGGCTTTCCGTTCCACTATTAGCATCAATCCATTGCATGACTTTAATTAAAAAGACATCTTTATGCCAATGAAAATGGGTAAGAGAAGGACAATAAAGATTCTAAAAAGTGTTAGTCCTTTATCGAGGTACTAACACGGTCCAATAAAATGCATTAAAATGGTTTGGGAAAGGGTATAAAGCATCCTCGACCTATTGAGGGTATTAGTCAAAAGATTAGTTTCTTGCTTAGCATTGGAGAATATCAACTATTGGTAAGGGGTGAGTACATTGTCCTACCATTCTTTGAGAATACCAATAAAACCGATTGGTAATAAAGCGAGCAATTTGGCTATCAATATTATCATTACGATGACAAGCGAAATATACATGAGCATTTCATGGATAGTTTCTAAAATTTGATATTCGGATTTGCCATTAATGTTCCAAGAATAGATGCTTTTACCATGATAAGATTTTTTGTTCATGAAGAAAATCTTCTTCATATAAAATATCTGCGTAGTAGGTCTAGGATAATAATAACGATCGAGCAAGTTTATTAGTAAAAAGGTTAGGTTAATAGAGTGCGAAGAAGGAAAATTTGTTGAAGTTAGAGAATATGATGTAATTAGGCATCATTGTAGAGTCCTAAAACATTAATAGAATAAGATCCTCTAATATTCAAATATTTCATTTTGGTAAGCAAAGGAATTGTAAATTCTTCATTGTTAGTGGTAGATGATAATTTAAAATTAGAGATTGCGAAATTGGTTTGAGGTTATCATGTTGAATAGGAAATGATTGTCTTGTTAAGCTAAAGGCACTTTTAGTGAGTATAGTGTCTATAGATTCTTCATCTGAGTTAATGGGATCGATAGTTTAAAAATAAAGGTTAGAATAATTTTTGTCTAACTTCTGACATTAAGGTCCTTGACCTTACAATATTGTCCTAATTTAGATTCATGGATTCTTGGTAGAAGCTAGCGAAATAGATAAAGGTTCTAAATTACTAGTGTTTGAATATTGACTCCACCAGTTGATGGGTGGATGTAAAAAATTAGAAGTTCTACCCTTAATAATGATCTATGTTTTAAAGAAATTATCTAAAATATTAATTTAATTTATTAAATATTTTGGAAAACTACCAATAAATCCCATAAGTTGATCTTATGATCATTTGGTCCCAAGTTTTATTCTAATGTTCCATTTGGTCTGTCTTATGTGAAAGGACATATTTGCCCAGTGTTTAATGTTTAGTTGTTGGTGGATGTAAATGGTTGTGTTGTTGGCGTGGGGCAGCAGCGGGTGAAAGTGTGGGAAGATGATTGAGTTGTGCCACGTGACACATAATAGCGTGTCACATATTGGCAAAGCGTACTAAGGGGTTTTATAATGGTAGTGATTTTGGTAGTGCCACATGTCACACGATTAGGGTTGCCCACTTAGAAATACAACTTGGATTTACAACCGTTCTATACATCTACATGCCCACATGTATAAAATGCTAACCGATTAAATTTCCTACAATCATGAAACCACTAATATAAGCGATTTAGTGTATTTGTAATTCGATTGACGGTATATTAGTTGCGTGATTTGAGGAGGAGCAATATTGAAAGATTGATTGCGGCGTTATGTTGATTTAAGATTTGTGTGACATTGTAAGGTGTTCAACGTTTTGGAACCTGATTCTCGATCTTACGTGTTTGTTGATTTGTCGACGTGCAATGGCCAAAAAAGGTATGTCCGCGTAACATTGTTTTTGAAATTTTGTGTGGTAATGTCTTACTTTGGTATTTGTTGTTTCGTTACGATTCTGGGGTGTGATGCGATTGTTTTATGTTCAATGCGTGCGATTTTTGGGTGTGTGTTTTGTTTTAGGGTATTTGCGATGTCGATGTAAGTGGGGTGTGTGGGTGTTAGGCGTGTGGTTACGGGTGTGTGGTGGGGCAGTAATGGTTATAGGTTTTGTTTTATCGTAGTGTGTTTGCTTTGGGATAGTGTGTGGTGTCGTTGGCTTTGAAGGGGGTCGGTTTATGGGTTGTTTTGTGATGATGTGTGTTTGGATGGTTGTGTGGTGGTTGTGGTTAATGTAATAGTATATATTGTAGAACAATAGTTGGGACCACAAACGGTATACTTTTGTGATTTGTCCCTGCATATGTAGGGGTGGGGTCTCAATTTTTTTTGGTGCTCTGAGTAAATGGGATATGTTGTGGTTTTAGTCTTGGCGGTGTGGAATGTGTGACTTTGTGCATTTTATTTGTGGTTTTGGAATTAGGTTTGGGTATTTGGTTGGCTTTGTGTTGTTGTCTTTGTGTGTGTGTGGGTTGTTGTATGGATGTGGGTTTGTGTGTTGGGTTAAGCTGAATGAACGGTATTTGAATGTGGTACATGGGGTGTGGTATTGTTGGTATTCTTGTTGGGTGTTGGATTTGGTTTGTGTGAGTTGGTATGTTGTTGAGTCTTAATGGTTAGTGTTTAGTCTTATAAAATAGAAGTGTTATGTGTTTTGTGTGTGTTTATTTTTTGTTATGACTTTTGTGTGTGGTTGTGGCATGTATGTGATATGAGTGTCACGCTAAATGTGTTTAATGGTTTTGTCTTACAGATGGTGATAGGGTAAGGTGTTAGTGGACACGTTCGTATGACGTAAGCGTGTTGAGGGTGGTTAAATCTGAACAACGGAGAATAAAAATGTAAGAGAATTCTATTCAAGCAAGCTAAATTAAGAAAGGGTGAAGATCTGTGATGCATGGGTAAAGATTGTAGCAGGGGGGCCTAAACACCATACGAGGATGAACTTCGTTCAAACATTGCAAGATAGTGAAGCTTGTGAGTTTGCAAACTGTGGGAGGGACACTTGAATGGGTTGAAAAGAACACCATTTTGGGTTATGATAGGCGATACCGTCAACAAGTTAAGCCACGCGAATTTAGAAAGTGTGATGAGTTAATATGTAAAATTATAAGGGCATATAATGGCGGATAATGCATTGACATTGGAGGTTCAATGGTGAAACTTGGTAGCGATGACATTAGAGTTAATCTTTGGATTACAATGTGGGAAGAGGCGTATGGACTTGTCTGGACAAAGACCAGTGTCAGACTTCATTCAACGTGGGTGTTAAAACTTCACGCATAACATCGAAACTAGTAAAGGCGTCATTTTAGAGTACATTAGTGGTTATGCCAAATAAGATGAGGAAGACAACTGCGAAGCTAATAGCGTTATACACATTTGTGGAAGCTTTTAAGCCAGGCTTTGGGGAGACAATAAGTTGGACATTTGTTAAATGCTTGAACAATCCCGAATCTGCGTATGGATGTATGACTAGATAGGCGTAATCTTGGCGGCGTTGATGGGGGTCGGTCAGGATTTTCACAAAGCGTCGGGGAAGGTATTGTTGCATGGTTGCGTTCTTTGGTAGTCTTCTGTGTATAACTTCATTGTTGTTATTGTCTTGTATCGTGGTTGGGTTTGTTACGTTTAATTGGATTATTGCATTTTGTGATGTGTGTGTCCGGTATTGGTTGTGTGAACATTCTACAATAATGGAGCCTGGAACCGCAAACATGTTTCCAGGGTTCCTTAAGTAGGGCATTGGAACCTCTTGACTAAAAAGCGTAAGGAGTAAATTTCTTTGAGTCTTATCACGTTTGGTATGCATAGCGTTGGTTCCCATCTGGTTGTTGTGGAAGTTTGTCGATTCTTGATCGATAATGACCTTTGTAATTTAGAAAATGTCATTGTGTTTGTGATGTGAGCGGTGAGGCCTGATCGTCACGAGGGTCTCTTGAGCATGAGCGGAAATAATGGGATTAGATGTCGGCGGTTGAAGCGAGATGTGGCGACATTGTTGACATTAAGCAAACAATGTTGGCGGTGATGATGATATTTGTTGTGAGTTAATGTAATGAAAGAGCGAGTTGATGTTGGAATCGGTGGGAGTGTTGAAGACGTGAACAACAAAATTGGCAAGTCATGCGGTTAATGTCGTGATCATTCGAGGTGTGTTATTTGGGTTGGATGTACTTCGTGAATTGATTAGTGCATATGAAAATTATAGGCGGTAGATTCTAAACTAGAGCGTTAATGCAATCACATACTTCAGGTATAAAACAAAAATAAGGACAATATGATATCACTCCTTGAAGAAGAGACTACTAAGTTGAAGAGTAGGAGGCGACTTGCTTACATTTAATGAACATAGTTGGCGGTTTTAGGTGTGTTTTGAAGATCAAAGATGAGGAGCTTGAAAAGTTGAAGAAGGAGAATGGGAAAATGCGAAAAAAATTTCATTATTGGAAGACCAATTGGAGGGCAAAGTGGCGTCATGTTGTCGCGCAAGCATTAAATGCGTTAGAAATAAGCAAATTCTTTGGTGGAAGTGTACGGGATCGATGGGTATAGTGGAGTGCTTTTTGTGCGATGTGTCATTATTCACGTCTGATCAATGATTGTGCATGGCGCATGCAATGAATCGAATGAGGTGGAGTGCGTGATCGATGGATATCCGGCGGTGTGATGCGGAGTAAGTGTTACCATATGTAGGTGAAGGAGTACTTACCCACGGTTGGGCGGGCAAGAATTCGTTGATACGTAACATTAAAAACAAAGTGAGAAAGGCGGAAGTTGGCGGACTATGAGTACCCGTTGTTGGGGTTGCGTAATAGAAGGATGGGATCGAGAAAGTGATAATGTTGGAGAGAAAAGGCATGTGAGTGGTAATCTTTGTTATAGATGTGGATCTTGGGTTGATGTGAGAGGAAAAAATGGTCGGGATTTGATACTCAACCACGGAGTTAGGGGTGTGGAAGATGATGACATTTGAAGAAGGCGAAGATCAAACAAGCGATATGATCGTAGCAGCCGGTAAGGTTTTTTATTGTTTCCTTTATTATGTTCTTGTGTACATCACCGTTTTGTATGGATTTAAACAATTTGTTTGTAGGGCTATTATGTGGAAGCGATTCGGCGTGTGATGAACTTCTGATTTGAAGGCGGTTAGACAAAGCAGTGTACGGGGCAATGTACGTTTAAATTTCTCTTAAATGAGTTATTCTTAGCATTTGTTAGTTGTAAGTATAGATACTTAGCAAATGGTGGCGGCATCACGAAGTGGTTTTTTTCTTTTTTTGAGGTGCAGTTGTTTTGTTCAACGCCAGTGATTGATGCATATCTGAATTTGTTGGCCAGTCGATTGAAGTATTTGAAATGATGATCAAGCGGACAAATCATATTTTTCAGATAGTGTTTGCTGGTGAGTTGGTGTGGGTGAGTGGTAAGTGATTATGTTGTGGCCAATTTATTTATAGCATTAATTGTGGTTGTTATATGTATCACGAGGATATGGTGAAAAGTGCGGATGTGGGAGGTTTTGATAAGTTTGTGCGGAAGAATATTCTGCAGGTACTACTTGGGGTACATGTGTTGGTTCATTCGTTTCAGATGTGATTGGACACTTATGGTATATAATCTTGAGGCGGTGAGTGGAAGCATTACAATCCGTCTGACAGCGTTATGGAAGGATGGGCGTGCATTACAGCGCTTTTTGTTAATAAGTTGTTAAGTAATGTTTGTTGATGTGTGTTTTGGGACTTATGTGTTCATACTTGTATGTGTTTTGTATGTGTGGCGAAGGGCAGGTGTGACGTCATGAAACAATCGTTGATTGAGTTAGGAATGGATGTTCTCGATTATCGAAGTGATTTTGATCATGCACTTCCGGAGGCTGTGAGTAGGTGCCGCTTGACAAAAAATAGAATCGTAAATTAATGCTTTAGTTATGAATGTGGTGACCTATTGTGGGTGAAGTAGTGTTGTGTACTTCGCGCACGGTTTTAGTGATTCTTGCATAAATGTTATTGTTCAATATGAAGAAGCTTGTTGTGGGATAATTATGTGTGCTATAATGCGACGATCGTGCACCATTGCGATGTGGAGCGGACAGCTATAAGGTTCCCAAGCTGTGGCGTGTTGCGTGCAAATATGGTGAAGTCTTTAAATACGTCCAATGATGATCCCGTCACGGGGGTTGATATAGTATATATCGTCTGGCTTGGTGCTTTATTTGGTGATGGCATTATCCATTAAATTAAAAAGATTTTACTTGAAATATTCATATGACAATTTTTTTGTTAGAAAAGGTTGTTATTGGCAGGAATGTAAATTATATAGTTTTGAAACATACATTTAGTAGTTTTGGTGGTTGGTTTTGCCAATTGCTGCCGATGCTAGCTTTTTGGTGTTGATACGTGCAATCGATTTGTCTAGTACTTATCACGGGTTTTGAATGAAATAAGTTTTGGTTGGACAAACCTAATTTTGTGTGTTTTTTCTTGTGTGTATGTATGTTGTGATCATTGTTATGTCGTGATCGTCAAGGAAAAAAATAATAAGACGAATGTAGCCAAGTTTATTGTTACATTGGAAAGCGTATGAAATTAGTATGTATGAGGATTTGATTGCATTGAGTGGTGCGTTACTATGTGACTACTTTTAGGTGGCATAAGTCATGTATTAATGAATCTTGTATCTATGATGGTATAATATAGAAATGACGAGGTATTATTTGGTGGGGAAGCGATCTGTGAGGCGAGTGGAGTTAGACCGGTGTTTGTGGGGATTTTAAATGCAGGTCTATAATGTTTGATGGGTTTGTTTGTTTGGCACATGGTACATGTGGAAGACGGACTTGTGAGGAACATATATGTTTGTATATCGGGTGGGAATTAAAGGCATGTTTTGAAAAAAGATGTTGGAGGTGTTATGGTTAGGTAATGTGGTTTTTGAATGTAGTAATGTGCCCATAATGTTCTGCGAATCAATTAGGCGTCAACTTGTAAAAGCGTAATAACGGAGGATAATAATAAAAGGTTTATACATTTGCATATTGCGTTATCTTAAAAAAGAATGGAAAAATGTTGTCCAAGGCTAAAACATCTTTACGAAAACATCAAAAGTGTTCACGGGTTAGTGAGTGTGCTTGACAAACTCGATTATTCCTAATTAAAAGCAGAATGACTATCAAAAATGTTGTATTTGAAAATATATATGTAGACTACATATAATGCTAAATTGGTTCTTTACCGTCTTCTTTGTTGTGGTTTCCCCGAACATTGTAGCAGGTACGCATCTAATTTGTTGAACTTAACTTCCCATGAAAGCATTACGTTTTTTTGGGCCTTCCGTTAATTGGTCGTTTGACGGTGGTGGTTGTATGATAGAAATCTTCCAATCTTCTAAATGGTGGTTTTCTGTGCAGTGGGTATGGGGTGTATGTTACAAGTGTAAATTTTTGGTACTTCAGAGCACATGGTAATCACGGATCGAAGCTAAATCATAAAAGGTCCAAGTCCTTTATTGCTGAATAGCAACAACGGCGTGGTAGCACAAAGAAAGAACCCTTTGATTTTACCCACTTTGGAAACATGAGCATGTCGCCTTCCCTACATCAACCATTCTTCGATAGGAAAAGAGTGGACCTCGAAAATCTCATTGTTGGGTGACTTAGAAGCCATGATGCTTGCCTTTGTTGTATCGCTTTTAACTAACTAGATACTTCTTCCATCTTGAACCAAACAACACAGGAGCCACAGTGCGCCCAGCAATTGAAGCGTTTGGACGCTCTGTTGCATAATCTTGGTCCAGAATACTATCAATCAATTGAGTAATTGGGAGATGGGCGTGCTTCATTCCCATCCATGAGTTAGAATGACTCGGCGGCATTGGAACTTTCATTTTGCCCGTGCGATGCTACGGTAGTGGGTGCCGTGCACCCATTGGTGGGATAGATCTGGCGACTTTGGTAGACATAAACATACATTGTGACATTGTGAGCGCTGACCACGGCCACATAAATTTGATAAAATTAAAAGTGGTGATTGTGTCTGATAATACGCATTTACCCAGATGTGTGAGGTGGTAAATCTTTTAAGAAAGGTAAAGATGTGACCTTGGGACGACCTTCATGAACTCCTCAATTTACGGTTGAATCATCTGTTGTTGGTCTTGGCAAGATGGGGCCCAATTCGATAACAAACAGCAGCGGTATGAGCTGATAGCGTAGCGTAATGGTTTTGTCTTGCAAGGATTACGTTGCCAAATGTTCTAAGCAAAATAACTAATGTGCTATGGGAAATATGGTAGGATTGATTCGATGGGCTTCGTGTCGGTCCGGGACAAAAATGTTAGTGCTCTTAACTGGCCGATTACAGACGTTTAATGAGGTGTCCCAAAAACCAAGCCCAATTTGTTGTGTTTTTTGAAATCAGCTTGTTGATGGCTATGGCTAAAGGGAATGAACACACGTACAATTAATTTGTCAAAAAGGTCGGTCAAGTATTTATTTTCTTGTAGAACTCTGTGTACATTTATATAAGCAGACATGATCAAATGTGGCGAAAACTTTATGTGTGTTATTTCGCATGGTAACACAAAAGCGATCATACCTTGGTTGCCATCTTTTGCATAATGGCTGTAGCAAGTTTCATAAATTTTCGCTTAGCGTCCCATCCAAAAAAAAAAGCATTAAGTCGGCAATGGGCGAAATGCATCAATAAGATGCTTTTCAATGATATGAAATACCTTGAGAAAGCTTGGTTGTGTTGCTTTCGTCATATTCAAATGTTGATATAAGCGCACGGGTTGTTAGTCATAAGCGCATTGCTATACCAGCGTCATTGGTCCAAAAGCGAGATTGAGTGTGCACGCAAGACATTTTCTGCCCGCAGACTTTGCTTCGACACTAACGAGGAACAACAGATGGCCTTACCATCTAGCCGTAATCTTTTTCAAGTCGTACATTTTAACATCGATTAGAG